>JAZAVI010000044.1:470000-481509 GCA_036326025.1 Chrosomus eos
GATAGGAATAGCAGTGTGTGTGTGCAAAACACTCATGATTAATTTGATAAATTCTGCTATTTATCGTTTTTAAATGTTTAGCAAAGACAGCGATTTTCCATACCAATGATTAGATCTCTCAGTCCAATAGCAAGTTTTGCAATGAATGGGTGATTTTATATCAGGGAAATTCTTGACATTACCCAATTATATCAAAGCCCAGTAGCGGGTGGGCTTGGCTTGAGTCATTTAACAAAAAGCATTTTCTCGTATTTATAGTATTTAATCACTGTCTTTGTGTTCTTACCTGCAGAGAAAGGAAGTACCAGCTTCAGATGCTTCTGACCCAAGGCCCAAAAATATATTTGTCTATCCTCCCATACACACATTATGACTGTGGGCTAATAGGTCCTTTAGGGTAATTAATAATAAAACTGAATAATAATAACGTGGCTTTCTGAAATATTCAGCAGTAAAAATATCATTAAATGCATTGTTACAGTGCATATATTTTTGCTCTTAAATGACAGATATAAACAATCTTAAAAATCAAGAGTATGAAGGAACAGAGCCAGTGACATATTTTAAAACATTTTATGAGTCCAGTCATCAAACACAGAAAACAGATAACATGCTGTAAAAAGCAGTAACAGAAAACAAAACACAAGAATAAATCATAACTGATATGCCTTAACACTGAAAGATGTCAGTCTCTGTAACTGTCATCATACAAGGCAACCTAGCAACAAACAATACATCAAAACACACACAAAAACACACACTCATCTTCAGGATGAACTTTGAACATTTTCTCTGGGCTCCCAGGAATTTTTCCACTTTTTCCCACTGTAAGACAGCAAAAACTGTTAGTCACAATGTTTATTACTGGAATATAAATACTATTTGGTTCTGTACAATAAGACGTAGTTTTCAGTTATGTAATCCATTTAATGCATTTTGTATATTATATAATATAATTGTTTGAAAATATGCATTCAGCAGAGGATTTAATTATTCACACTACACTCAGAATGTGTCAGACAGTAGCACATTTTTTACTCATTTGATTGAGTGTTTCAATCAATTTTAATCTCATTGTTCAAGACAAAAGAAATGCAGTTCTCAACAAAGGCTTGAGAAAAAAGTAAATACTTGAAACTAAGAGTGGTTGAAAGCATTAAAGAATAGATAAAAATAAAAAGCACACCACATTTCAAAAGATATTACATTAAAGTTTGAAGTCCTGATCAAACTGCAACTTCAGTTAAAACTGAATACATTTTTGTGTAATGTTTATTATTTTTCTCTAATGTTTATATAAACATTTTATTTTTATTAGTTCTGTAAATTTTCTACAATACAGTAAACTTCAAATAATATCCATACCATCCAGAGCAAGGATGCCACTGCACCAACACCTCCGCATGACCCTTAGCAGAAACAGAAAGAAACATGGGTTAATGTTAATGACATTTACTTACAACACATGAAGTTACAATCATACATCTGCTGAACGGTAAATACAACATTAAATCCAAGTGAAATTAATAGTTAGTGGGACTAAGTCTATAAGCATAATAAAACTTTAATTATTAGCATAATTCAAAAACTTTATTAGCAATACAATTTTGTAAAATATGGAACAGCAGTTTTATTTTTGTCACACAAAGATTGTTATGGTCAAGATTTTAAATGTGCACAACTTAAATTGTGAAGTAAAATATTTCTTATTAAAATCCACGGTTGAACATTATAACATGAATTATATGAATACCTAAACCTTACATTAATTATTTAGTATATTTGGTCATGTTGTTTGCAATTACATTGGAATTACAACATACAAAATAGCAACATAACATTGTTATGGTGAATGTGTTTTTTTTTGTTGTTCATTATTTCAGTATTTTTAAATGTTTTTTAAACAAACCTCCCTGATTCTTTTCCTCAAAATCTTTTTGTAGGGAAAACTGGTTGATTCTTTATGCATGGGCATTCTGAAAAAAAATTAATATGGTTATAATTTGTAACAGAAAACCTTCAACAAACATCTTCTAAACATTACCATGAGGGTCATGGATAAAGCAAAATTTTAAAAGGAAAATCAAAATTGCAGCTTAGTCTAAACATATGAGCAGGACCGTTTTCATTGATGTTACAGTAATATGGCAATGATAATTTTTGAGACATGGGAATTCCCATAACACTTGTGTGTTTTTGTCTTTTTTTGTTTAAGTTACAGATTTGATTGTTTGGAGACTGTCTTTTTACAATGCTCACATGCTCATGAAAAAGTAGTAACTCGTTACTGAGATGTAATTATTATTCCTGCATCTTAGATTCATGTTTTTTAAACACTGCTGGGACACTTAATTTCATGATTTGTATGAACACAGGGAATGGTCAAAGCAACACAAAAATTCTTTACATATACATATATGTAATGTGTAAATACACATTTATATATTTAACTTAGAAAAGCTAAGAGTGCCACAGCATTTATTCATTCAATGTGTTTGACTTCCAGAGTAATATGCTTTCAATTTATTAAAATGTATTAATTAAATAAAGCTGTACAAAAGCAGTCTGTTGTGCTGTTTTATTGTGTAAACTTTTAACTGTTAAGACATTTCAATTTTATTATCATAACCAAACACACTGGTTCATAGCACATGTACTCCACTGTTATTCTTCTATTCATTTACCTTTAGATGGTAATAAATCGGAAGGCTCGCACATTCAAAGAAAATAGCTTACTTCCAATGGTGCAAAATAAGATGGATACAAAATGTATGTTTCTTAATTATATATATATTTTTTTACATTAAATCATTTAGCAGATGCTTTTATCCAAAGCAATTTACAAATGAGGAGACCAATAGAAGCACTCAGATCAACAGGAGGGCTTGGGTACTGTATGGTCATAACACTGAATAGCTTGCTATAAATATGTTGCAATGTGTGCAAAAGAAAATATTACAATATGTACATCGGTAGAATTCTAACCCAGTCCTTTTCAAAAAACAATGAGAAAGGTCCTGTTCTTTTAGCACTAAACCTGTGATCACATTGCAAAATCAAACATAGCTTTGATTCATATGTGAAAAGGAACATCCTCAAATCAACAAATCCACACATACCTTTATGGTCTGCTTGTGCTTTCGTCTTTATTTGTCTTTTTCTTCGTGAGGAAGATACTGGGCCTGGAGTGCCTAGCTCAGTGGACAGTTTAGAACAGGTAGAAAGGGTAGAGGCTGGTGGCAGAGGAGAAGCCAGAGAAGAAGATAAAGGACTAGACTGAGTGGAGATGAAAACAGGATGAGTCAGAGGGGAGACTGGAGGAGCAATGGATAACGACATAGGAGATGTCAAGGAGGTGGCGAGCGAAACAAGAGAAGCCAAAGAGGAAGATGCAGGAGGAAGTAAAAGAGTGTCAGACTCAGGGCTGAGCAGAGGTGTGGCCTCTGATGGTGGGTCTGCTGGTGGAGTCTCTGTCTGTGAGCTGTTTATGGCAGAACTCTCTCCCATGCTGCTTGCTTCTTTATCTGCAATAGGCACTGTTGGAAAAATAAAATTGTGATATGAACCTTTGCATAAGCTCCTGCAATCAACACATTTAAAAGAAAACTCTATTTAAAGTTTGGAATACACTATACAACTTGTAGCCTCTGTTCTGGGCACAATAAACTAAAAAATGTGTGCCTCATTGCTTAGGAAACACATCACCAAATAAAACAATATGGCCTGGTTTCACAGAAAGGGTTTAGATTAAGCCAGGATTAAGCCTTAGTTCAATTAGGACATTTAAGTAACTTATAAATGTGCCCTAGAAAAGTTAAATAAGTTAAAACAGCTCAAACATCCATTTTAGTCTGGGACTAGCTTAAGCCTTGTCTGTGAAACAGGGGAAAGTGTTATAAAAATTGTCTTAAATTATAAAACATGTTTGATATCCTTCACCTGGATGGAATCATAACATTAAAGGGATACTCCACTTTTTTGGAAATAGGCTCATTTTACAACTCCCCCATGGTTAAACAGTTGAGTTTTACCGTTTTCGAATCCATTCAGCTGATTTTCTGATATTTAGAAGAATATCAGTAAGCAGACTTTCTGGTCTCATTGACTTCTATAGTAGGAAAAAAATATATACTATGGGAGTCAATGAGACCAGAAACTGTCTGCTTACTGATATTCTTCTAAATGTCAGAAAATCGGCTGAATGGATTCGAAAACGGTAAAACTCAACTGTTTAACTCTGAGGGAGTTGTAAAATGAGCCTATTTCCAAAAAAAGTGGAGTATCCCTTTAAGCTAAAAAATAAATAAAAATAAAAGTCTGTGACTATCATACACTACTTGATTTTCTGTGAAATCTTACTGGCCCGAATGTGTAGGCTGGCTCTGACTTTCGGCAACTAGCATCAATTTCTGAATCGAGGCAAAAATATGGGCAAAAGTCATGTAGTGTATTCCAGCCTCACAAAGACATACATGGTGTGAAATTGAATGACCAAGTATACACCACCATGTACAATTACAGTTCATACAATGTGCTCACCTTAATATAGTATAATGCAGTAATCTATGGAAATAAATTGTAGATTTAAACAACATAAATGTGTTGTATTTTGTTGTTGTTTTCAAGGATGAAACATTTATGATTTTATGAGTGTAATAAGTGTAATGAGTGTAACTCTTAGGGTCTGAATTTGGACAGATACTATTATTTGGTGTGTGACAGGTGATAAGACCACAAAACTGTTTGCTGTACAAGAACATGTCCGTTCTATTGACATTTTACCATTACAGGTGGGCAGAGGTGTGGCCTCTGATGGTGGGTCTGCTGGTGGAGTCTCTGTCTGTGAGCTGTTTATGGCAGAACTCTCTCCCATGCTGCTTGCTTCTTTATCTGCAATAGCCACTGTTGGAAAAAAGAAACTGTGATGTGGACATGAGAAAAATAATAATTCAATAATAATTAAGCAAAACAAATAAATAAACTAAAGTTTTCTTATGGTTTTGAAGTTTTATTTATTTTATTATTACGTTTAAGTCCACGTATGGGTTGTATTTACTCATGTAATATCAATTTGACATTATCAAATAACACCCCACTCAAGTTTTCTTATGTAATTTCCCCTATGTAAAAAGGTTGTGAATATTATTTTTATATACATTTTTTAAAACCTAAGGTGAGAAAAAATAAAGTCTGCTTGGCCATGTGGAAATGTATATACTGTGGGTAAAACCTATTACTACTGTGTTTTCAAATTAATACTCAAATCAATTGACGATGCACTAATAAACAATAAATATGTGAAAATGTTGCATCCATTTGTGTTTATTACCATTAAGAAGACTTTCATACAACCTCTTTATTGTAAGAAAAGCATCCTGAGTATCTTCTGTATCCATCTTCCATGGACAGAAGCACTCAGCAGAAAAAACCATTTGAGGTTCTCCTGGCAAGGAGAAGGATTGGGAACCTCTCTAAAAGGTCCCACTTGTGGAGCTGGAATGAAATTGAGACAATTATAAAACTGAGAATATTATAAATAACTACAAGTTCGCACAAACACAGAGAGAGAGAGAGAGAGAGAGAGAGAGAGAGAGAGAGAGAGAGAGAGAGAGAGAGGAGAGGAGAGAGAGAGAGAGAGAGAGAGAGAGAGAGAGAGAGAGAGAGAGAGAGAGAGAGGAGAGAGAGAGAGAGAGAGAGAGAGCTAGTAGTAACTAGTAGTACTGTACTGAACTAGTACAGTACTACAGCTAGTACTGAACTAGTAGTAAACTATAGAGTAAACTATTTAAATTTACTGAGAGTTCAGAGATAGTTAACACATTTATATTTGGGCTGTCAAATCGAATAACACGTGTGTGTGTGTGTGTGTGTGTGTGTGTGTGTGTGTGTGTGTGTGTGTGTGTGTGTGTGTGTGTGTGTGTGTGTGTGTGTGTGTTGTGTGTGTAAACAATATTATATAAATACAAACTTTAATTTTAGATTAAACTAATCGCAATTAATCGATTTGACAGCTCTAGTTTATATTTAATCTGATTAAAAAATTAAAATGTTCCTTTTCAAGTTTTGGCTTCTTGTCTATGCATTTGAAATTTGCTTGAATGGGTTTTTAGTTATTGTGATTCTACAGTACTTTTTATTCTATTCCAGGGGTGTTCAATCCTGCTTCTGCAGGGCCACTATGCAGACTTCAACTCCAACCCCAGTTAAACACACCTGAACCCGAAGTTGGAGCTTAACAATGCAAGACAGTGACCCTCTATGAACGAGTTTGGATATCCCTGGTCTATACAAATTATTTTTTTATTATGCTTTCTAATGTTATGCACAAACTTCTAATTTAGTGTTCTTTATCAGACCTGAGTACACCGGAAAAACACACAGATGTTACACCTCAGTCGGTTTGCACTGAAAAAAGAATTGCTGAATATAAATATAACAAATGCATGTGTAACTTACTATTTTATGACTAACATCTGAAAGATAAACCTACCAGTAGATTTGTTGCATCATAAACTTTGTTCACACTGCTGTTTTTTTTTTGGCGGTCTTTCCATTCTTGGGAAAGCTGTTCTTTTCTTTTCTCAAGCTTTTTCTTATATGGCTGCTTGGCACTGCAGTGTGGGCATGTTTTGCTTGCTACTCCAATTTTTTTATAGCACATGTAGCAGTCCTTTAGAGTAGGCATCTGTAAAAAACAAAACAAAAAAAACATAAATGATATGTGTTATGGGGGGATAATAAATTTTTTTTTTTTTACCCCTACTATGTTGACAAGATTCAGTCTCAGAAAATATTGTCACCACAGTGACCTAACTTTAAAAACATTCAAAGAAAACTGCAACAGTATAATGCTACTCAGAACCTGGTTTCGAAAATTGTTTTATCAACTTAAAGTCGACATGAAATCAAAATTGACCCTATTTACTTTATTAGTGCATATTTCTAGTATTGTGGTGAACAATTAATCCATGCAAGTTAATGAACAGAAAATGTTTGCCGTAGTGTTCTTTAATCAAAATCCGAAAAGTTACTTCCGGTCTGGAATGGTGTTCCAAACCGAGATGGAGATGAGGAGCGCTAAAGTAAAACCCTGCCCTCAGTTTAATATTCCCTTTCACTTGGAAATACATCACAACACTGGAAAAATGCCGTTTGCAACTTCCGGTTCACAGGGACTTTAAGACATGTTTTTGTATTTGTGGTAGCCTTCTATCAGAAGCACCAGAAGAGGGCTATACAAGAGGTTTGAGATAAAACTTTATAATAAATAAGTATAGACTGTTATAAAGAGGCATACATTATATATATGGTGTGTTTGTATAAATACCCATATATATATATATATATATATATATATATATATATATATATATATATATATATAATATATATATAAATATATATATATATTAATTGATTCATGTGACCTAACACAAAACCATTGAGGCACTGTGTTTGGTAAATATAATATGATCATGCTTAAGTGAAAAGTGACAAATCAACATCAGATTCCTTTTGTTAATCACCTTAGTTGTCTGTCCTCTAGCCTTGTTTATTCTGTTCCTGGCTTTACACCTGTATGAAGAAATCAGAGAAAAATAGCACAATGTACTATATAGTACAATGAATATATTTATCATATTATTCATGTTCACTGTTTATATTCATATATATATATATATATATATATATATATATATATATATATATATATATATATACACACACACAAGGAAACAATTCCATAATATTTATTATTATACATAATTCCATTATTTTTTATTAAAAATAATGCTTTTAATTGAAATAACCATTACAACTATTTTATTAAAAATGTTAATGAGTATTATCATTAATATTATTTATTATGAGTATGCTATATTTCAGTATTTATTTATTAATTTCCACAATTGGATATTTCTGGAAAAAATCCTCTGAAATATGAATCGTACGTCAATTAATAATAAACTGAAACGTAATTCAATTTTAAATACTTTAAAAATAGTATTTGGATAATCGAATGAGATTAACGAAATATGGAAACTTATAAACGTTTTAACAAAATGTGTTGACTTTTTACACGGTCACACACACAACGTTTCGAATTTCCGAATAATTACACTAAATATTAACTTTAAAATGCTGATGTGACCTGCTCAAATGATTTAAACATGTTAAAATAATGAGAAAAATCGCGTTCCTTAATGGTTTGAGACGCGACGTACATTCAATAGGCCTGAATAGACGACAGAATTAGGCCCAATATTTGTCCAGTAACGTTAACAATAATCGATCTATTTCGAATGTTGTTAAGATGGATATGAATAAAAGCGAAGATTAATGTCACGTATGATGGCTGAAATTTACAATTACTTTCGGATGTTTCATATATTGTTTTATATTTCATATGTTATTCCCAAGTAAAAACCTGTAACAAGTTATAACTAACGTTAATCACCACAAAGCAAGATGAAACAGCACAAAGCGCCTGGCATAATATTTTGTTCTAAAATTATATTAGCTACAGTATCAAGGTTCGCTGAAAAAATAGCCTACCTGTATTAGCATCAATTTTCTCGTAGAAAACCCACAAGGCATTGAGGCGACTCTGTGTGGTATATCTCCCGCCGCCTTTAGGGGCACTATTTTAGGAAATGACGCACTGGGTCGTATTTGAGGAAAGGTGCAAACGACCATTATGGTCGTATAAGTTGGAGGACTTGTTGAAATTTTTGTCCAAAACCAAAGCATTTCAATGTATAAAATAGGTAATCCCACTCCACCCTATCAAAGGCTTTTTCTGCATCTAGGGATATTAATACCTCTTTGCCCTTGGGTGGAGTGGGATCATAAAGAACATTAAGTAATCTACGTATATTAGAAGATATTTGTCTATGTTTAATAAATCCTGTCTGGTCATCTGAGATCAATGAAGGAAGTACTTTTTCCAGTCGTAGGGCTAGCATTTTAGCAAGTATTTTACTGTCAACATTTAACAGAGAAATGGGACGATATGAGCCGCATTCTACTGGGTTTTTCTCTTTTTTAAGAATAAGGGATATAACAGCCTGACGCATAGTAGGAGGGAGTGAGCCATATGTAGATGATTCTTTATATGTAGAGAGCAACAGAGGGGCTAATTCTCTAGCAAATTTTTTAAAGAATTCACTAGGAAATCCATCTGGTCCTGGACATTTACCATTTTGCATAGATTTAACAGCAGAATGAAATTCTTCCTCTGTGAATACTTTTTCCAGTTCAGAAGCCATTCGGTCACCCACTAAGGGGATTTCTAAATTATCAAAAAAAGACTTGAACAGGCGTTCATCTTTCTGTGACTCTGAAGTGTATAGTTTTGAATAAAACTGATGAAATATCTGGTTAATTTTAGAGTGATTTATATGTTTGGTGCTGAACTCATCTGTTATTTCAGATATAGACTGAGCTGCCGCTTTCCGGCGCAGGTGGTGTGCAAGGATTCTGCCTATCTTCTCTCCATGTTCATAAGTTCTGTGCTGTGTCCTATTGAGGAGATTTGATATATGTTTGGTTGAAAGGAGATTGAATTCTGTCTGTAGTATCAATCTTTGCTTATATAAATCTGATGATGGGGCTTGCGCAAGTGTTGTGTCTATATGTAATATATCATCAGTTAGTGTCTTGAGCCGTGCCATTTCACTCTTTTTCTTTTGGGCACAATATGAGATCATTTGTCCCCTTAAAAACGCTTTCATGGATTCCCATATTGTTGAGAACGACATGCCTGGTGTTTGATTGTGTTCCAAAAATGTGACTATTTCAGATGAGATAAATTGAACAAAACATTCATCAGCAAGCCATAAACTATTTAGGCGCCATGGGCGGTATGTGACTTGTGAAACAGGTATCTGTAGTGTCATCAACATTGGAGCGTGGTCCGAGATAACTATAGCATTATATTCACATTTACTGACAATAGGAAGGAAACGATTGTCGATGAAAAAATAGTCTATTCGTGAATATGTCTTATGAACGTGTGAAAAGAAAGAATAGCACCTGGAGGTGGGATTGTTGAAACGCCAAACATCTGTAACTCCGTACGAGCGGAGAAATAGTTCAATAGTCTGGGCAGACTTGGTTGGAGATATGACTCTAAGAGAGCTACGATCCAAACTGGAAAGAGCACAATTCATATCTCCTGCCAAAATAAGGTAATGTGTGTCCATATCTGGTAGACAGGAAAAAAAATTGGAGAAAAAAGCATGGTCATCCCAAGTGGGTGCATATACATTAGCTAGAATAACTGGAGTTTCATATCTACCTGTGACTATAACATATCTGCCAGATCTATCTGCCTCTACTTTCGACATTGTAAATGGAATGTTCTTATGGATTAAGTTGGCTGCACCCCTAGATTTACTATGAAAATCAGAGTGATATAGTTGGCCTATCCACCCTCCCCTTAGTCTAGAATGATCAGATGTTCGCAAATGCGTTTCCTGGAGAAATGCTATTCCCACATTAAATTGGTTAAGATGTGATAATACCTTTTTACGTTTCACCGGATGATTTAAAGATTTAACATTCCAGCTCACAAAATTTACAGGGCATCCTATATCTCCTGTCAACATCTGTGCATTAACCATTTTCTATTTTGTGCAAGATTATTAATGGACTCTAGCTTTAATAAACATAGCAAAGATATATCCTCCCAAAAACAAAACAAAACCCTTAAAGAGGACCCTAGTGCGATTACCTCCCACCCCAAATCACCTATTATCAGAACAAGGTGAGCCCTAAACCCCTTACAGTGGTATCCGCACATTAGTGCTTGTATTGGGGAACTCCAGTTCCAACAGGTTGCTCTGCTAACAGTTTAAACAAAATTAGATAGCGCTTCCTTATAACATTATAGGTAACACAGTATTGTCCATTCAGAAGCTGATAGCCTGCACAATTCTTGAAAAAATAAAATAAATAAATACTAAGAAAAAATTTTTTTTGTATCAAAATCAAATAGAAAATAAAAGTTTAAAAGCTGCTTGTAATTGTTAATTCAATGGCTACTTTCATCACCAGAACATTCAAGATACAGATTATACAATGACGTGTACCACGCTAGGCCTTTATTCTGCAAATTTCTCCGTCCTCTTAGAGGATGGTGTCTCCCTCATCGACGATGTTCGACTGGAGTATATACAGTGCTTGTTTTCGGATCAAGAAGTCTTCCTAATCCCGTTGTAAGTGTATACACGAACTTCGCCGGCCTGTTGTCGAGTGAAATGGAATCCATAGCGAAAACATCTGACCGGTCTTTCAGGTAGTTGTTGAACTTCGTTTGAATGCCAGATCCGTTGCGCGTGCCAGGCGGGGGGGATAATCTGGGATATTGAGATGGGACTGTTTGCTCCGTTATTTCAAAGCGCCACCCGCTTGCCTCGCACGGCGCAGGCACCTCAAGCATCCTGGTGATAGTTGTAGCCTTCGCCAGATAATGGCTCGAGGCTTTCCCCTTAGCTTTCTCCAGTTG
>JAZAVI010000045.1:0-127500 GCA_036326025.1 Chrosomus eos
TGACCTGGCTAACTACAAATGGGGACCGAAATTGGATCGCTAATGGTACGATTAACGGGCTTTTGTCACATTTTGTCCCTTAGTTGTGGTTTTGGTGTTGATATATTGATGAATAAAGAGCTCGGGGGACGATACACAGATATACGAGGTGTATTTTGGGGTTTGTTCTGTCATGACGGCGGGGTCTGTGCTGCCCGTCGCGAGGGTCATTTAAGCGCAGGCCACTGCATGTGCACGGCAACATTTACCTGTTTATAAATAACCTCACATGGATGCCGCAATATGTCTTTATGATCATGCATTTTTATGTACGTGTGTATTATTTTTGTATTGTGTATTTTCATGCACGGACAGTGATTTTGTTTACCTGTTTTTTTTGAGATTCCCGACTATCCTCGCTCCAGATGAAGCGCCTTAACTTCCCGTCATCGATCGAGTACGGCCAGGTCTTGGCAGATAACAGTGATAATAATGGACAGGAAAATTATTTTCGGTCTTCTTTGGTTATATTGTTATGTTTGCACGAATAGATCTGGTGAGATTTAGCTTTTTATATTAAAATCAAGAACAAACATGAACATTATCATTGCATTTTATTGATGTATAGACGATGTGTATTTACATCCTTCCAGGATCTCATGTTTCACTGTCTTTAGGTTGATTTGGTTTGGGCCTTTATTATAAGGATTGCGTTTTTTCATCCCCCAAAGCGCAGAGGCTTCATGTTTATCATAGTATCGTATAGTATAGTATTACAGCCCAAAATTTAAATAGTAAACAGCCCAGTTTCTTTTCCTATATGCTTTAGAAATGTTGTTGCCATTTCATACATTATCCACAAAAATATTATTGCATTTACAGACATCTCAGATAATAATCAACTATTTAATCAATAGATTGGCAACAAATATGTAAGACATGCACAGTCAAACTGTTATTGTAATCGTTATTGTGAATATTAGGGGCGGGTGTGCCAAAAAATCGATTCACAGAAGAATCTAGATTCTCATTTGCAACGATTCAGAATCGATCTGAAATGTCCAAGAATCGATTTAATAAATAAATAAAATCAGCTGGCTGTTTTCGCCTCAAAAAAAATCGCCTCCATTTTTGTAACTAGCCTATAGCCTACGGGACGTCCGGACGTCACCACGCAGCCGGTTTTTGAACGTGAGCGAGCGGCAAATCACTAAAACAAAGAGGAAGCAAATATGGATGAGAGGGAGATCCAACCAGCCCCGTCTTCACTTAAAGCTAACGTTTGAGACCAGCAGACCAACGCACACTGCAGTGCTTCACGAAACTCCCTGCCAACTGTCCCAGAGACAGTAGCCTACGTTTACATGGACACAATCGGAATGAAATCAATACGATTGATGAATCCGATCAATGTGTTTACATGAATGATAAATAAAGTAAACGGGTTGATGACGTGCGCGTTCATATGTCACAAGTTTCAAATCCGATCTGATTTTTTGACATGCGCACACTGCACGAATATACAGAGTTTCCCGCTGTTCGCGCATAAACATTCTCCTCTATTGGTTCTTTATTTGTTTTAAACAGCAGACGTAATATTAATTCGTCTCTGGTCATAATTCATAGCATATTAACCGTTTTCCGTGCTGCTTATATTGATCACGCAATAAAAATGCCCCTCCCCGCGGCCCAAAACCAGACGTCTGTGGATGAGAATCCAAAACAAGGGCCGGTGGGACGTTGTCCTGCTTCACCTGACAGACGCGCGAGTGAAATGAGAATTTTAAAATGACGGGAAACTTATTAATATGACACTTTATTCAACAGGAAAAACAGCCTGTAGGGGTAAAATCTTTGCGTGGCAGGGGGAGCTGCCACTCGACCAGTCACGCCTGCCGCATGCGTTATATGCGCCTGCCACTCGACCAGTCACGGATATGCGCCTGCCACTGCGTTATATGCGCCAGCCACTCGTCCAGTCACGGATATATGCGCCGGCCACTCGACCAGTCACGGATATATGCGCCGGCCACTCGAACTTACTCAATATGTTTTGAGTAATATGCTCCCATACGGGTAAAAAGAGCGAAAAGAATATAAGATTTAGATGAGAAATAGGTAAATAAGATATGTATTGCACTGTATGTGTGCTTTTGTGTATCATTAGGAGTGTCTGATAGATGTAAACAGTGAGAGATCGTGTGGCTGGTAGTGGCCGGTATGGCCGGCGCGATGAGCCAAGAGCGCGCGCTCCCATACGGGTAAAAAGAGCGAAAAGAATATAAGATTTAGATGAGAAATAATTAAATAAGATATGTATTGCACTGTATGTGTGCTTTTGTGTATCAATAGGAGTGTCTGATGATGGATGTAAACAGTGAGAGATTGTGTGGCTGGTAGTGGCCGGTATGGCGCCGGCGCGATGCTATAGAGCAACGAGACGCGCGCTGCATTTTTTTTTTTTAAACCTTACATATTGAGTAAGTTCGAGTGGCCGGCGCATATATCCGTGACTGGTCGAGTGGCCGGCGCATATAACGCAGTGGCCGGCGCATATATCCGTGACTGGTCGAGTGGCCGGCGCTTATAACGCAGTGGCAGGCGCATATATCCGTGACTGGTCGAGTGGCCGGCGTATATAACGCAGTGGCAGGCGTGACTGGTCGAGTGGCAGCTCCCCTGCCACGCAAAGATTTTACCCCCTCTCAAAACAGCTCGAATTCCGTGCGTCATACGTCATTACGTTTATTTAACGTCATTGCACATGCGCAGTCCTTTCAGTTTCGGTTTTCAATCCGATCAAGTGTTTACATGTTCTCTCGATCGGATTACAAAAGGAGTAAACCACCCGTTTCAATCCGATCGAAATTCCATTCGGATCGAGCTCAGTCGGATCGATTAAGGTGTTTACATGAAGGTTTTTTTAGTCCGATTGAGCCGTCAATCTGTCATGAACATTTCAGAGACAGGTAGCTTAGGGGTAGGCCTACTATTTTTCATTTTGAAAGAAGCACTTTATTTTCATAACTTGTTATTCTTTAAGTTACTGAGCCTGACTGAGAAATATAGATGTTTTTTTGTCTTCACCGGTTGTGTTCTACATGATATTTGTGGTAAACTGCAACTTTCCTGGGAAATGCATCTATTTTCAACCATTTTGTATTATGAAGAAGCACTTTATTTTTGTTCCAACTTATTTTATAGCTAGCTACTAATGAGTAGGCTAGTAATTGAGAACCAGACAATGTTTTTGATAAAAGGCACTTCTCTGAGAATTGAACTTAATAAATGTGAAAAAGACACTTTAATGTCTCCGTTTGTCATTCTGTATAGCAAAGCAGATGAGAGTAGATCATGATCAGAAACCCGATTAGAAATCATTATGGATAAAATCGAATCGTTTTGAATCGAAAATCGATTTTGAATCGAATCGTGGCCTCAAGAATCGGAATCGAATTGAATCGTGAGATGGTAAAAGATTCCCACCCCTAGTGAATATGTTTGACTCCTGCGTAGATAGACAGATACATAAATGCATGGGTACATTATACATAACATAAATCTTTAATTTGTAAATCGCCAGTTCCTTGTTATTTGGTGAAAAATCTTAAAATCTTATTATTCCCAATCTTGGGAACAAATGTATTGAAATGCTTATACACAGCAAAAGCAATTACTCGAAAAGCAGCAATAAACAGCTAAATTTATCTCGTCTGAAGTTTTCATAGACTAGGTTTTACTGCCATCTAGAGATCATTGACGGCATGCACAATCACTGGCACATTACCTCTTCCAGCATTCTTTAATTCGTAATAATTTAATTTGTTGGTTGTCGTTATAACAACAGTATAAAGAAATAGCAAATATGTACATTATTATTGAAGAAATATCAAAACAAACAATACAAATTAAATACATTTCAAATGCTAGGGGGAGGTATAAACCGTATTATAGGAATACTTTAAAGAGTGTACATGTTTCTTCGACGGCAATATTGCCTCCATATAATGCTTCACTTCATTTTTAAATGTAATAAAACATGTTTTCCCCTTCCTTTACTGTCTATGGTTTCCCCCCTGAAAATTTACATTTATGAATGTGAAATTTAGCCATAAAAAAAAGAAAAAAATTGCAGGGTTTGTTTATCTTTGGAGTTTACAATAATACCTAGTAGAACATCTTTCCACAGTAATGTACAACGTTTCATCAACATTTCCAACAATGAAATCAAGTACATTTTGCCAGAAAACTGAAAGTGACCATAGAGACTTTTATTTGTGAAACGTAATCACTGACATAGGCCGACATCTTAGTGACGTCCTCACATCTTGACCAATAAGAAATGACTTGTAAAACATTCGAACGCTTATGGGCGGGATTAGACTTCGCTGAGAGGGAAGTTCAAGCGCCAGTGAGTGAAACGTAAGTGTTAGTTGTTTTTGCAAATTGCGTGGGAAAAAATAGCTTTCACACTCAAACGAAAGTACCATTTGAACAGGTAAAAAACAAAATTATTACATTTTCAAGAATGAAGAAACAGTAAGTGTTATAAATATAATAGTCCATGATAAATGTTGGATTAGCTGTTGCGTTCATTAGCTAGAGTGGTATGAGCTGCTAGCAGCACTGTAGGAAAAGTCTGATTCCTGTATAAATAAAATCTCTTCATTTATATAGAAATAAAACTGGTATCCATTATTGTCCTTTAAATTGAAAAAGTATTAGTTCACTGCACATGAACGGTGTAAAGTTTATGACATGCAAGTTATTTCATCTGTTTATTATCCAGAAACAACATCACGCCATGTCCCACAAGCAGATTTATTACTCTGACAAATATGACGACGAGAAATTCGAGTACAGGTAGGCAAATATTCAGTCCATCTGTACCGTTTACAAGTATTGTTTTTCGCTATGTTTAGGAGTTCCAGAGACCACAGTGCTGTACATGTAAAAATAACAATAACAATAGTTCCAGTGATTAGCCAAAAATTAGACGAAATTAAACTTTAGACTCACAATAAAAGTTGAAAATTAGTTTTCATAAGTTTAGTAAAAGAATAAACATGATATGTAAGTACTACTTTTCTGAGCTATTAAAATGACATCTACAGACATAATGAGGGCACAGTGTAATATGCTGATTTCCATTCATTTTTAGGCATGTCATGCTTCCTAAAGATATTGCTAAAAAAGTTCCCAAGACCCATCTCATGTCAGAGACAGAATGGAGGAACCTGGGTGTTCAGCAGAGTCAAGGATGGGTGCATTACATGATCCATCAGCCTGGTATGTGTGTGTAGTAGGTGTCAAGAACATGCTCAGATATTACGGTTTCACTGATTTCACTGTTCATGTTTTTGACTTCTTTTCTTTATAGAACCACATATCTTGCTCTTCAGACGCCCCTTACCCACAGTCCAATCCCATTGACCCCAAAACCGCTGGGATTCTGTAGTATGGATAGACACATTCTTAAGATGTCTGAGAGATGCTGGGTGCACCCCAGATCAGATGGTGTTGATATCATTTGTGCTGCTTCTGACTTCTGCATTCATTGTAGACTCTTCTGTGGGTCAGATTATTAAATTGCCTAATCTCTGCTTTAAAGGGATAGTTCACCAAAAAAGGAAAATTCTGTCATTTACTCACCCTTGTGTCGTTCCAAACCCGTAAGACTTTCGTTCATCTTCAGAATACAAATGAAGATCTTTTTGATGAAATCTGAGAGATTTCTGTCCCTCCATTGACAGCTACGCAACTGCCACTTTGACACTTCGTAAAACTAATCCATAGCCTATTAATTTAGCGATTTAGTCCACATTTTCTGAAGAGAGACAATCACTTTAAATGATGAACAGATTGAATTTAGGCTTTTACTCGCATATAAACATTCATCAACGCATGCTTGCTTGACGTGCGAGAATCAGTGAGACGCTTAAACTTCCACAAGAACCAATGAGGTTTGTTCTTGCGCGTCAAGCAAGTACGGTTGAGCTTCTGTTTATGTTCGCTGATCAATGTTTATATGTGAATAAAAGCCTTAATCACTTTATATAAATAAATAATAGATTATATTGTGTCTCTTCAGAAAAATTGGATTAAACTACTAAATGCATATGTTTTCATATTTGTTTTACAATCCCTTTATGAACTTTTTGAAGCGTCAAAGTGTTAGTTGCGTAGATGGTAAATGGAGAAACAGAAATCTCAGATTTCATTTGAAAATATCTTCACTTGTGTTCCGAAGATGAACGAAAGACTTACAGGTTCGACATAAGGGTGATTAAATGAAAGAATTTTCATTTTTGGTTGAACTGTCCCTTTAATTGAGAGGTGCACAATTTCCTACTACACATATATTTATTATTACTACTTACCAAGCCTATGTTTCCATGAATTCTGCTTTACTTTATGAATTTATTGGTGGCCCTGAAAGGTCAATCAATAGTGGAAAGGTTACTAAAATATTTTTTTCCCTTTAAAAGAATAACTGTTTGTACAAATATCTGTTTCAACATTCATAGGAAGCAGCTGAACTGATTTTTGATTTATTCAAAATTGTTTTAAAAACTCCCACAATATGTATAACATTTGACTGATAATATATTAAAAATAGAAATGTTTGCAATTCTGTTTAATGGTGTACAAATGACACGACTCACCTTTACGATTGTTTTTGTTTTATGACAAGCATTACACGCAGCTGTACTTTGCATTGCTGTGTGTGGGACCACAGTGGCCACAAAAACAAACTACTTTTCCATTATGTTTGGATATCCATTGAGCTGCATAATCCCATTGTAATGTTGGATCCAGACTTGAGTCAACTTTTTATTATAACTGCAGCTATAACAGTTTTTAAAAGTGTTTTTAGGCTACTGTTTGTCATAAAAAAATGTAGAAAACAATATTATATTGATCAAACAATGGAATAAGGAGCCAGGTTTTACCTGTGTTTTTGCTCAAAAATACCAGAGCTATGCTAAACATTTACAATAGTTTAACTGTTACATTCTTCTGTTTTATTGGCAAAGATTTAGACAAGGACAGTAGGGACATCCTACTATTATGTCTGGAGACCCCTGAATACCACCAATATTTATTGCGATTACAAACTATTGTCATTTTATGCATGTTTTGCATTAACTGCTTACAATTGTCATCCTTTTAGAGAATCTGTTGCTAGTAAAGAAGGATACTGCATCATTCGACTTGACTATATGTGAAAGTTTTTTTGTGCTGCAGTAGTTTAGCATAAAAGTAATGCTTAGGCCTGCAATATAAGTGTATGTTCTTTGTTTGCTTCAGCCTAGGGCGCAAACAATTTTAAAAGGGAACACAAACAATATGCAAATACTTGTGTTTATTGATTAACACACATGCATTTATGTCTCCAACAAGAGAAATTAAGTGTTCTCCTCTGAACAACTAAATAAAGGTTTAAATCATTAAAAAAATCAGAAAGACAAGAATTGTCAGGAAACTATTTGGTGAAACTGGTGGTCAGATGCACACTTACATCTTGTGTGAAAATATAACTTCAGGTTCAGGGTGAAAAATATATTATTGTGTGTATATGTGTGAACTGCCAAATTAAATTATGTAGAGAGTTAGTAATGAGATGCATAGAAAGATATTCAGAAAAAAAAGGAAAAACACGTATTACATTGCTACAGGAATTGCAGATATTTGCGTAAGATTAGGGCGAGTGCATGTTTGCCCCTCACTTACACTGACTGCATAATAAGAAGCATTCTGTAGCTCTTTTGGGCACTTCCTGTAATCTGAGAGCAGAGCACACAAATCTCAACAAGCAGGACGAGGAAAGCGGTGCTTCAGATGCAAGATACACCTGATGTTTCCTAGACACATCTACAAAAGATTGAACGTTGCACGCACCCCTTCGCTTTCACTTGTGCTTTTTACTTACGCTTCCGAGAGAGTGGCGTCTCCATCCGCAGTGGTCTAGGTAATGGGGCTTCTTCGGAGCCGCTCAGATAGATCTGCCTCTCCGGACTCTACCCATTGCCAGTTGTTTAGCTGTGATAAAGCTGTGATAATATTTAACTATTGAATATTAATAATATTTGTTTAAATAGCCTACTAGTTAAGATTATTGGCCTATATATGCAGCATCTTTTTCATAATTGTTTTGCATTAATATAAATTAAGTAAAATAAATAAAATTAAATCGCTAAACACATCAATGTTATTCTAAGAATATAGTGAATCAGCATTTTGATCATGTTGTAAGGGGTAGGCTATACAGTCAAAGACCCAGAACCAGATATGAAGAATGAAGACCCGGAGTCAGAATTATAAAAAATTAAAGAAAAGTTTTACTGAAGATAGTTTGCAGTTTCATCAGCAGAAGTCAGCTTCAAGACTCACACAGGAGTTCGTAGGCTGCCTCATACAGTTACAAAGATCACAGCAGTTATACCATTTCCAAGGTCTAAGCTACGTCATTGCTTACAGGTTGAATGATTCTCATTGGCTAAGAAACATGAGAGCCTAAACAATTTAACACATGTGAGGAGATAGGGGTGCCTATCGCCACTAGTCAAGATAGTTGTCGTCCACTCATTAGATTTAGGTCTGTGGTGGCCTCGCAGGTTAGAGAAGGGCGCCGGGGTGTCTGGTCCGAACGTCCAGAACCTACACAGAATGTCATACGCACACACACAAATAACACTAGCAAATAACAGCTCCCATCAAGGCTGAAGAGAGTTTGAGCTCCTTATTATCAGTTAAGTATACCAAAACATAATGCTAAAACATTCACTCGTTTGGGAGAAAAACAGATAACTGGCAGTTACTCCCAAGGAAGGAAATATACTGGAAAGAATACATTTTAATATAACAATTAAAGTTCAATATAGTAACGCTCAATATAGCTTGAGCATCTGTCCAGCGAAGGATCATATGTGTCCACGCTGCCTTTAGGACCCTCTCTAAACCTTTCTACTGATCCCAGAGAAAGAGACAAACGGCCTTGTGGGTTACGTGGCCTTCGTGTCCTGCGTGTACTACGTGCAATCTCAAAGTAAGATTGGAATGCACCTAAAAGAAACTGGTTACTTACATCACATGCATTTAAGAAAATATAATTTCACAAGCACAAAGAATATAAAAATGATTATGTGATAATGAATATATTTGATTATTGATTTTTATAAAGGAAGTATATCATTCAAAAGGATATATGATTATGGATGTTTTGAAGAGGCAAGGGATTTTGACCAACCCTTCAATGTTTATTAATAAAATATTTTTTTTTTTCTTTTTCTGGAGCTTGACAACCATGGGTTACGGCCATCTTTGATAGACCAGCATGACTGTCTCGGTCATATTTTGTCCTTTACTTTAGAAATACTTTGTCCTTATTTCTTGACCCCACCCTAACAATGTAGGTTTTTCCTGTTAATTTGTAAATTATGAGGGCAAAGTCACTTCTATTGTGTATTTATAGCAGGGCATAAAGAGGGCAAAATTTATAGCATTTATAGGCAACGTTGGTCCAGGGGTCACACTGTTCTGCAATTCTCTTTAATGGCATACAAATTACATGCCTCGCCTTTACGATTGTTTCTGTTTTATGACAAGCCTTGCAGCTGTAGCCTACTTTTGCGTGGCTGTGTGTGACCACAATGGCCACAAAAGCTTCTATTATAGCTACTTGTACATTTAGCTGCATAATCCTATGTAATATTGGATCCAGACTTGAGTTCACTTTTAATTATAACTAGTTTTTAAATGTGTTTCGGGCAATTGTTTGTCATAAAAAATGTAGAAACCGTTGCTTTTCCCCCGCATTTATATAGCCTATGGGATTTCCGTAAAAACTTTCCGACTCACGTGAATCACGTAGGCTAAATCCGAGAATAATGTTTCGAGTAAAACACAGCTTTCGGTTTCGATTCGCAGTACTCTATTTACACTGACCAGAGTGTTTGAGTCGTTTAGAATTTGCATTTGGGAACTTTACGCAAAGTGTGCCAACCGTCTTCTCAAATTAGTAACGAGAAACCTTTTTAAGTCTGTTGTCAATAAAGAGAAGCGTTGAGGTCCCCTGTGTTTTTAATGCCAAAATAAAAGCTTAATATGTTTGAAAGCAAGAAATTAAGACATCCATAAATATTAGTAGGCTATTGTAATTTTACTGCTTTTCTATAAAAATAAAAATACTATTTATGTTAAACTATCTCAT
Source organism: Chrosomus eos (assembly GCA_036326025.1). NCBI lineage: Eukaryota > Metazoa > Chordata > Actinopteri > Cypriniformes > Leuciscidae > Chrosomus > Chrosomus eos. The sequence continues at coordinate 10,193 of JAZAVI010000045.1, forward strand.
TTAATACCTACATTTATTGTAACAAATGCCTATAATGTATTATTATTATTACAAATTAGCCATTTTTTTCTTTCTTCAGTAGGCCTACAATAGTATTGAGTAAGAAATTTCCTTCGGTTTTCCTTCTTTTTTTTTAATCTTAGCTGATCACATGCCCGACAAACCAATGTTACATTGATCAAACAATGGAATAAGCCAGGTTTTACCTGTGTGTTCAGAGTTTTTATTGAAAAATACCAGAACTATGCAAAAAAATTACAAAACTATTACGTTCTTCTGTTTTATTGGCAAAGATTTGGGCAAAGACTGTAGGGACATCTTACTATTATGTCAGGAGACCCTTGAATACCACCAATATTTATCGTTATCACAAACTACTGTCATTTTATGTGCGTATTACGGTGGCCGAGAGAGCTCAACGCACTGCAACTGAAGCAATTCAAACACATGCAAATAGAAAAAAACGCGTGCAAATAGAAAAAAACCCCGCATGCAAATAGAAAAAAACGCATGCAAATAGAAAAAAACACCTGCAAATTAAAAAAACATAATCATCAGTTTCACAACACACGTGTGCTCTAAATACAGAAACGCGCTGCAAAAGTTCACAACACAACCAAATACAGAAACGCGCTGCAAATAACACAGACCACAACGGAAATGTTTCCAGGGGAACCAAATAAGTGACGAACCCGGCTGGGACATGCTTATTGCTCGTGAGCTTCCCTGTGCCCTACTCCCTTCGAAGGGCAGACGGCAGAGCCCTTAAAGTGGGACTTTGGCTTGGAGTGAGCAGGGCTCTAGTGTGCCAGTAGCCGTGTGGAACGCACTTGATGAAGGAGCAACGAAAGACAACGTAATTTCCTCATTATTTACAGCTGGGATGTTCCCATGACAACGCAGCACGGTCTCCATCAGCTGAATAGCTTTTCTTACGACAGAAATATAATCCTGTCAACATAACGGTTGCAAAAACATTTTTATATTTACTTTACAAAAAAGCTTTTAAAATATGCGTTATATATCTGTGTGTCTCAACTTTAAAACTTTGGACCCTACCTAACATTTCTTATTAAACTCTTCTTTATGAAAATGTAAACATAACATGAAACAATTAGTACATTAACTGATTTATGGATAAATATCTTTCCTTCACGTTCTTCTTATCTATCTTTTTTATTTATTTATTTTAGTTTTCAGCTCATTGTTATTTTCTCATTTGTATTCTGATGACATTGAACATATTGTTAATACATTTTGTACATTGTATACAACTTGTATGTCATAAAAATTTAATCTCTGTATGTGCACTACTTCCTGAACTTCAGGCAGGTCCTTTGTTTCCTGTCTGCCATTATTGGACAAACTGATTAGTTCAGGTGTGCCTGACTAATGGCCATTAGTCAGGCACACCTGAACTAATCAGTTTGTCCAATAATGGCAGCCAGGAAACAAAGGACCTGCCTGAAGTTCAGGAAGTAGTGCAGCTGTGCATAGAGCCTAAGCACGTCCCAGCCGGGTTCGTCACTTATTTGGTTCCCCTGGAAACATTTCCGTTGTGGTCTGTGTTATTTGCAGCGCGTTTCTGTATTTGTGTTGTGAGCTTTTGCAGCGCGTTTCTGTATTTGGTGGTGTTGTGAGTATTTGGAGCTCACGTGTGTTGTGAAACTGATGTCGATGTTTTCTTAATTTGCGGATGTTTTTTTTCTATTTGCAGGCGTTTTTTTCTATTTGCATGCGTTTTTTTATATTTGCATGTTTTCTTCAGTTGCAGCGCGTTGAGCTCTCTCGGCCACCGTAGGTATTTTGCATTACAATTGTCAGGGATTTTTATGTCTTCATGTGTCAAAAAACTCAACTAGAAAACAACATCCTTTAAGAGAATCTCTAGTAAAGAAGGACACAGCATCATTCAAGGTTTTTGTGCTACAGTAGCATAAAAGTAATGCTTAAGCCTATAAGTAGCCTACGGTATATGTTCTTTGTTTGCGTCAGCCTAGACATGAGAAGAATATTTTGTTTCCTGCGAGATTAACACATTTACATTTATGTCTACAATAAGTGAAATTAAGTGTTCTCTTCTGAAAAAATAAAGGTCTAAATCATAAAATAAAAATGAATTAGGAGAAACTGGTGGCCACAATTCACAGATTGTGTAGCACACATACACATCCATAGGCTGACATATGTACCACATCCTTTGTGAACATAGCCTCAGGTTCAGGGTGAAAAAGACATTGCTCTGTGTGTGAGTAAAACTGCATTGAAATTATGTAGAGAGTTAGTATTGAGATGCATACAAAGATAGTCAGAAATCCGATTAAATTTACAATTTAAAAACGGAAAAATGTATTGAATTATACATTCGCAAACAGCAAGTGCATTGATACAGGAAATTCAGGTATTTGCATAAGATTAGGGCGAGTGTATGTTGGCACGCCACTTACACTGACTGCATGAGAGGAAGCATTTTGTAGCTTTGTGGCACACAAACATTTTAACAAGCAGCAGCAAGAGGAAAGCACTGCAGCACTTCAGATCCAAGCCTTTAGATACACCTGACGTGTCCTAGAAACACATAGGCTATACAAAGATGAAGGATAGAGGCCAGGGTAAGCGTTATCTGTGATTAGGCCTATACATTCTGATCCACAGATTTCTCAGATTATATTCTGGCATTGAGTGGTGTATTTAGCTTTTTCCTCTACAAGAAATAATAAAATGAGAAAGACCTGCATATATTGTACATTTATGTTCCAGCATGCGGAAACAAAACTTTTCAAAACTTTGAATGAATTGCTTTGCAAAATGATTCACTGTTTCGAAGCGTAAATGCAACCAAAACCCATTTTCACGCACAACACCTTTTACAAACGCATAAATGTTTTATTGAAAGTAAAATGTATCAAATGCAATGAGCTTATCTAATAGCCTAATTAGTCTCATCCGAACCTGATTCAAAACAAAAATTCGTAAAGGTTTCGAAGCTTCATAAAACAGTGTCTGAAATCGCCCATTGGCTTGTTTGAGATAAGCAAAATCTGCGCAGAACCGATCACCGGTGATCACCGCGAGATGCATGCCGGTTAGAAATGTGTCCGAGAGCGGTCCGCCTTGCTCTGATGTCATGCTGACGTGCCAAAAAACTTTCGCGACCGCAGGGCGCACGTGTCTGGCCGTCACAATCATCTACCAATACTTAGAGATCTTTGTGAAAGAACAGAGTGAAGTGGGCAGCATGGGTGCTCTCCTCTTTTAGTACGGCCCTCTGTGACCACATCAGACTGTCTGAATTTATAAGGTTAAGTTCTTTTATATGATTTTTGTTTTATTAAATGCACAAATTCCAGGTTCTACATCAAGGATGTGTTCCCACTGTGCGTCTGAACTTGACCTGTAGTGGCTCGCTTTGCACCAGAGTTGCAGACTGAATTGTGTTTTGCTCTCTTGGGGAAAATATGGCAGCTTGATATATCTCTGTATTATATGGGAATGTAACCATCTATAACCATCCACTCTTTCTGTTTTTTATTTTATTTTTTTTAATCTCCCAAGCCAGTATCTATCTACAGATGTTTTGGATTCTATGTAATTCCATTCAATTATGCATAATAGAAGAAACATGTCCAAACATGATCCACATTTGATACGCCCTGCAGTTGTCTCTGTGTGTGATGAGGTAAGCGCAATGTTATATCATGGCAACAGTTGATATGATGTAAATAAAAAATAGATTTTTTACGGTTGGTATGCACTTTTGCCCGCTGAATGTGAAAACGTTGAAATGGTTATTATAATTTGCCCATCAATGACATTTCTTTGAGATAACTGCATTGGAATTGTTGAGGTTTTGCCAACAATTTTTCCATTATATATATATATATATATATATATATATATATATATATATATATATATTTTTTTTCTTTTTTTTTTTTTTTTCTTGTATCTACAAGCTTTTGTAAAATAGTTCTCTGCATTTCAGGAACACTACTTAATGTTTCCATTATCGCCCCCCTTTTAGATCTAATCAGCTTTGGTTTTTTTTAGTGGACCAAATGCTGCAGAAACTGCCTGTTTATGAATATGCCAGTGTTGATATGAGAGGATGTGGTTTGTAATAGTGTTTCATTTGTTGTTTTCTTGTACAGACCACAGTATTAAAATTGGTTGCGAATAAATACAAAATAAAAAAAAAGGCGCACGTGTCGGATTCTGCAGTCGCGCGCAGTTGCTCTCCACCGACTGCGCTGATCAAAAGCATGATGGGAAACGACTTGCTGACGACACAGCTTAATGCTCATTGGTTTAAACAACCGTGATGTATTGTTCTCTTTTAAAATATTTGATTTTAAAACTCTGGTATCATGTTTTATGTGTACGTTATGTGTGAATAAACTCTCTGACAGTGTGCGATAAGGGTTATGTGATGTCATTTTTATTTAAAAATAAATAAATATATATATATATATATATATATATATATATATATATATATATATATATATATATATATATATATATATATATATATATAGCCTAGGCCTATATATAGCCTACTATAAACACATGTCTGCATTAAAGAAAAAAATATTGATAAACACGTATTTGGAATGGAATTAAATAAGTAGGCTACTTTGGGTGTCTTGTTGATTATATTTATTTTCATATAAAAGCAACATAACTTAAATTACATCCAGTTTATTAGCAACACCGTGCACGAGCGTGAATCCAGTTATAGCCGCCTTTGATCTCCGTAGTACGGAGCCCGGGAAGTCACCTGTTGGAAAAAAAAAAATTCCGTGGCGACGGTTTTGCAATCCGTCCGCTCAGTTTATAAACCGTAGGCTACTCACGAATTATCAAACTGTTCCCTCGGTTTAATAAATCGTGCCCACAGATTAATAAACCGTACCCACGAGTTCGTAATCCTCGCTCTCAGATATGTAAACCGTGTCTTCAGTTTTTGCTATCTGTAGGCTACCCACAAATTCATAAACCGTGCCCACGCTTTCGCAATTCGTTCCCACGGGTTTGTAAACTCCAGCCTACTCACGGATTTGTGGCTCGCCCTCATTTTAGAAGAACACCAGGACGTTGTTAACGAATCTTATTGTATATTGTTTTATTGTGTATTAAGTGGAATACATAAAATTGTCTTAACTGCGTCTGCATGCTTCACGTTTTTCTCAATTGTAGCGGGTCTGGGGTGAGGCGAACTTACACTGAGTGGGGGTACTACGGTGTCTGATCCACTGCGAGAAAAGAGAGATCTGTCCTTCTTTTCTTGTCACTGGCAGCCGCTTACGCGCTGTGTTTATGCGCTTGCGCTGTTTTGTCCACCATTTGACGCCACAGCCTACTCTCACATTTCAGGCGAGGCAAGGCGCATCTCAAACAAGCCTTGTCCCCTCCTCTTTTCATGTTATATAAATACTTGTGTCAGCAGGTAGAAACTGCCGATTGTGGGAGCCTGTGATTCTGTTGCACAGTAAGTAGGCTACTTATGATGAACTGTTTTTTTATTTGTGCTATATGGTTTAGCCTACTGTATGATCTCGCAAGTATTTTTTATGTATTTTTAATTAGCCTATAGGCCTAACATGTGTTTTCCAATCGCGTTTATTAAGCGGCTTACTATTTAGATAGGCCTACCTAGGCTATAATGTTAAACAACAAGACTTTCAGTTTTTAAAACTAAAAACTTTTTTGCAATTGCCGCTTCAGCCAACGGTTCTATTTATCACTGCGCAACACTGCGGTTCCTATGTTGTTTTTATTTGAGCTTTCATGCATATTACACATTGGAACATGATTGGAACGTTGTTGCTGTTCACGGTCAGGGACTATTTTTTTTTCTAGCGGAAGGAAGGCTTTTAGTGATTTTACTTCATGAAAGTTGCACTAATACATTTTTTTTTTTACTTGAATATTTTTATTGTGTGGTACCGTTTTATAAAAGCAATAAGGTACTCGAGGCAAGTGCTGTATCGTGAATAAGTAACGGCTGAAGGGCGTTGTTAGGCACGACGCGAAGCACAGCCTCTCGTAGGCTACCTTATTGCTTATATATAGGCCTGTATTTTTTTAAATAAAAATGACATCACATAACCCTTATGCACACTGTCAGAGTTTATTCACACATAACGTACGTATACACTTAAAACATGATACCATAGTTTTAAAATCAAATATTTTAAAAGAGAACAATACATCACGGTTGATTTTTTTGTTTTAGTTTTTTTACACATCATGGTTGTTTAAACCAATGAGCTGTGTCGTCAGCAAGTCGTTTTCCATCATGCTTTTGATCAGCGCAGTCGGTGGAGATAAACTGCGCGCGACTGCATCGACACGTGCGCCTTGTGGTTGCGAGAGTTTTGGACATATGTCAGCATGACATCAGAGCAAGGCGGACCGCTCTCGGACACATTAGGCTTGTTTGAGATGCGTCTTGCCTCGCCCGAAATGTGTGCGAGAGTAGGCGGCTGCAGTGAGAGGAGGAGTGAAAAAAGCGCAGGCAAGCCGGACAGATATCTCTTCTCGCAGTGGATCAGACACCTCAGCTGTGAGATCAAAGATTGATATCGCGGGATTCACGCCCGTGCACGGTGCTGCTAATAAACTGGATGTAGGCCTAATTTAAGTTTTGTTGCTTTTATATGAAAATAAATATAATGAACAAGACACCCAAAGTACTTATTTAATTAAATTTTAAATAGGCCTATGTGTTTATCAATAATTTTTTTCTTTAATACAGACATGTGTTTTTATAAAAAAAAAAATAATAATAAAAATTACATAGATTGCACTGTCAGAGAGTTTTGGAATACACACATAATTTATACACATAAAACATGATAACAGAGTTTTATAATCAAACATTTTAAAAGAGAACAATACATCACGGTTGTTTAAACCAATGAGCATTAAGCTGTGTCGTCAGCAAGTCGTTTCCCATCATGCTTTTGATCAGCGCAGTCGGTGGAGAGCAACTGCGCGCGACTGCAGAATCCGACACGTGCGCCTTGCGGTCGCGAGAGTTTTTTTTTACATCGTCAGCATGACATCAGAGCAAGGGGGACCGCACTCGGACACATTTCTAACCGGCATGCATCTCGCGCTGATTACCGGTGATCGGTTCTGCGCAGATTTTGCTTATCTCAAACAAGCCTATTTCTGACCGGCATGCATCTCGCGGTGATCACCGGTGATCGGTTCTGCGCAGATTTTGCTCATCTCAAACAAGCCTAATAGGCTATATGCACAGCTGCACTACTTCCTGAACTTTAGCCAGCTCCTTTGTTTCCTGTCTGCCATTATTGGACAAACTGATTAGTTCAGGTGTGCCAGACTAATGGCCATTAGTTAGGCACACCTGAACTAATCAGTTTGTCCAAAAGTTCAGGAATAGTGCAGCTGTGCATATAGCCTATTGTCCGCTCTACTGAGAAGCACCTGGCTGCAGCCTGCAGATCGGGGCGAGGGTGCACCTGGGTACATGCAGCCCCGCCCACAATGCTTCTCATTGGTTAGTGACAAAGTGATGACGTCGATCGAGGCGGGGCTGCACCGCTGCACCTGGTTGCGTCTCCTCCCTCCATGGGCCTTTCTCAATCTGTGTTCTTGTCTGTACTTGTGTTCTTGTGAAACGTCATCTTTTGTGGCCCAAGTACTGTCCCAATACACAAGTTTGCATTTTGGCAAGAACGGTTAAAAATCCCGGAAGTGTTCTTGACACGCCCATTTTACCGAGGATGCATCGGTTGGTAACTTGTGTGAACTTGACGGCAGAAATATCCCAGCATTCATTTCGGCATTCGAGGAAAGAGAGGCATGTCAATACAGTAATTGGTTTTTCTACAATTTTGTACGCTATTTCAACAATAAATTCACTTCTGAAAACATTTGATGCGAGAAATCAACTGTGTAGATTTCAAATATTGGCATTTTTACTAAAATTCATGACGAATCGCAAATGTGCTCAAACGTTTTCGGAAGTGAGAATCTCCATAAGCGCCTGCGGGTGTTAAGTTAGCTAGCGAGCCAACCGGCCAATCTGCTCGCAGACTCGTTTTACACCACAGTCAAGAGACCATTGCAGCCTGGCTGTTATCGTCAATAATTCTCGTTATGTTTGGATATTGCAGACTGCGTCTGTGCGGGGGTAGGCTATTATTGCGCAATACCAGCAAGAACACATCGTCTCAAACTGTCAGCGCGTTCTGTGTGCTCGTCACCTTGTGAGTTAATTCTTCCAAGAACAACTAGCAAGAGCTTTCTCTACAAGAACACAAGTCCGTTCTTTGCATTCTTGGTTTTGAGAAACATCTCTTCTCATTGACGTCAAGTCATGACGTCGATTCTAGCGGGTTTTCATTTCCGCGGTTCATCGCAGCATGGTGAGTACAGGCAAGTTACTTTTTTTAAATTTATTTTTTTTAATTACAATTTTTAATTCTGAGTGGCGTTTTGTGTGATGTTAAAAGGAAGTATTTTTTAAAAAGAACAAATAACTAGGGCAACATTTCCCAACAGCATCGTAGGCCTAAGTATATAGGCTATATATTTCTTTGAATAAATTGATTAAATGTAAACTATTTTGATATTATTATTATTATAATTAAGTATACATTTATTAAATTAAACATGAAACTACACTCAATAGTAATAATGTCAATCCGTTGATAAGGTCAGACAGTGTTTTATCTAACCGGCTTACTGGTGTGTCAGTGTTTATTTTGTATAAAACCACATAGCTTGTCATTTAATTAGTTAAGATATACTGTGATTTTTGACATTTGGAAATCTTTTTTTTTTTTTTTTTTACATGTATACATAGACGTTTCATGGAACGTTAGGTCATGAAAATTTGCCTAAAAGTTATGGAAAAGTAATTTAAATGTATACACCTGTGCATTTCACATAAATTTCCTGTACTACTTTTCATTACAGATCTGATGAAGAAAGACAGGCAAGAAAAAGGAGAAAAATGAGGCATACTGAAAAGAATGTATGAGACATTTAATAAGACATTTAATAAGACATTTTTACTTCTCTTACCATGTATATTTTGAGTTGACTTTTATTCTCTGCTATCCTTTTAGGCACAAAAGGCAAACAAGTGTGTTCAAGTGGGGTTCTTCGGTCGTTTCTGACCGGAATTTTTTAAATAAAAAATTATTAAAAATCGTAGCTTCATCGGAATGGTACGAAACTTGGTGACTTTTATGGTACTTGGTATACGAACACACAAAACAATTGGGGACAGGATTTGAAAAGTCTAAGTGGTCGTAAAAAAAATAGTCACACTCGGGACCTTCGGGTCAAAAATGACCGCCCATAGGAAATGAATGGAAAATTGGCAAAAATATGAAAATACAGAGTTTATTTGTGCGTACAATCTACAAATCAGCCACGATGCAGGAAAAAAGCACACAACAGTGAAGGGGGGAATCTCTAAAACATCAAGAGTGCATAACAGACAAATACACTCACACACACATACACTTATACACACAAAAACACATGCATGTACACAAATGAATGCGTGTCATTGCAAAAGTTCATTTTGGTAAACGTGTGAAATAAAAGCAATTATTCATCAATGTAAGAAATAAAGCGCACAGCAATGAACACATGAGACTGTAAACAATCAATGTTGCAAAATAGACACACACACACACACACACACACACACACACACACACACACACAGGGAAATATGAGACTGGTGAAACTGTAACAGAGAAATGTGAGAATATGTGAAATAAAATCAATGAATCAAATAAAGTGGAGACATTGGGTCCAAAATGCAAAGATCACACACTATGTCTCTCTCTCTCTTGAACACACACACACACACACACACACACACACAGTGTAAGATTCTTCCTTAGTAACCTCCAGGCCTATTGCAGCAATATGTACTCTTTTTATGCGTTTATTAGAGGTTGAATTCAAATCAAATACTGTCAAATCACCCATACTACTTCTGAATAGGATGTCTGCTTCATAAATTGTATGAAAATTATGGAAATACATGGTTCAGATCACTCAAAACATATATGAAAATGGAGGCGCCCTTATATGGTCAGTAAGGAAGCTTGGCTTTCCATCTAGTGAAAAAGTTTGGTATGCGCCACAATAAAATCTTGACTGAAAGCTTATTTTTTGAGATATCAACCTAAAATTTGGAACACAACTTCTTAAGATTTTTGGCTTTCATTTTCTTGCAGTTTTAGAGTAAAATATATTTTACGCCCTTATATGGTCAGTAAGGAAGCTTGGCTTTCCATCTAGTGAAAAAGTTTAGTATGCGGCAAAAAATCTTGACTGAAAGCTTATTTTTTGAGATATCAACCTAAAATTTGGAACACAACTTCTTAAGATTTTTGGCTTTCATTTTCTTGCAGTTTTAGAGTAAAATATATTTTGTAATATATATATTTTATATAAAATGTGAATAATTACATTTTTACATTGTTCATTTTCATTAACTCAAACTTACATAACTTTTTTTCTGTTTCACTTTCATAATTTATTTCAATTCTACAATAATCTGGCAAATGTCTTCTTTAAAACAAGACCAACCATAGGTCTATATTCTAAAGCATTCTTGAATTACAACCATTTAAGTTTGGATAGTGATTTTCATGTATATACGAAAAGAATAGAACTTTTATTTTATTTTTTAAAAATAAAATAAAACAACCAAACAAACAAAAAACTTGACAAAAATAGTCTTTGAGAATCACTTATTATAAATTAAAATCCACAACCTGAAAAAAATAGGCAAATATGTGCAAAAACAACTAGAATTCACAAGCCTTTCTACAGTGGCTGTAAATCCATCTAGTGGTCAAAATATGATATTGCATGATAATTATGCTCACTAAATCCACCAGATGGCTCCAATGTGATTTAAAAAAATGTTTTCTATAGGCCAAGGATCCACTTTAACCTGAAATACAGCATTAATTAAAAAATAATAAAAATAATATATATATATAAATTTTCTATTATATTCAATGGGAAAAAATTGATCATAATTATTGCATAAATATTAATTATTTTCATAAAATTCTCTCAAAACACCAAAAAAAAAAAAGAAAAAATATTATTGAACAAAAATAAATTTCATTGATTTTACTGAAAAAAAATAAACATTGATTTCAGGGGTCCGGTCACTTTTGACCGCGAAGGTCCTGAGTGTGACTGGAAAATGAAGAACCCCAGAGGGTTAAATGTGTGCGGCATAAGGCCTCATGGGTTTAAGGTTGGCTTTTTTTTGCTTCTTGCATTTTCTAAAGCAGTATCATGGCTAACATACATGATCTTAGATGTGCATATGAAAGGGTTCTGTTTTGTGTGTTTTTGGCTACAGGTGACGTGAACTGGGGAAAGAAGATTGAGGAAAGTGTTTAAAGGATGTTAATGTCTGACCACAAATGTATGTACAAAAATCTAATTAATTTGTACAAACAGATATGTATATATACAGAGAAATGTATATGTAAAGTTTTACCTATCTTTATCAGAACTAATTAAACCATTTAATACCTAAATAAATAACAATGAAATAATTGTCTTGGCATGTTATTCATATACAAACAATGCTGGTATTTTAACCATAACCATTTTCATTATCAAGTAAATCCATACTTTATTCGTTTTAATAACATCTTGAGACTTGCTGAAAATATTCGACTTTTATTTAAATGTTAAAAATTAATACTTGTAACTGTAAAGCATATATTGAAATAATTAAAATTAATAAAAGTAACTTGAAACTAAGTTCTCTGACATTGCAATGTGACAAGTCAAAAGAAGTAACTGGATTACTGTGCGGTTCACACCGCCGCTGGCGAGAGCGTCAAAGTGGCCGGAAGTCATTCATTTTCGTTGCGAGTCGGTGGCGAGCTCCGGCGAGGGTGGCGCGGCGCTTCTTGGACGGCGAGAGCTGCGAGAAGAGTTGAAGTCAGCTCAACTTTATGGTAATGAGCTATGACACGGTTCGGCGGCAACCAATCAGAATGTAGAAGTCCTCCGCTTGAGAGGATCCCAGAGAACGCAGAGAGCGTCCCTGCATCTTTCTACAGCGTCGTTGGCAGGGCGGCGAGAGCGAATTTTGCTGCTCTCGCCGGCGACGGTGTGAATGTACAGTAATTGCTTGGAAATGTACATAATTAAAGGGATACTTCACCTCTGGGAAGATGAATCTGTATTTAATATTGGTCATTTATATAGTAGAAATGTGAAATTATTTTTGAAATTGAAGCATTCTAGACTGAGAAAAGGCAGAAAATGTATTTTTTACTCATGTGGCTGAAAGACAACAACTCCCAGAATGCACTTGCTTTGCTGCCCTTACGAGGCCACTCCCAAACCACGCCTACCGGTTACAGGCGGCAGAATCCGAAAAATTGATACAACTAGGCTTGCTTTGATACATCTCCATCGAAATGGTGCTAAATTGCGTTGTACCGGGATGTACTAGCCTAATGTATATAACACAACTTAGACTTTCACATTAAAAATATGATGCAAGGCAGGACCATGTCAACCGAGTAGCTTAGTAGCTCTGCATATGAACTGTTTTCCTCCAATTGAAATCACTATTTCTCTAAGCTAATACATTATCTAGGCTAATCCATACTCTAGTAACACTAAAAGTTTATAAAAAGAACCACAACCAATGTGAGTTATAACTTTTAATTAAAAAAAAACACTCAAAGCTCTGCGGATTCAGCGATCTCGTCCAGAAGAAAATGGCATCGCTGAGATTCGCGACATCAATATCTGTTTCCATAGGCGCACAGCGAGAGCACTGACACCTCCAGTCCGCCCCAGCTCGAGTCTGGCCGGGCTCAGGTCTCGCTCCGGCCGCCTCTTGTTCCTCCATCTCCCGCAACTGTTTATCGCTGTATTGGGGCTCGTACAGGAAGCCGTGAGCATCAGACTCTCGCAACAGATCTTCGAAATCCCCTTCTGCCATTTCAACTTCAAAACTATCTTCCGCCATCGTGATTAGCCTACTATACAAACTTTCTACACAGACCAAGAGGCAAGAGCCTGTTAGCTTAGCTTCTACAGAAAGATGGCTGACACTATCTTTACATTCTGTGAGTGAGATCCCGCCCCATATGGGTGTGGTGAAAACATGCGGATCACTGGCTGTAGTCTTTAGCCTCTGGCACAAAAATCCTCCGATGACGCAAAATGACGATTTTTGCGTCATCGGAGGATTTTTTCCAGACTAAAAATTAATTTTTCTCTCATATCAGGGGGATATGAGGGGGGGAAGCACGGTAATTCGAAAATACTACTGGTGTTCTACTGATACAAAGCTTAATGCTAAATCCTGAAGTAACCCTTTAAATTAGTACTTTTGTTTTATACTACCATGTAGGCTATAAATCATAAGCATTGTTTTCAACTTCATTTCCTGTTTACCGTGGCGTCGACGTCATTACTTTGCCACTAACCAATGAGAAGCGTTATGGGCAGCCCCGCCCAATCTGCAGGCTGCAGCCAAGTGTACTTAATTGTCTCTACTCCTTAGCACAAGTCCAACGTTAGTGTTGTGTAAGGTAGGCACACTAGGCAGGCTTTTTGTGTTTATTTCTATTTATTGTCGCTTTGCAGGAGTTAAAATCTGCGCGCGCGTGTAGAAAAGAACTTGCGCGTGTGGATCCTGTCAGGACTCGCGGGCGCGGCTGTTATTTCTGCTTGCGATTTGTTAATTTGTGCGCACAATAATATTTTTTGTGCTCGAGTTTGGGATTTGAGAGTTCTGCATGTTTACATTTTACCTGCGAGCTTTGTCACGGTGCTCACACTGTTGTAATTCACTTTGCGCTGTGTATTTCCCACTTGTATTAGTAGGCTTAGGCTATTTCGCCACGTGGATGCCCAATTGAAGCTCTCACAAGCACAAAATGCAGGTATAGAATATGTTAATAAAGTCAGTTATTCAGCCAATAAAGTGTAGGCCTATTTCATAGAAAATTGTGTCTAGTACTAAATTACAAAGGTTTAATTGGCATCTTTATTTCAAACGACCCGACCGATCGCGACCCGAATATCATTAAAAATATTTTTGGATGACTCGTCACCGCGGGTGACCGCAGGCACCGGCTCATTTTGGATCAACCCGCGCATCACTGGTAGCTACCACTTTCTAACGAGGGGCAGCTAGACGTAAGCTCCATCCATTTGCTCTGCAGTGAGTAGCCTCTCGCCTTCACGGATTGTAGGCTATACGATGATTTCACGCAGCCGTTCTTTTGAAATCGAAAGCGAGGCTCCGGTGGAAAGTAAACCGGAAGTGCCGCCTTTAATCACAGGAGAGTCGCAAATGCGATGGCGTATTGTTGTGTTTAATGTATGAGTTATTCTAAAAATTTACATACATTTCTTTCATACTTTAGACTATAAACAGTGAAATTCATTTATAAATATATATTTTTTTAAATATATAACTCAAAGTAAAAAAAGAAGCAGGAACAGACATATACATATCCTATATATATGTTAATCGCGGCAGCAGCTTCAGGTTGGTAGTCCAAGCAGTGGCGGATCTAGAAAATTTTACATGGGGGGGCAAAGGGGTGGCAAGAGGTCTTGGCAGGGTGGCAGGGGTAGACGGTACATGGGAATCCCTATATGTGAATTGCTTTAACAAAACAAACACAAAAACACTTTTAAACTGCAGTAGTTATTGTTTAATCATGCCCTTACACACTACAAAGGTTTTTAGGAATGATTTATTAACAAATCCCTCTGAAAATATCTTTCAGAATACTGCTAAGTGTATAACTGGAAAGTTTGGTGTACATAGGTGCTACACAGGCTGAGATGTTTGTACTGGAGAATGACAAAAACTCATTTTGAGAAAACAGCATTTAAAGATTTGTAATGTAAAAATTGATACTTTTTTTAGTGGAAACTACTATTTACAGACACAATATCTTATCAAATCATTAGCAACAACAATACAAACCACCTAAATCACATTAAAACTTATAACACATTTATGGCCTTCAACTGAACAGAAAAACAGTCAAAAACGCACATCTAAATGTCAGAGCACGTCACGTGATGCATCTGAACGAATCACGTTGTCAGAAATTGACATCAGCCAATGAGATTTCGGTTTTAGAGTTAAATGCCCATTGTACTTTCACGATTAGTTGCTGATTAAAAGGAAATTACCATATTTGGATACGACAACAATGTACAGGAGAGAGAGAGCTTTCCAACAGAGATGTAGGCCTATGTGATGACAGGGTTCATGCAGCGATCGCGGAGCAGCATGTTGATTTAGAACGACAACTTTTGTTGAATTTAAGAGAAATCTACAGACGCAAATAGACAAAAAGTGTAGTAAAATAAAGTCCTAAATGTGTTTTTTTTTTCACCACAAGTCTGAAAGAAGACATGTTATTGAAGACAAATAGCCCAAAATCTCAAAATTGACCAGTGAAAAAAAAAACGACGTTTTTGTGTCTGTTCTTGTCTTTACTAAAATCAAAATTAGGCTAATCAAAGGGAAGAGTGCTCTTACAAATCACGAGGGAACAATTTGACCGCTGATTTTGGCTAACGTAATAGATTTGCTGTTTTTTCTGATGCTGAATCGTCTTTAGTGTACAATACATTCATTACAAATGTAACTTTAAGTTAAACGTGTGTGTTTAAACTACACCTGGGGAAACTTCACCTTCAGAGTCTCTCTGGGGCAGCTCAGTCTCTCCAGTCGGGTTGCAGGGCCAGCGCACCGCAGCAGACTCGCTGTGTGTGTGTGAGCCGCGAACGCCGCTCTGCACGTTTGAATCAGGGACGCAGGGGGGAGGGGCTAGTAATACATTTAAAATTTAAAATTTAATTGTTCACTTTTTGGTAAATGTATTGTTTAGTTCACTGTTTTGAGAAGCTTGTGGACATACTGGCGGGTTGTTTTTACAAGTACAGTTTTTGGATCATCAAAGTTAGGGGGGCAGCTGGGGGGGCAAGGCTCTAGAGTGGGGGGGCACCTGCCCCCCCTTGCCCCCCTGTAGATCCGCCCCTGAGTCCAAGGCATTGTTGTCTATCTGTACTTCCGGGATTCTTCCCACCGGTTCGATTTCAAAATGGCGGCTGCGTGAAATCAGCGTATTGAGATGAGAAGGTATTCAGCGGTGAACAATTTAATTTCTGCTTTATACCTCATACAAAACTATAGACATAGTCATTTGGACTACTTTTGCTATCGCTTTTGACATTTTTGCAATAAAAGTGATTGCGATTTACACTCGTCAGTCTATTATGTTTTACTTTACTGTACTCATTTGTAAGAAAAAGCCAATGGTTGAGTTTCTTTCAATATTGTTACTAAAATTGTCATTGTATTCTTTATTAAATAGTCATGTTTAGGTTTTGTGGTAAAGGAAAAGGAAACTTAAATTTAGGAAACTGTATCTATAAAATGGTTCAACTATAAAAATATCTTTATGGTATAAAAGATAAGTAAAAATTCGACGTTTCTTTAACTGTAAATGCATAGTATTGTTTGTTTTAGATGTTATCAATACTTCTATATTGTACGTTTCAGTATCTATCCAAACATACAAAAATGTATGTTTTGTACCTGTAAATGTTACGTCAGACAGACACAGACACAGAGAGTGTAAAAAGAGACAGTGTACTTCATTATCACTTATAAAGAGTGTTTGCAAGAGTGTGAACAAAACTCATGGTATTAAGCAGACCCCGTATGGGTCACATCCAATTATTTCTGGAAAATATTTTTTACTGCATACAAATTTTGCTTTATATTTTGTTATATTGTTAAATTACTATTTCAGCTAAGACATTAGGTATATTTATATCTACAAACAGCCAAACTGACCCTACCAAGAAAACAAAATAATAAACACATTTAAAACTCAGTGAAAGACCATCAGTCCATCTCAAAAGTTGTCTGTGAATCCGTTTGTACAATTTTGAATGGTGGAAAGTTCCGAAATACAATTAATTAATTAAGCATGCCACATACTCTCATACAGCTGAAAGAAACCAAAAACAATTCTAAAACATTTCTTTTACCTGAAATTTGTTCTTTCTTTCTTCAAGGTTATAACTATTAATTCCACAATGGATAGCTCTGGTATGTATTCTCTTCTATTCAAAACTTCATTGATGTGTCACAGCTTTACATGTTGTTATTCAATATGTATTTGTTTTAAATTATCTAATAGATCCCAAAAGAAGATGTGTAAGACATGATGAATTATCTCTTTCAAATAACATTGCCTCTGCAAACTCACCACTGACAACAGGTACAGGTAAGCCAATAATAATGTGAAATATAGAACAAACCAGTTTCTATCAAATTTATCATGCAGTTTACTTTAAATATCGTCCCTAATTATCTATTGCATTGTACACAGATATGGACATCGTGGAGAAAACAAAGCAGATAATGGAAAATGTAAAAAATAAAATTCAAGCCATAAAGAACATAGACCATCCCATGATTGAATTAAAATCCTACATAGTGTAAGTGCTTATTAAGACACAGTCTTATGATATGATTATCTATATAACTTAGATTTTTTTGAGAAGCATGAATCCTCAGATCCTCTGTTTCATCTGTACAATACACAGAGATGCCATTTCAGAAATGGATCAGATTGATAAAGACAAAAGCAAGGCAACCATAGGGATTTTTGGAAAATCAGGACATGGAAAGAGCTCATTATTGAATGCAGTCCTGGGAGAAGAGGATCTACTGCCACCTGGAAGTTCAGGTGCCTGTACAGCGGTTGTTACTCAGCTGGAAGCCAATCTGGATGATGCCAACTACATAGCGGAGATTGAACTCTACTCTATACAGGTTTTAGTATTCAGTATTATCTAGTACTTCAGTATTATAATCTTACCATGATTTTATTTTAGTTAGTTAGCGTCCTGATCACCCTAGCTGGGTATGGACGACATCCTCTGTGATGCATTTCCATTGTACTCGGTCCATTGCCAAGGTTTGAATATGTTCTTGCCAATCCCGGTCATATTTCTTTCTGCTCAGTCCAAAGGGCACCATAATAAAAGACTCAGCAGTCTTATAAATGTATCTTTTTGTTGTTGTACGAACGCCTCCTTTGGGGCGTTTCCAAGAGGGTCCAGGGGTGGCCATAAAGGTTAGTAGTGGTAAGCGACTATTTTGCATACGTAAGACATGTCCTATCCATTTCCAGCGACGCCAGGTAAATACAGAGGACAGGGGCTCCTTTAGCCCACAGCGTTCTCGGACCTGTTCATTGGAGATGAAATCAGACCATCGAATTTTTGCTATGCGTCTCAGGCAGCGGTGGTCGAATATTTCCATCCTTTTTTTTTGGTCGATTTTCAAGGGCCATGTTTCAGAGGCATACAGCAGTGTCGCTCGAACTATAGCACAGTAAATTCTTGTTTTTGTCTTGAACAAGAAATTTTATTTTAAGACATAAACATTCAAAATGATAAAGAACATAATGTTTTATTTAATTTTATTGGATGCTTTGTGTTTGCAGGAGTGGGACAATATGCTCCAAGATCTTTTCAAAGTTTTGTCAGATGAAAGTGAGGACAGGGACGATGAAATGTTTGGAACTGCTAAAGAAAAGATCACTGCACTGTATGGAGCTGATGCAGACGAGAAAACATTAGAAACACTTAAAAGTGAGGAGAAATTTGCTGAAATCAGCAACTTTTTGTCCAACCCTCACAAAACCATCTCAAAGAGTGAAGTAAGTTTTAATGTTTTAGGCTGAATATTTCTAATACCTCACCTCACATCTGAATATTTTGAAATATTTACTTGTTAATGCGAACTGTAAACATGTAAGCAACACTTTTCATTTAATTAAAGCATATTTAATTCAACATTACTTATTCTTTTAACAGAGTTCTGACTTTGCCAATGAAATTGCTTGTTACATACAATATAGTGGGACAAGTCCTGGTGGCTGGTACTGGCCACTTGTGAAGAGTGTGACAATCAAGATTCCTAATTGTCGTGAACTTTTGGAGCACATTGCCCTTATTGATCTTCCTGGGACTGGAGACTGCAATACAAATAGAGATAACATGTGGAAATCTGTAAATAATACACTCTTTTTCAACAATTGCATATCCTAACTGTAGAATATGTGTGATTATTAAAATGTATAGAAATACATAATTTATTATGCTACTGCAAGTATAAGAGCTATATCCTTGTGTAGTGAAATTTTATATTTCTAATCCCATAGAAGCTAAGTAAGTGCTTTTCTGTGTGGATTGTAAGTGATATAAGTCGAGCAATCACTGACAAAGAACCTTGGGGGATTTTAAAGCACTGCATTCAGGACCTGGGACCAGGAGGAGAATGCGAAAGCATTAACTTCATCTGTACAAAGACTGACACTGATATCAGTCCAGGACCCTATATAAGGTTAGAACAATAAATTACGAAACAAAAACAAAACAACAACAACAACACCACAAGATCATACATGCTGTTATTTAATGATAAATTATTTAAATTTTATGCATCAATTATCTTGTTTGACATTTAATTTATCTATTTCTTTTTTTAGATCTACACGGCTGACTACAGAACAAATTTCAGGAAGCGGTTTGGTAAATTTAAAAGAAACTATACCTTTTAGCTACCTTCTTTTTTTGTCAGTTGTTACCATGAATAAACTGCTATAGAGCTAGGCATGATACCAATATGTTATGTAACATGTTGTGACAAAGCCTCTGCATACCATTATGATTCTTGTACACTTTAAATAAATTTTTTTTTTTATTATTATATTTCTCAGGATCCAACAACAGTGTGCATACTTCACAGAAACAACTCCACTAAGGAATCAGTAAAAAAAAAGCTTGAAAGTTTGAATCCTGCAACTAAAGTAATAGCTTTGATACTGTTATTTGTTCTCATTTATGTTTATTGTGTTCCTCACAATTTTCATTATTATTCTTTTAAAGAAACTGATGGAGAAATTCAGCACTGATGTTTTTACTGTAAGCTCCAATGCATTTTTCAAGCAAAATTCTAATTTGGATCATACTAACACAGGTAATGTATAACCAAAGGAAAGTGAGAAGTGTGGTTGCTTTGCCATTAATGTATTTCAGTGGTTCTCAAGCCTATTCCTGGAACCTCCCCAACACTGCACATTTTGCATGGGTGTTTCTCAAATGGAAGGCTGCATTTCTCAGCTGCCACATCTTCAAGCACCATCCAATGACATTTAAAAATGAAGAATCCTTGGAAAGCAGCCTTTGTATTATGTCCTTCATTGAGAGTATTTTGAAGAATGCATCAAGTATATCCCCCACATCCTCCAGTCACCCTCAATTATTTGCACACATACCAATTTACAAACGTGCGTGTCCAATTTCGTTATGTAAAGCAATACACAAAATGATTTAGAAAATGATGGGTTTTTTGTTTGTTTTATTGTAAATTAATCACATAATGGTTAACTGTCCATGTAAACCACTGAGAGACATTTCCTGTTATGCATTAATAGAAAGTCCATCTTTTTTAAAGTCATTTATAATAATATGTTGTGCTACTCTTGGTTGCAGAAACCTTTATGGCATAGCCGTGCAGAATTATCTGACTGTCTCATAATATCTTTAAATGCTGAAAAGCACTCTAGTCTAGAAGGACTGGACTAGGAAAGATGCAACCTTCCATTTAAGAAGCACTGTATGTCTCCCTGATAAACACACACCTGAATCAGGTCACCAGTTTATTAGTAGACTCTAAGACCTGAAAAAGTGTCTTCTGAAAAGGAGACATTCAAAATGTGCAGAGTTCAAGATACTTTGAGTTTTCAATATTCTTTATTCTTTGAAAATATAATACATTTTGGAAATTGTCTATAGAAATACCAAGGCTGCAGGAAGTTCTGAAGAGTGTTAACAAGAGGATAAACCGAAAACTGACCAGAGATTATGTCAATGATGCAAAGGGAGTGCTGTCCTTGATCCAGTTTTTCTCACCAAAAACAAACCAAGAAATGGTACGAGTAAGATTTGCTTAAAATGCACGTTCACAGAAAGTAGTCAACGAGTATTGACTTATTTGTATGGATGTATTTTAAGGTTGACACAAAAGCCCTTGAAGACCTGAATAACAATCTAACGGAGGCACTAAAGGAGATTGATTGTCTATTTGACAAATTTCATGAGAGTCTGGACAAGTGTCTCTCAGAGGGTGTAGAAAAGTCAGTGAAATTATGTGTTGCTACTGCACAGAAAGAACTGATAAATCCTGTAAGTATATATGATTACGTTTTTGTCAAAATATTGCATTTATATTTTAATCACATTTGACATTCCTTTTCAATTTATATCTTTGACTTCGTTACTGCAGTTACTGTTTTTGTGTTTTAACTCAGGATAATATAGATAACAGAGGATTTCATAAAACGCTTAAAGCTTTATGCCAGAATAGAGGACACTATTGGTCAAAAAATTGGGCCATGATCCTAGATCTCAACGATTGTTTGGCCACACACATGCAGGAAAGCCTGAATAAGGAATTTAATGATCTTTTTCCGTAAGTCTTGGTGAAGCTTGGAAAGTGTGCTTAATATTATTTTCTTTGTACTATATTTCTTATATTATTATTATTATTTTTTTCTAATTCTGGGAATGGAAGATGAACATTTACCATTATTTACACTCTACTTTTTTCTTTCGGTCCAGTGTCAATGGCAAAACAGAGAAATCATTGCAAGAAGACCTTGATAGAGTCAGTATCATCCAAAGGGATAATACGTCCTGCAGATCTACTGTGTTACATCACATTCAGAACTTCATCATAACACGTGTACGTACCTTCAGGTTTTCTGCAAATCTCTTTCAGATGTAATAAATTTAAAACAATCAGAAATGTTGTCTACACACACACACACACACACACACACGTGAAAGTGAAAGAAGGTGAAATAATTGGTAATTTAAACAATTTTAAACACAAATATGGAAGTGCAGAAAATTCAAAAAGCTGTTTTAGTAGAAAAGTTGTAAACCTCATGTAAAGAGATTGATGGAAAAGTTACCTCTCAATTGAGCATGACTCGTTATATTTACATATCTAGCTGTCACAAATTATTTAATGTTCTTTGTTTTATTTATTCTGACCCTGTAAAAGGAAAACAAACTGAAGTACAAACTAAGTAGAAAGGTGGTTGATAAGAAGAAGGAAATGTATGCATCAATCTCAACAATGATTCAGGAAAAAATGTCTGCTGGCTATAAAAGTAAGTCAGCATTTTTTTTTTCAGTCAGAAGCCCAATAGATGTTGTATGAAGACTATTATTATTATTATCATTATGCTTTAATCTGGTCTTACTGGAAAAAAAATATTTACACTGCAAAAGAGTTAATCAAATTGGCTGTATGTAATTTCAACTTAAATTATATTAAACCGACTTAATCAAGTTGAAATTATGGAAATAATGGAAAAACATGTTGCCATGCTTATTAATCATATCATAACCTGCATAGCAAAGAGATTTTTTTATTGTAGCATTTGCATGTCTCCATGTTAAAGATGAATACTAGGCTAATACTTATTTCAGAAGCCACAAAAGCAAAAGGAAAAGGAACCTTGGAGAAAATGCAGGACATTCTGACACACACAATTAAGTCGTTAAGAGATGACATGTTCAACGATGCCAAAGCCGAGGTCCTTGACTTATTCAAAACCTTAAAGGTATTCATTATACAGTTATGTTGCATTTAAATGTTCTGCAGGTGCTTTCTGAACCAACCAACATAATGCACAAATTACATTAGTTACAATTAAAACATCTAAAATATTGAGCACCTTTTGCTCAATTTCCAGTATAAAAAGAAAAAAAGAAAATATACATAAAAATATAAAATAAGTTATAAGTTTCTTGCCATATCTTACCCCAAACTTCTCATGTTATCTTACCCCAAACTTCTCATTGTTATCTTACCCCAAACTTCTCATGTTATCTTACCCCAAACTTCTCATTGTTATCTTACCCCAAACTTCTCTTGTTTCTTTGTAAAGCTATATATAAAGGATGCCTTTGACACTGAGCTGAAAAGATCAATGAAACCCTTTCATTACAAAACTGGCAAAACCACTCTGATAGGTAAGTAAGGTTTTTATTAAATCACATTACAAAACATTCAATCACTGATTTAGTAATGTACCAAGCTCATTTTGCTATCATACTGAAGCTAAGCAGGATTGAGCCTGGTTAGTACATAGATAAGAGACCTCCTACACTTAAGGCATTGACTGGTCTGCACATTTTTTTAGGTCTAACATGCTCAGTTCAGTTGATGAAGCTTTCTTTTAATGAGATGATGATCTGAATCAGGTGTTTTAAATAGGCCTATGGGAGACATACAAAATGTGCCCATGCAGGGATGGGTGAGCAGGACTATAAGGAACACTCTGAATATCTCTGTATCACATGTGTAATATTGGTAAATCCTCTGCTTGACTAAATTAAATACAAAAAAAAAAAAAGAACTAGGACAGAATCACTTTGCCTTTAGATACTAACATGTCAGTTGTACAACTCAATTTCCAGAAAAGTTCAAGAATCTGTGTTTTGTTAATTCTCTTTAACCTTTTTTCAACTGAAAAAAGCACAAAAATGTTTCCCAATGTTTTCACTGAACAACAAAATAGTATTTTGTAAATATATCATTTATTTTATTTTGATGGCTGCACAAAGTTGTGACAGAGGTATGTTTACTACTGTGTCAAATCACCTTTCCTTTAAATTATTATTATTTTTTAAATAGTTTGGGAATTGGCAGCTAATGTCAAAAACAGCAATATCAAATTGATGGGTAAGAGAGAATGTCATCCTATTTTACCACAGAAACAAGAGTTTAAACAACCCTTTGCGATGTGAAGTGTTACTAATTAATCTCAACAACACTCCCTAATATGTAACATCTGTCTTTAGATGTCTCAAGAGAGATCGAACAGCTGGAGAGACTTGCAGAGCAACTGTCAAACTGAGGTCATCAAGCAACAAAAGGCCCAAGAGGAGCAGAATTAACAGATGAACATATGTAACACATTTCAGTAAATGTTTTTATTAGTTTTACATTAGATCTTATTGCTTTACTTACATTAATGTGTTGGTAATAGTTTTTTAAATGGTTTACTTTTATCATAATTGTTTTTTTAATTTTAGGGTGAAAACTGCACGATACACAAACTGTGTATAAATTGAGTTATTGATTTTATTTTATTGTGACAGTGTACAGCAAGAAATGGAAATGCCATTTAAAAGCTTGGTGCAGCTGTCCCATTTTCTAGAACCTTTATGGGTGATTTGTTTAGATGGGAATAAAACAAGGGTCTTTTTTATGCAATAGTACAAAACAGATCTGTTTTTTTATAGGCCTATTGTTAGTGTAAAGAATTTAGTTTCATTCTTATCTCATGTAGCCTACATCTTTGAAATTTCTTCATCTTATTTAGCATGCATTTCATACATGTTTAATACTAAATCTGTTAGCATTTGTGATGAACAACTGTAAGCCATTTCGCCTTCCACTGACCTGCATGAGCAGAAATGCTGAAACAGCGTTCACAGACAGAGCTCGCCTCATTCACAGCACTCAATTCAAACAGAAAGAGCTGTGGTCACCGGGGGCTCGTTCTTCGTACGTCGCTAACTCAGTTAGCTGGATTTGATTGTTGGCGATTTGGCATGATCTTGGATTGTTTGGTTCTTCGAAGCTCATCCTAGACTTGCTGTCATAGCAACAGGTGTGCCAGCTTGAACCTGCTCGCGAGCAGGCTTATTTCATGTCAACAGGATTAGATCGCGGCTTTATAAGCGGAGGTGATACGAGAAGTCTTTTAACGCAGCGCGATAGTGTACTTTTTGAGAGATATTTTTTCTCATGACTCGTGAGGATGTCGTTTACATCAATTATTTTTTGGAAACGCACATTAAATGGTCGACTCGTCGGAGTCGGGCTTTAATAACAGCACAAACTGTGTGCATTGTCCTGATATTATTTGCGAGTGGCTCTTTCCTTTAAACTATTGGAGATGCGGAGAACTTGATAAGTGCTGTCTGTCGTGTCATTCACAAAGTTTACCCTGGCGCTCAAGCAGTTTTTAGGGTGTTTTTTTGTGGCATTTCCAAGCCAGTTTAGACCCAAGGTTGTAGGCTATAGCAGGTTTTTTTTTTTTTTTTTTTGCCAACGCAGGTATATTATAATTTTTAATGAAGATCATGCAATCATGAACATGCCGATTAATATGACACAGTTATGTCCCTCAGGCTTCACTAATGTGATGTGTGCAGTCTATTGACCAATGTTCCCATCAAGGCCTCTATGAAGGGGATTATGTGAACAGAAAGGGGGATCACAGTGTAAATGTGCAGCCAAGTTTCTATTACAATTCTTAATATTCCAGATTAGTAATATTATATCAAATTTAAAAAAAGGCAGTTGACAGACTAAAATCTCTAGATGGTGTGTGACTGTTCCATATCACAAATGTGGAAGCACAGAGATTCACATTTATGCCCATTACTTGTAGCCTGACTACGTCAGACTTCCTACTTCCGCTAATTTCATTTCGCTCCTGTTAGTAGGGTAGGAAGGGGGGGTTCACCTGCACCCGAAAGATATATTTTTTTAACCTAGTTTTTTGTAATCCTTAAGGTGTCTAGAAAAGGAATTTTGATGTTCCCCACGCAAATTATTGTCCCATATGTGATTTTTTGTATCATCTTTTGTGTCCATGCTTGATTTTCGGCTGTGAAAAATGAAAACTTTAAATCCACATAGAATCTGAACAATACATCCTACAGACACAATCTATCCCATTTTCTCTTCGTCTTTGCATGAGGAATTGATAGATATGAGGATTGTCATGATTAGATGATGTACAGTGTATAAAAACTCAAATAAACACCAAAAAATGTAAAAAAATTGTGACATTGGATCACTGGAACTCCTCCCCTATGGACCCTATTGATATATGTTTTCTAACTTTTGTATTTTTACAGTCTTTAAGATGTCTAAGAAGCAAATGTTGATGATCCCCACCTGAAATATTGTCACATGTATGTCTTTTCTGGCTATATTGGTTGCCACCCTGGATATCCAAAAAAAAAGAACATTTACATAGGCAGTCTGTTTTTCTCCTCCATTTTTCATAACTGGCTATATAAATTGTTGTTGAGCACATTACTGCTTGTTTCCAACGTCAATTTTTGCACATTAAAAATATAACGTAGATATTTTAAATAAATAATCAATTTTAAGATACGTGTTCACAAATATACATTAATTAAAAATCACATCAAGTAATTAGGATTCGCTGGTAGTGTGAGGTTTATTTAACTACAATACACACATACATAGACTACATGATGCACCAACACACAATTAGAAATATATTTATTGGTGAAGAGCATGTAGCATTCCCTATGGAAGCCCACATTAACTGGCACATCTTGGTCTCTCCAGGTTTCTGTTAAGTTAAATGTTGCTATGGCCTTTTCAGCTATTTAACTCTCAGCAGTGTTGAGGTTAACCCATTTCTGGGCACACTGAACAAATGATGCCCAACTTGTTTGAGAAAATAAGGTTATTGGGCTTTTTGCCTTAGAAGCAACATGTATACAGCACTTCATATTGTCCCCCAACCCGCTATCAATCGCATCCCGCTTTTTTGTTATGCGGTGTATGTAAATAAATTAGGTGACAAAAGAGGTCTTCTGACGGTAAGTGCATCACTGCGTCTTGTCTACACCCAAGAGTTGGAGAGAAATGGCTTCCCCAATCCCGAGTACAGAAGTGAGATACTGAAGAGAAAACTTGAGAAGCATGAGGGGATTGGCATTTCTATGGTCACAGCAGATTTGAAGGGTTGTATCACCCATAGCTTGATATTCAGTGCTAGCTTATCCATCTCAGATGCAGTGAGAAATGCATATAAGATGGGGAGCACAGACAAGCTTTTGCAGTATTTATTGGGTAATCCGTAATACTTTATCCAGTCCAGGCAAGGGTCAAATTCCATATAAGTCAGTCAAAGAACAAGAACAAGAACAAGAAACAAGCAGACAGACCTTCGGAAGTGTGGTGACAAATAACAACGACTCCGTGACAAACACTGAAACAAACAGGGTATATATACACACACAGATACTAACAAGGTGATGGGAAACAGCTGTGTGCAATGGTCAATGAGTGACAGAACAGGATGATGGGAATTGTAGTATTGAGTGAATGACACAGTGGGGGAAGAGGACCTCTGGTGGTTACCCAGGGAAACACAAACCAGACACTGTGACATAACCCCCCCCCCTCTACGGAGTGGCTACCAGACGCTCCACGACACAACTACAAACAAAACAAGAGTCCAGGATGGGGGGCCAGGTCCATGGAGGGGAACATGAACAAGGAGTGACGGCTTAGCCGGCGGCCAGGGCGAAACAGACAGTCCATCGGGCGGCCAGGGCAGAGCAGAGCAGACAACCCATCGGGCGGCCAGGGCTGAGACGACAGTCCATCTTGCGGCCAGGGCGGAGTCTCTCCCTCGGGCGGCCACGGCTGAGCCTCTCCCTCGGGCGGCCATGGCGGAGGCTCAGGAACAGACACCGGCTCAGGAACAGACACCGGCTCAGGAGCAGACACGATGGCCATCTTGTCCAAAGACAACGGATCGGCAGACGTGCCGTGAACAGTCTTTGGATCAGCAGACGTGACGTGAATTGTCTCTGGATTGGCAGACGTGACGTGAACAGCCTCTGGATGGGCAGAACTCATATACTTCCTCCATGCATGTAGAACAACCAATGCATAAAAAAGGAAGATGGCCCTCCTGGCCGTGTCAGACGTAATGTCAACAGTCTCTGGATCGGCAGACGTGACGTGAACAGTGTCTGAATCGGCAGACGTGACGTGAACAGTCTCTGGATAGGCAGACGTGACGTGAACAGTCTCTGGATCGGCAGACGTGACGTGAACAGTCTCTGGATCGGCAGACGTGACGTGAACAGTCTCTGGATAGGCAGACGTGATGTGAACAGTCTCTGGATCGGCAGAACTCAAATACTTCCTCCATGCATGTAGAACAGCCAATGCATAAAAAAGGAAGATGGCCCTCCTGGCCGTTTCAGACGTAATGTGAACAGTCTCTGGATCGGCAGACGTGACGTGAACAGTCTCTGGATCGGCAGAACTCAAATACTTCCTCCATGCATGTAGAACAGCCAATGCATAAATAAGGAAGACCACCCTTTTGGCCGTGGCAGGGCTGATGATGGGCAGTTCTGGGATGGTCTCTGACACGACAGCGGGCTGCTCAGGCATGGCTTCCGGGATGACAGCAGCCTGTTCGAGGGCAACCACCGGGACGACAGCAGGCTGCACGGGGACGGCCTCCGGAATGACAGCGGGCTGCACTGGGACGTTGGAGAGGCAGGAAGTCCTCCTCCTCCTCCGCCGTCTTTGATGGCGAGGTGCAGGCTCTGGGCTGGACGGGACCAGCGGCGAAGGGAGCTCAGGGCTGGGCAGAATCAACGGCCCAGGGTCGAAGAGGGGGCAAAGTGGAGGATGTTGTCGGGGTCCATCTCGACCACCTCCTCCCCTGCGGCCTCCACGGGTCAAAGAAAACTTGGCCAGACGGGTTCCCTCAAAAGATCGTCTATGGAGGGGGGTGTCGGCTGACCAGGCGTCAGCTGTGCTGCTGGAAGGGGGCTTAGGGGAGTTGACTGCCATGTCCTCCTCCGTCTGACGAGCCCACAAGGCAAAACACTCAAATAAAGTCATGCGTGGCTCTGGCTCTTCTGACCGAGAGTTCCCCCTCTGCTGCATCCTCTCCCTCTCGGTGGCTGGGGAAGAGACACGAAAACCCATACCGCTGGATCCTTGCATGACGGAGTCGTTCTGTCACGATACACACACGGGAAACAGTAGGTCCAGTTGCAGTATTTATTGGGTAATCCGTAATACTTTATCCAGTCCAGGCAAGGGTCAAATTCCATATAAGTCAGTCCAAGAACAAGAACAAAACAAGAAACAGACAGACCTTCGGAAGTGTGGTGACAAATAACAACGACTCCGTGACAAACACTGAAACAAACAAGGGGATGGGAAACAGCTGTGTGCAATGATCAATGAGTGACAGAACAGGATGATGGGAATTGTAGTATTGAGTGAATGACACCATGGGGAAGAGGACCTCTGGTGGTTACCCAGGGAAACACAAACCAGACACTGTGACAGTCCTTGGATGACCTCCTCCCATCTAATCTCATGAGGTTCCTGACCCTCATGATTTCTGGTGATGCTGACTTGGAGA
This sequence comes from Chrosomus eos, assembly GCA_036326025.1. NCBI lineage: Eukaryota > Metazoa > Chordata > Actinopteri > Cypriniformes > Leuciscidae > Chrosomus > Chrosomus eos. The sequence continues at coordinate 39,562 of JAZAVI010000045.1, forward strand.
AGAGTGAGAAGACAAGACGCCTTGTGCTGTCTATAAGTCAGGTATGACAACTCTCCACTTTGGTATATTTTTTGTTTTTCAATATTGCATATGGCTTATTTTGTGTACACTATAGTTGCTTGAACACTTCAATGCTAATTGCTTTCTTTGGAAGAGTGGAAGTTGCCTAAGCATATCCTCCTCTGTACCACTATACGTCACCTTTATCGCAGATAAAAAATTTCCTGAGGGAGCAGTTTTTACTCTGCCCACAGCAAACAACAAAGTCTACTCAAACTGCATCCAAATCTTGTCTGTAAAGACAAACAACTTGGCTCTATTTCCACAAATGCAACGGGGACATGGCAGATCTATTCTTTGCGTATGATATGCATTTGCTTCCCACCACTTGGACAATTAGCCAGACACGATACTCTTGGATGCAGTTTGAGTAGACTTTGTTGTTTGCTGTGGGCGGAGTAAAAACTGCTCCCTCAGGAAATTTGGGGCCGACTCGGCTATAGATATGGACGGTGTTTAGGGTCTCGGGTATGTCTACCTTAAGAGAGCGTGTCTTGTTCCGCTCGTAGAGTGGGAGCATTCGTGGAATTTCCAGAGAGTTGGGGGCATCAAATCCAGGTTTCACCTCCTGTATCATGATCCCACCGGTCCAGTTCACCACATTTGAGCCATGAATGTTTGTCGTTATTTTGTTCAGATTGTCCCACTCGAGATGAAACACATAGTTTCCCTTACCAGTAATAATTTGTGGACCGAGAGAGATAGAAACCTCATTGAGGGCCTTCGTTAGAGCGGTCTCAAGTTCCAAGCCAAAGTCGTAAGTTTCACAGTGACCTAGCCTACTAAGAATAGTAGTCAGTAGTTTACTGTGATAAAGGTGACGTATAGTGGTACAGAGGAGGATATGCTTAGGCAACTTCCACTCTTCTTTTGTCACAGCACGACAGATGTCCTGAAATAATAAAGAAAGCAATTAGCATTGAAGTGTTCAAGCAACTATAGTGTACACAAAATAAAAAATATGCAATATTGAAAAACAAAAAATATACCAAAGTGGAGAGTTGTCATACCTGACTTATAGACAGCACAAGGCGTTTTGTCTTCTCACTCTTCTCCAAGTCGGCATCACCAGAAATCATGAGGGTCAGGTACCTCATGAGATTAGATGGGAGGAGGTCATCCAAGGACATGACTAGATCATCAGCTGTGGGAGGCCAAGGAAGAGAATTTGACTCTCTGTATGTCTTCTTGATTGTACCACGAAGAAGAAGGGCCACATCTTCATACTTGTCCGTGCTCCCCATCTTATATGCATTTCTCACTGCATCTGAGATGGATAAGCTAGCACTGAATATCAAGCTATGGGTGATACAACCCTTTAAATCTGCTGTGACCATAGAAATGCCAATCCCCTCATGCTTCTCAAGTTTTCTCTTCAGTTTCTCACTTCTGTACTCGGGATTGGGGAAGCCATTTCTCTCCAACTCTTGGGTGTAGACAAGACGCAGTGATGCACTTACCGTCAGAAGACCTCTTTTGTCACCTAATTTATTTACATTCACCGCATAACAAAAAAGCGGGATGCGATTGATAGCGGGTTGGGGGACAATATGAAGTGCTGTATACATGTTGATTCTAAGGCAAAAAGCCCAATAACCTTATTTTCTCAAACAAGTTGGGCATCATTTGTTCAGTGTGCCCAGAAATGGGTTAACCTCAACACTGCTGAGAGTTAAATAGCTGAAAAGGCCATAGCAACATTTAACTTAACAGAAACCTGGAGAGACCAAGATGTGCCAGTTAATGTGGGCTTCCAAAGGGAATGCTACATGCTCTTCACCAATAAATATATTTCTAATTGTGTGTTGGTGCATCATGTAGGCTATGTATGTGTGTATTGTAGTTAGTTTAAAAATGTATGTTAAATAAACCTCACACTACCAGCGAATCCTAATTACTTGATGTGATTTTTAATTAATGTATATTTGTGAACACGTATCTTAAAATTGATTATTTATTTAAAATATCTACGTTATATTTTTAATGTGCAACAATTGACGTTGGAAACTAGCAGTTATGTGCTCAACAACAATTTATATAGCCAGTTATGAAAAATGGAGGAGAAAAACAGACTGCCTATGTAAATGTTCTTTTTTTTTGGATATCCAGGGTGGCAACCAATATAGCCAGAAAAGACATACATGTGACAATATTTCAGGTGGGGATCATCAACATTTGCTTCTTAGACATCTTAAAGACTGTAAAAATACAAAAGTTAGAAAACATATATCAATAGGGTCCATAGGGGAGGAGTTCCAGTGATCAAATGTCACAATTTTTTTACATTTTTTGGTGTTTATTTGAGTTTTTATACACTGTACATCATCTAATCATGACAATCCTCATATCTATCAATTCCTCATGCAAAGACGAAGAGAAAATGGGGTAGATTGTGTCTGTAGGATGTATTGTTCAGATTCTATGTGGATTTAAAGTTTTCATTTTTCACAGCCGAAAATCAAGCATGGACACAAAAGATGATACAAAAAATCACATATGGGACAATAATTTGCGTGGGGAACATCAAAATTCCTTTTCTAGACACCTTAAGGATTACAAAAAAATAGGTTAAAAAAATATATCTTTCGGGTGCAGGTGAACCCCCCCTTCCTACCAGACTATGTAGTCAGTCTGAGATAGCAGCCTATCTTTCTGTTTTCCACCTGCCTGAAAACAGCCGGCCCAATCAACGAACAGAGGGCGGGCTGAAAGCCGTGACGTAGACGCTAAGCGCCGAGTTTAAGATTAGGTCAGGGAAATCGAAAACAACCGCGGATATGGAGACGCGAATGCAATTCGTTCTGTTGTGGAGAATATTCCCGGCATTAGCAAACTGAAGCCAGAACAAGAAGAGTGTGTATTAAACATTTTGAATGGAGGTGATGTTGTGGCCCTACTCCCTTTGGGAAAAGTTTAATTTATCAACTATTACCGATCGTCAGCGAGAAACTGGGGAGCCTTTTGACAGGTCAGTGTCTCCTTTCTTTTCCAGGTCTTAAATACCGTAAAACTTCAAATAATAGCCCGGGCTTTTATTTGCCCAAATCGTCGAACTGCACCGGCTTGTACTTGAGACAGGCGTCTGAGACAGGGCTTTATAGTTGAGATGTTGTTCAATGAGATGTTGTTCCTAGAGTCTCTAATCTCTAAAAATCTCCAAATGCTCCACGTGAAACCGCGGTCTTCCGACCTTTTACTATCTTGTCGATTGATTTTTATGAATATGCGTGAGGGAGAGAGAGCAAGACAGCGCTCGTGTTGTTTGAAGACGTGAGTGTGCCCGCGCGCGGCCGGGGCTCTCTCTCTCTCTCTCTCTCTCTCTGCTCGTTTGTGCCCTGTCAAGCGCAGCAGTCATTCTAAAAAGTTGTTTACAGCCATGTTCACTCCGGTATTTCGCTCGCATCATCAAGTGTTACAGTGGAAGTTCGATCATAGATTTGAGTTCGATGCATGATGTCTGTGGTTCGATGCGGCTGTGTCGGCGCATAACATACGTCATAAATAAACTTATCTGATTGGCTTACGGGTAACCAATGATTTTAAACTTCAGTACGCGCCCCCTAGCGGGAGAGAAAACACTTCTCTATTATGCTATCCCAGACTCTGTGTACGAAGCAAAGTGAAGTAGCAGAGTCTGGTATTACCAGGCTACATTACTTGAACATGGTAAGGAAAAATATAAATATCAAGCTCACTGTATTACATACACCGTTACAATGCAGCTCTAGCCAGGACAAGGTCACACAATGAAATGAACTTTGGCCAACTAAAGGGACAACTTCCCTTTTGATGTAAAGTTTGGAAAAGTCCACTTACTGCACATGCTTCAGCCACTTGCTTGGGAACAGATAAAAGTGTTTAAAACTGCACAAAGGAGGAAAACACAATTTCATTACAATGAAGTACACTGGGGGGAAATGTGATCAATAACTCATGGCAACATATTTTTTTTACATTAACTAGGCTACATGTAGTTTCACACATGCACACTTTCACAAGTAAGCAATTCATCACTAGGCCTACTCAAGGTTTAACAGTTGATATGACTGGACCAGCCATTGGGATTATAGGCCTATAGTACAGCAAAAAAATATTTTACAGTGTAAGATCATTTAAAGTTCATTTACCAGTAATGGAGTTGCTGCTATACTGGTCCCTGCTGTGTGTCTGAGGAAGAGCTGAACCCAGGACGGGTCGGTTCACACTCAACCCAAGGGCCAGCTCTTCTGCCGGGGTATAATGTGGGGGTGCAGGACCACCACCTGTTTGTTTTTCTTTTTTTTCTCAGCCTTTTTCTTGGTTGCTTTTATAAACAAGCAAACATTTATTAACAGTGCCTTTTTAAAAGAGACTATAGTAGCCTATAGTACAAATTACCATTATGTAGAATATTCTAGTACTTCACTTTTACTTGTTCCCATGTTCTAGTAGTGGGTGGTAACTGACATTACAATGAACAAAGTTATTAATTATTTAGAAATTATTAAAACTAGTGCAAAATGCCCGTGCAAAATATTTTTTTTGTGTGTGTTTCTTTTAGCGATATATATTTAGCGATATCTTTTGCATTTCTAGTCCAAACAACGTCAAACTCGGCACTGCACTTACTCGTGCCCGTAGCAAGACACCTGTCAAGTTTGAGATCCATCGGACTAACGGTTCGAGAGATATGCGATTAAACACACAGACAGACAGACAGACGTTCCTGTAATTTATAGATAGATAGTATAAAAAATATATAGCTACTGTAATAAGTGATAAAAACATCTAAATGGTCACTACAAACTTAATTTGCTACTTTTTGCCAGCCCTCTCCTCTGGCTTTGCACATTTTAGGTGAAAACTTGTAATTAAGTTTTCAAATTCAGCATAACATTCTAACAATAGCTCTTGCTCTGCTGCAGAGTAAAACTGAGCGCGCTCTTTGGCCACGGTGAGCAGCCAATAGCAGCGTTGCTGATCAATGTTTCTACTATCGATACATATCCCCTTTTAACCCAGCGCATGAACGCGCAATTATCTCAGATAACTCAATCCAGCTATACTAATCATAAACAAGAGGTGTGTTCGAAGAACCTAATTAGCCGGATCATGATTAATGATATCATCTTGGATGTCTCATTTGATCTCGGATGTTTTAAGCAACGTACGAAGAACGAGCCCCAGGTAACAACAGAAAAAGAAACACCCTCTGGAGTGATTTCATTTGAATAAATAAATGTAGCATTTTTTGGGTGTTTGTATAATTGCAAATTTGTTGTTAAATAGGCTATATAAACAATGTATGCAAAAAGTGCTGTATAAAATAAAACCTACTGATGCATTTTAGGTTAGGAATGTTCAGTCAGTGTAATCTTTAAGTGTTTTGGACTATAATCTTGTATTAAATCATATTTTTTTTTTATCTAATTGAAATTTCTATTTTGATTTAATTATCAATAAATAATAAAAATATATGTAGGCTGCTGTTTATTTATAATGATTGCTTACAAATATAAATGTGAAATGTCTATCCATTAAAAAATGTTTGATCGTCTCCACTTTGCCTACAGGGCACAATTTGCTTTCACTTTATGTGCTTTTACCTTAATTTCCCCCTAAACCTGTTCCTATTCTTTTCAGATAGGAAATGGATAGAGAGCCTAAGTCCCTCCCCCCCGCTTCCGGCTCATGGGACCTTATTTCGGAAAAAATATGTATGGTAGTCAATGGCGAGAGACAACTTATCTTTTTATTCAGTCTGAACTGTGCCCTGAATTACACATATGATGTTTGTCAATTTAAAAGATAATTATGAAAGTCAAGAAAGTCGCAGTTTTGTCAGAAGAGTAACATTTAGTTTTATGTGAAAATCGCTCAATGAACTACATCTCTCGTCTCGCACTTACTATGTAGGCCTACGTCACCAAGCTCGTGTGTGCAGTCTGGTACAAAACACACAGCATGACGGCGTAACGTTACGATTATAACTGCCGATTTTTTGAGACACCCCTCGCTGCAGCCTGTAGCACGATGACGTAGCTGGATGGTCCAATACGTATTGGATGGAGGTGTGTTTTGCTGACGTCATATACGCAAGCGCAGTGTCGATCTCTGGATTTTAATTCGCATGCGCTGGTTTTAAGTGACATATGCTCAATATTGTACTGATATGATGTTCTAACCTGTGTAGTATAGTACTGCTAAATAGTAATTATTGATAAATAAGTAATTATTTACATAAATGGGATGCTTATCCGAGTTTCACACATAGGCTATGCAAAATAGTTAATTTTACAACATTTTAAATCACATGATTTTAAACCTAAATTTGATAGATTAATAGCATGTCCTCAGCACCGCAAGTTTTTTTATTTTTTTTAAAGCCATTTTATTTTATTCAGGTCACATTTGCTGTTGAGTGGAAGCAAAAATGAATCAAGTAGCCAAATTGTCTTTGTAATTTTAAAGGTACAATACAATAAAGTCTGTAAACATTTTAAGATACCAGTACACATTTAAGGGAAAATGCAAAAATAATAACAGCATCAAGAAAATAAATCTTGTCAGATGTAAAAAAAAAGAAAAAAAAAAGTGCTTGATATTTTGCCTGGTATAGTTCCTCCTTTAATGGCTATAGCCTACTCATTTTTCCACAGTCCAGTGTCTGCAATACATATGGTAGGCTATAGAAGCTTGTTTTCGCCACAGAGTGAGAAATAAAAAAGGTAACTTTTTATCTCAGAATTGAAGTCGCAATTGCAGGTTATAACGTCAGAATTGCGTGATATAAAGTCGCAATTGCGTGTTAAATCAGAATTATGAGATATAAACTCGCAATTGCGAGGCTTCTTGAAATTCTGGCTTTATAATAACCTACGCAAATTGGAGATATAGGCTAAAGTCAGAATTGCATGATATAAAGTCGCAATTGTGTTATAAAGTCAGAATTGTGAGAGAACTATTCTGAGGTAAAATTTGACTTTATAACTCGCAATTGCGAGTTTATATCTCACAATTCTAAGAAAATATGTCAGAATTGATAGATATAAAATCTTAATTATGTGTTATAAATTCAGAATTGCGAGAAAAAAGTCAGAATTTCGACTTTATAATACCAATTGGGAGATATAAAGTCAGAATTGCATGATAAGTCGCAATTGCGTGTTATAGCCTAAAGTCAGAATCGTGAGATATTAAACTATTCTGAGGTTAAAAAAATAAGTCATTTTTTCCCTTAGAATTTGACTTTATAATTCGCAATTGCGAGTTTATGTCACAATTATGAGAAAAAATGTCAGAATTGGGAGACGTAAACTCCCAAATAGGCCTATTATAAATTCAGAATTCTGACTTTATAGCACGCAATTCTTACTTTATTTCACGCAATTCTGACTTTATAACATGCAATTGAGACTTTACATCTTGCAAACTGACTTTATTTCTCAGAATTGTGAGATATGGTCAGAACTGCGTTAAATAAACTCGCAATTGTGAGGAAAAAGTCGCAATTATATATTTTTAAATGTTTTATTCTGTGCCGGAAAAGAGCTTCCAAACTCAAGTGACCATTTATATTTAACTTACTTTATTCTTCTTGGAAGATCAAAGCACGTGCGATCGTTCACCAACTCTCTACTCTCTCTACACCTAGTCTAACTATAGAATCAATTCTTAATGCGCATATGAACGCCATCAGCGTTATCACAGGTTCTTAAACATTATTTAAGAACCGCTATAAAGCCAAAACAATCTCATTTACCTTAAATTATATGTTTATCTCTGCTTTGAAACAATCTGCATTGTTAAAAGCGCTATAAATGAAGTTGACTTGACTTGACTAGTGCGCATGCGTATATGACGTCGGCAAAACACACCTCCATCCAATACGTATTGGACCATCCAGCTACGTCATCGTGCTACAGGCTGCAGCGAGGACCTCTTGGATTTTTTCGCTGAACCCCTACTGGAGATAATGCGTTTGTGACTTTTTTTTTTTTTTTACAAAATGGTTATGTCCAGGCATGGGGGTTGGGTTAAACTTAAAGGGATACTCCACTTTTTTTGGAAATAGGCTCATTTTACAACTCCCCCAGCCCAGAGTTAAACTGTTGAGTTTTACCGTTTTCGAATCCATTCAGCCGATCTCCGGTTCTGGCGGTACCACTTTTAGCATAGCTTAGCATAGATCATTGAAGTGGATAAGACCATTAGCATCTCTCTAAAAAAAAATGACCAAAGAGTTTCGATATTTTTCCTATTTAAAACTTGACTCTTCTGTAGTTACATCGTGCACTAAGACCGACGGAAAATGTAAAGTTGCGATTTTCTAGGCTGATATGGCTAGGAACTATACTCTCATTCCTGCGTAATAATCAAGAAACTTTGCTGCCGTACCATGAGTGCAGCAGGCGCAATGATATTATGCAGCGCAAACACAAACTTATATGGTCACGCAGGAAGTAACCTAGCTGGGGACTATTTTCAGGTGCTGCGTCATATCATTACGCCTGCTGCACTCATGGTACGGCAGCAAAGTTTCTTGATTATTACGCAGGAATTAGAGAATAGTTCCTAGCCATATCAGCCTAGAAAATCGCAACTTTACATTTTCCGTCGGTCTTAGTGCACGATGTAACTACAGAAGAGTCAAGTTTTAAATAGGAAAAATATCGAAACTCTTTGGTCATTTTTTTGAGAGAGATGCTAATGGTCTTATCCACTTCAATGATGTATGCTAAGCTATGCTAAAAGTGGTACCACCAGAACCAGAGATCGGCTGAATGGATTCGAAAACGGTAAAACTCAACAGTTTAACTCTGGGGGAGTTGTAAAATGAGCCTATTTCCAAAAAAAGTGGAGTATCCCTTTAAGAGTATAAAATAAATCAGTAAAATGGTAAAAAACAACAACAAAAAAAACCCCGATTCCAATATATTTATGAAAGATTTGTAAATATCATCTGTTTCTATAGCTGTAAATAGCCTACATAATGTTAAACAATGTACATTTTAAATATCGTCAATATGGCCATATTGTACATTTCACCATATATTCAAAAATCAGCCTGAAAGTGAAAGTGCGTATCTGCACAAATTTTGTTTCTCGTGCCATTTATACGCCAAAAATAGTTTTTGCGGGTGTATGATACGCAGTTTCCGCGTGCATATTATAGGCTACGCACTTTATGGCGTGTAATAGCCTACGCACGCACTCCACACCCCTAATCCTAACCAAGGGGTTTACAGTGCGTAGCATATGCACACACACAAAAAACATTTTTGGTGTATAAATGGCACGAGAAATTAAATTCGTGGAATAGATACGCATTTTCATGAGATCGTGTTGCAAAAAATACAAAAAAATATTTGTTGTCCCTGTAAATGTTACATACATATACCAGTGTGGTAAAGACAGTAATGTGGTGTCTGAGTTCTGGACTTTTATGTTGAAGTGTGGTTTTACCTGATCTAGTTCTCAGAGTAATATGACATGTTGCGCTCTGTTTGAACTGCCAGTGTCCACTTTTGTGCCCTCAAAACACTAGTTCTCTTACGAGAGCGAGAGGTTCTCTCGTATTGCGTAAGTTTAGCTTATGCTACGGGTAAAGTTCATCTTTGCTCGAGATATTGAAGCCAAAATTATCCTTAATTTTGTATATATTGTCAACGCAGTGCAGCAGCTGCAGACCTAGAGCAGGCTGTCTAGCGTGCTCATTGGCTGCCTTGTGGCAACTGCAGCAGCCTACCAGTGAGCCTGGCGTGACATCACGCCCAATGGTGGCGCTTCGCGCCCACTACGCGTCACAGCCCGCGCAAAGGGGTGTGGCTTAGCGTATAAAAGCGGGGCTCAGAGGCTGCTTCCCTGATTTTCATCTCTTCAGCGAAGCTCTTCATTCCGCTGGATCCGAGAGAAGCCGCCGCCGTTGAAACCAGCGACTGCCAGCAGAGGAAAGTGCCTGAGGAAGCCGGTCGACTTCTCGCCGCCTTCAGCCTTCCGTGCCAGCAACGCTATCCGGCGACAATATCCTTTTACTGCTCTTGTCTGTTTCTGTGTACTGTGTGTGCTCGCCGCTGCGACACACACTTCTACTAAAAGAGCGCGAACGTTCTTTTAAGAATGCCTCGCACGTCCTGTGGCTCGTGGCGAGCCCCGCTCAGCGCCGGAGACCGCCACGTGATTTGCGCTCTCTGCCTGGGCCAGGACCACGCAGCCCTCGCACTCTCGTCGGGAGGCTGCATCCACTGCGAAGAGCTGTCCATGGCGACCCTGCGGGCTCGTCTGGAGCTCTCCAGCGCCGAAGCTGTCACTCCGCCCTCCACTTCACCGCGCAAGAAGAAGCACCGTGCTCAGAGGATGGCCGTTCTGCAGATCCTGCAAGCCGACCTCCTCCGCGAATGGGACGAGAAGGTGCTCGGATCTAGCTGCGATTGCTGATCTAAGGCGCGCGACGGACCTTTCCCTCCGCGCCACAAAGACCGCAGCCCAGGCCATCGGCAGATCCATGGCTGCGCTGACCGTCACAGAGAGGCACCTCTGGTTGACGCTCGCAGACATGAGGGAGTCTGAGCGCGCCACTTTCCTCAACGCGCCGCTCTCCCCCACCGGTCTCTTCGGCCCAGCGGTCAACGGCATCGTGGATCGCTTCTCCGAAGTACAGAAGACCTCGCAGGCCATGAATTTGTTTCTGCCAAGACGCTCTAGCTCAGCCACAGGCCGCTCACGTGACAAGCCGCCTGCTAGAAGCTCCACTCAGCGTCCAGCCAAGCCTGCCGCTTCGCAGCGTCGACAGGGCGGCCGCCCTAGATCGCGCTCGGACAACCGCCGCAGGCCGCCTCCCCCTCGGGGACCCCGGCCGAGGATTGTGTTGAAACCCGAGCAAGCGAAGCCCTCCTAACATCAGGGGAGAAAAGACGGTTAAGTCCCGCTGCGGCCGGACCACCGTCAAAACGCCACGCCTTGTCAGTCCCCCCACAGAGGGCTACTGCAGGAGATTATTTAGCAGCCAAAGAGCCGGCTATAATGCCCTCTCGCCTGCACACAAACGCCGTTTTTACGGCGACCCACAGAAATCCCATAAAGAGTGTATTTTCTGTTTATCCGGCTCACGCCGCTGGTGTTTTAAGTGTAGGAAATGTGCCCACGTCCCAGTGTTCACCCCTACACACAAGCACTCAAAAACATGTGTCCCTCTGGCCCACAGAGCCCACTCTCATAAAGCTGGCAAATGCCGCTCGAGTGTTAGATGTAAACATCGCGCCCGCGAACTCGCGCTCGTGTCTATCTCATGCCCGCTCTGTCACACGGCCATTTCAACCTCAAGTAGGTCAGGTTATGAGTGTAAGTCACGTGCCCGCTCACAAGCGCTCACTCTTACTAACAGACACACTGTCTCCGGCGCTGCTCGCGCGTCACAGAATGTTCATGGCACGCTCCCCGTTCACGGTAACCGGGTCGCCTCATGTAAAACAGCCAGCTGTTGCTGTCAGCGAGCCGCCGCATACAGACACCCATATGAGTCAGGCTGCGATTGTAAGTCACGTGCCCGCCCCAGCGCACTCACGCTTGTCTATGAATGCCTCGCCTCCGGCGCCGCTCACTCGCTACAAAGCTCTCAGAAAACGTTCCCCGCTCAGAGTAACCGGGACGTCACATATAAAACAGCATGCCATCGCTGCCAAGCGAGCCGCCGTGTCTAAGCACTCATACCGGTCAGACTGTGAATGTATGCTACGAGCTCGCTCACGAGAGCTCGCTTGTGCTATCAGTCGCTCCGCCTCAAGCGCCGCTCGCGCTTCAGAAAGCCATTGTAAAACGCTCCCCATTCAACGTAATCGGGTTGTTATGTGCGAACCAGCCCAAAGTGGCTGTCAGCGAGCCGCTTCGTCCAAGCACCGAGGGCGCGCGCGCGCCGCGCCCACATCTCCGGTTCAGTTCCCGAAGCCCACAGTGTGCGGCGACCGGAACCCGGAGACCATTCTCCCCCTGGCCATACATGCACAAGCATGGGAAGCCATTCCTGGGGTTTCAGAGTGGGTGCTGAGCACAATAAGACAGGGCTATGCACTACAGTTCGCTCGCCGTCCCCCGCGTTTTCACGCTCGGACCGAGTCGACAGTGAGCGCGAAAGTAGCACATCTACTCCGCGCAGAAATAGCCAAACTGCTGTGCAAAGGAGTTATAGAACCGGTGCCGCCTTCTCTGAGCGAGTCAGGCTTTTACAGCCGTTATTTTCTCGGAAGCTGAAGCACTTCCTCCCGTTCATATAGGACCAACACGTTCTAGTCCGATCGGACAACATGTCGGTTGTGTCCTACGTGAACCGCCAGGGCGGTATCAGGTCCAGGAGCCTCTGCGACCTGGCAGAACGCCTCCTCGTTTGGGCCCAGTGCTTCCTGCGCTCGCTGAGAGTGACGCACGTGCCAGGGATCCTGAACGAGGGACCGGACAGATTGTCCAGGGACAATATCCCCCCCGGGGAGTGGTCTTTACACCCCCAAACAGCCCAGCTGTTATGGCGCCTCTTTGGCAGAGCGGAAGTCGACCTATTCGCGTCAAAGGACAACGCTCATTGCCCAGTGTTCTTTTCAAAGAATGAGGATGCGCTGGCCCAACTCTGGCCCAGCCGCCCGCTATATGCCTTCCCTCCGATCTCTATGTTACCACAGGTAATCAAGAGAATCAGGGAATCGCACAGCTCGGTGCTCCTCATAGCCCCGCGATGGGAGAACCAAACCTGGTTCCCGGAACTAACACGGCTGTCACACACAGCCCCGTGGCCGATTCCGGTGAGGAGGGACCTCCTCTCTCAGGCCTGCGGCTCGATCTGGCATCCCCACCCGCTGGTCTCTGCACGTGTGGTTGATCAACGGATACCCGTTATCCTGCCAGAAGGAGTTATGAACACGATCACGCAATCTAGAGCCCCCTCTACGAGACGGCTATATGCGTCTAAATGGTCTGTGTTCTCCAAATGGTGCACCGACAAAAATCTGGACCCCAGAACGGGTGAGGTTTCGCAGGTGCTCAGTTTCCTTCAAGAGCTGCTGGATAAGGGCAGGTCCCCATCCACGCTCAAAGTTTACGTGGCGGCCGTCGCAGCCTTCACTGAGTCGAAGCAAGGCCGGTCGCTAGGAAGGAATGAGCTGGTCATCCGCTTCTTGAGAGGAGCCAGAAGGATGAACCCTCCGCGCCCACCTTCGGTTCCTATTTGGGATCTCTCCGTGGTCCTAGAGGCCCTAAAGATGCATCCCTTCGAACCATTAGATTCAACGAATCTAAAATACCTCTCGCTCAAAACTGTTTTTCTTTTGGCTCTGTCATCAGTTAAACGTGTGGGGGACTTACACGCGCTATCTGTTAGCGCAGCGTGCCTTGAGTTTGGCCCGAATGACTCTAAAGTCATCCTCAAACCGAGACATGGTTATGTCCCGAAGGTGATTGGCACTCCCTTCAGAGCGCAGGTTATTTCTCTGTCGGCTCTGCCAGCATCCGACAGCGTGAGCAGCGACAGCCTCCTATGCCCTGTCAGGGCACTGAGAGCTTACGTTACGCGCTCCGCCCCTTTCAGACGCTCCGAGCAGCTTTTCGTTTCGTTTGGCGGGCGCACCAAAGGTCTCGCCGCCTCGAAACAGTACCTATCCAGATGGATAGTGGACGCGATTTCTGCTGCCTATGCGTCAAAAGGTCTGCAATGCCCTCTGGGCATCAGGGCTCACTCCACAAGAGGCATGGCCTCGTCGTGGGCATGGTCCAGTGGAATTTCCATTCACGACATCTGTATGGTGTCGGGCTGGGCCTCCCCGTCTACATTTGTGAGATTCTATAATCTGGAAGTTCCCGCCTTGCAGGCCAGACTTCTATCAGTCTAATGTGTGAATGATCTGCCCACGTCCCTGGTGCGCAGGCTACCTCAACGTTAGCTCTCCTGGTTGAGCTGCACTAATATGGGTTGATATACATATACATGCAGCCCGGCATCACCGCTCTGCATTCCCCATGGGTGCTTATGTTTATACATGTGTCGGCCCGCTTGCTGGCCGCCTGAATTTCCCACTTTCACTGTTCCCCGGGTTGGGACTCATAGAGTGGATGCTGGGCGCACACGGCGTTGACAAAGTGTTCCCATAGCGTAAGCTAAACTTACGCAATACGAGAGAACCTCTCGTAAGAGAACGTACTCGGTTACCTAACGTAACCTCGGTTCTCTCTAGAGAGGGAACGAGTATTGCGTAACCGCCCGTGCTAAGCGCCACGAGCGATTTTCGCTTCAGATCATGAAAACCAGGGAAGCAGCCTCTGAGCCCCGCTTTTATACGCTAAGCCACACCCCTTTGCGCGGGCTGTGACGCGTAGTGGGCGCGAAGCGCCACCATTGGGCGTGATGTCACGCCAGGCTCACTGGTAGGCTGCTGCAGTTGCCGCAAGGCAGCCAATGAGCACGCTAGACAGCCTGCTCTAGGTCTGCAGCTGCTGCACTGCGTTGACAATATATACAAAATTAAGGATAATTTTGGCTTCAATATCTCGAGCAAAGATGAACTTTACCCGTAGCGTAAGCTAAACTTACGCAATACTCGTTCCCTCTCTAGAGAGAACCGAGGTTACGTTAGGTAACCGAGTACGTTTTTTTGGGTGTTGACAGCTTATAAAAACTAGTTCTGGGTTTTGTAGCTTGTTTGCATGGTTTTCAGATTATGACGCATGTCACTTTGTCTCTATTGTGGGTGTTAACAGATACATGATATGACAAGATAACCTGTCTAACAAGTGTCATAACACCATACTCATGACTCAACATTACAAAGACAAATAATACAACAATAGGAAATAGTTTTTTGGCACACCAGAATGTTTAAAACTCAGTCTCAGTAATTCTCTCAGAATGCAAAACAAAAAAGTTCCTACCCTCCATCCCTCTTTGTTTTGACAGGGATTTTGGTCTGTGAGAGCAGATCTGTCGATGGCTACACAGACAATACATTTTGTCACCTGGAATGTTAATGGACTTAAACGAAATAGAGATGAGAAATTTCAAAAATTACAAAATACGGACGTTGTTTTCTTTCAAGAGACACACATTGGAGAACGAGATGAACATATTATTGAAGGTCTAAGAGTGGCATGTTTTCTACACAAAGCTTACCTCCCAAAAGGGAACAGCCATACTGGTCAGGAAAAGACTAGATTTTGAATGTATAAGTGATGAAAAAGATAACTGTGGAGCTTATGTTGTGTTGAAATGTAAACTGGAAGGTCAGCTGTACACTCTGGTTAGTGTTTATAACCATGAAAAAGACACAAAAACCCTTGAACAAATTTCACGTTACCTGCAGTCAATGACCACAGGACTGCTGGTGATTGGTGGAGATTTCAACACGGTTCTCAATCCATTTATCGACAAAGACAATTCAAAAGGGGTGACAGACAGCTCAAACCACAGAAAGCTGCGCTGTTGTGTGAATAAGTTCATGAAATCTCTTCAGCTAACAGACATCTGGAGAAGAAAGAACCCTGTAAAGCAGGAGTATACATTCCACAGTCAAGTTGCGTCCAGGCTGGATTACTTTTTTGTTCCAGAAGAATGTATGTGGAGAGTCAGAATTTGTGAAATCAGAGACTTAAAGATGCGTGACCATTGTCCTGTGTACTTGGAGATCAACAATGTTTCCACAACCCTTTTTCAGAAAGATCCCAGATACAATCAATTTCCCAATGGCTGAATCTAAAAATCAAAGATCTTTTGACAGATGAGACGGGTTCATCACTGGGTGAAGAAAGCTCACATACAGTCAGTGAGGTTGACATTGTATCAGCTGTACAATCTCTTCAAGTGTCAGACACACCGAGACCAGACGGCATCCCAGTTTCCTTCTATAAAGACAACATTCAGGATCTAATTCCGTACATAAAGATACTCTATGACAGAATCCACAGAGGTGCATTTAACTGCTCTGAGACACACTTTAATGAAACTGTGGAAAGTCCACATGATGATAGTCAACACTTTTTTAACGTTGACTACCTCATCATTGCAAATATTCTGACAAAATGTCTAGATGATTTCTTGGAGTCTCAGTCAAAGGGTCTTGTACCAAAAAAATCAGCTTCTGTCATGATCACTTCTAAAACACTCTGCACTCAGATACGTTTGTCTTGTATTAAGGATGAGATAGAAGAGCAAAAACGGTCAAACCCAACTCTGTATCAAGATTTTCTCATTGTGAAAAACCTTCTCAGAGATGCACCAGAAGCAGACACTGAATCTGTAGAAGCTTCAGTTGAGAGAGACAAACTGCTGGATCAGGGCTGCCCTTTGACCCCAGTTCTCATTACACTGGCTCTGAAATGCTTTGCTTCCGCATTAGCTGGGCGTTTAAAACAGAATGATATTCTCGTTTTTAAACAAAGTGTGATACTTTGCATCCAACCTGAGGACCTTGAGGAAGTAATTACAGCATTATTGGAAATGTTAATGATGAACAATTAAAGTGCTTGGAAATTGAGTCTGAGGAAGAGGCATCAGACAAAGGCTTAAAAACAGGTGAAGGCAATTGTGTTTGATGAGTTGGATTTTTTTATTATAGATTTTTTGTCTATAATAAATGAAGAAGAAAGCATTTCAATGGAGAGTGATGGAAGGTGAGGCTCATGAAGACGACCAAGATTGAATTAGCTGATTTTACTGCATTCAGTACAGAAATTTAGCTTGTACCTAAATTTGTGCCAGTGAGGCAATTAACATAAATGATTAAATGTATAGATGTATGTTTAGACATCTACTGATTAAACAACACAAGGCTAGACCAGTTAATGGGACAATAATTTCTGTGTATTTTTCAAGAAATAAATCCTTTCACAACTTGATGATTTGATTTGTCAACTTTCCAATTTACTATAAAATGTTTATTTTTCAATTAGTGCTAAATATCCGGTCTTGTTTTCTTTTTCTTCTCTATTTTACTAGACAGACCATGTATGCAGTTTTTACCTTGCAAGATTCAGATGAGGTGATGGTGGTCGCATCGAACTGGTTGAGCCCAGACAAGAAACACTGTTTCTGGCCTCCATTAAGATCAACGGAGAAGTGCATGCAAGCTGTTCAGAACAGACTTAAACCTGAAACTAATAATATATAAATAAATATTAACTTTCACAAAGAATATGGTAACAGTTCAAAAATTTTAAATAAATGTAGGTATCTTTACCATTATTTTTACTATAATATAATAAGATATGTATCTTATTGCAGGCACGTTCGAAAAGGCAATAAAAGCGAAAAATGCAATTAAAAAACAGAAAGAAAAATGGTAACAAAAACAAACATTTTGTTTCCAATCAAAATTGTTCAAAAGATTTGACCCATGAAAAGGCTAAATAATTCATTTGTACTTTTTTGTTTTTTGTTTAAAAATGCATTGTTTGTTCCCTTTCAAGGGAACTCACGCTGCGTCCAGCGCTGCGGGAACGCCCCTGCGTGAATGCGTCATGAAGTACTCGTGAAATCAGTCCAATGGCGTGACGAGACGTCATAGGCGGGTGACGTCATTGACCAGGAAGTATATAAGCACCCCTGAACCAAACAATGTCAGCTTCTGTGTCTTCACAAGTGCTCCATGTGAAATCGTCTGGCAGTTTTTGGTGTGTATTATCTTTTCTATATGGATAAGCAGCAGTTTAACCTGTTAAGCTTCAACCCCATTTTTGAAAAATCCCCAGAAATGGCATACCCAAACTGAAACAAATACAGTTCATGAACCCTTTGTACTAAAAGCACAAGTATGATCTCATTTGAAAGCTGACACCTGGAAGTTTATTGTAAATGTAGAATTAATTATTGTCATAATGAAAAAAAATTGTTATAAATAGCTTCAAAGTTTTGTAAAGTTATTATAAATTTATTTTTATGAAAATCTTCATGAAAATAAAATTGAAGTTGGCATTGTAGCAATCTAGAAATGCACTGCAGCTAAAGCCACATGTCTGACCATGTTATATTTAAAATCTGAAGATGGTAAGTCAAAAACTCTGTATTTAGTTAAATGTTTTTCAAGATCATGTCATATGAATTTATTTTGATTAGACTCTAAAATGCAAACTGATGTTTATTGTCATCTTCGAAGCATCTATTCAGTGTATTGTCTCTATTGTTTTGTGGTGCAAACGAGCCCCTTTCAGTCTCAGTCTCCCCTGCACACATTCACACCTCTCTGGCCTGGTTATGGATTTTAAATATGGTTTTCTTTTGTCTGCATTATAATTAGTAACGACTGGCTATTCACACTGTTTCAATCCCTCATTTATTTTATCAAAGTTCTTCACAGTGAAACTGTATCAAATGCCCTTTTTGAAAAAAGAAACATTTCAGTAAGCATTCTTATTTAGAAAAATTCATAAAAATAACAGCCAACCTAGTGGCAGGTGCACAGAGTTAGCTATAGCATGTTAGCTTAGCACACCATCAATACACGACAATTTATGAGATTAAAACCATGTTTGTGCTCCAAACTTGCTTTATAGCGCAAGTCGAGTGTTTTAAATAACTTTCTGTGATCTGATTTGGCTTCAGATAAAAAAATCAGATAGAAAATATATTATTTTATAGTTCTTTTATCATTCTGCACAATGATAAAAGTCTATATCGATTAGCATTACATTATACTTATAATCTATTATTATGAAAATACCTGACATGGCTCGAAGAACACAGGTAACTCAAATATCATTGCAATCATGTTTATTGTCTTCAAAACGTCTTTATCTGCACTTTACAGCGATCTCTGAAAGCTGTGTTTGTGTCATGGACTTCCTGAAATGTCACATGGTTATGGCTCTTCTTCGTCTGTTCCATATATGGACTAAAATGTGCACACAGCGCCCTCATGCTGCTCGTATGGATTGAAAACACACTACATCAGTGTATCCAGCGCTCATAATGATTACATCGACGCATTTGGGTATAAATTCAATAAATATTATTCCTGTCTATAGAAATCTGATGTAAACCTATGAGAATCTATCAATATTTCTCCAAATCTGCACATTTTTGAGCTAAAAGCCCTGAGGGACGTTGTTTTGTCAAGTGCTGTCATGACGATCGCACGGGAGTTTTTTTCTGAATGAGAGCGGCTGACGCTCATAATTCATATTAAAGGTAACGACTCATTTTTTAATTTCATAACTCCTGACACAAATTAAGACATAACTGTCACTATAAGTTTCTCAGAATACAATAGTGGTCAAATACTGAAACTTGAGTCTTATATCTTTTTAATGATGTATAGTTTGTCAAGGTAATAACATTAAATATGATAGTAACTTTGAACTATTTTTTTTAAAAACGCTTCAGAGCGCCCGCGCTCTGAAAGAAGGTTAACAGGTTAAGCAGTGTGTTACTCCCTGCCCTCGTTTCATCACGGGTGGGGATACACACGAGTTGTGTGTGAGATGTTTGGGGCTAGAGCATGCCCAGTCAGCCCTCGAGGGGGCAGGCTGTGAGCACTGTGAGAAGCTGGCAATGAAAACTCTCCGGTCCCGCCGAGCACTCTTCGAGGAGGGTGCTTCGGCTCGCGTGCTTCAGGGTTCGGGTCCCGCTGCTGCCGAGGCACAGCGGAGAAGCTCGTCCTGGGGCTCGCAGATGGATCTGACGGCGGAGCTTGAGACGGGTGATCCCCTATCTCTGCTTTTACCCGTCGGATCCGACGCTTCAGTTTGTGAGCCAGAAGCACGCGCTGCGGTTTCTTCTGCTCGCGCTGAAGCGCAGGTGTTGCAGCATTCCAGTTCTGAGGAATTGGATGTTGTGGGCCTGGATGCAAATGAAGATTTCGCATTATCTCACACAACCACACACACACAAGAGGAGCTTTTGGAGGTTATTACTCGCGCTGTTGATAGATTGAATCTAGATTGGCCAGCCCGTGAGCAAGATGAGCATCAGTCAAAGAGCAAGTTAGACGAGCGATTTTTGCCACCCAGATCTCAACCTCCAAAGCGGGGCTTACCATTCTTTCCTGACCTTCACACTGAGGTATCGAAGTCTTGGAATAAACCTTCTTCATTTAGAGTGTTTAACCCAGCAACATCTGAGTATTCTAATATACTAGGGTTAAAGGAACATGGTTATGCGGCGATGCCTCA
This sequence comes from Chrosomus eos, assembly GCA_036326025.1. Taxonomy (NCBI): domain Eukaryota; kingdom Metazoa; phylum Chordata; class Actinopteri; order Cypriniformes; family Leuciscidae; genus Chrosomus; species Chrosomus eos. Next base: position 59,737 of record JAZAVI010000045.1, read on the forward strand.
GGTGGAAGAGACGCTTGCGAGCTATCTCTCCCCTGAGTCTGCATCATCGCTGAAAGCCCCGCAGCTGCCCACTAAGCCAGTAAAAACAACATCAGTTTTAGTGGGTAGGGCGTACTCGGCAGCAGGTCAAGCGGCCGCCAGTCTACACACTATGGCGATCCTTCAGGCATATCAAGCTGACTTGCTAGGGGATATAGACGATGAATGTGAAGAAGTGGGAAGAGAAACTATAGCGGAGATCAGGAGAGCAGCTGATTTATCTCTTCGAGCCACCAGGGAAGCGGCAAAATCTATCGGCCGCTCTATGGCAGCACTGGTGGCTACGGAGAGACATCTTTGGTTGAATTTGTCTGATATCAAAGAGCGGGACAAAAAGTTTTTGTTAGATGCTCCTGTCTCCCCTACTGGTCTTTTTGGTGGCTCAGTAGACTCGGTCGTTGAAAGGTTCCAAGAAGCAAAAAAGCAGGCGGCTGCGTTTCAAAAGTTTCTCCCCCGAAAAAGCTATGTCTCTGGGGCTGCTGGGCGGGAGCAGCCCCAAACGAGTACACCATCCTCTTATAGAGCCCAGCAAAAGGTGAGCGTGGCTGCCCGTGCTCCCCCACAGAGAAACTGGGGACCGGGACAGCGCGCTCAGCCGGGGTCTTCCCGAGGTAGATCAGATTTGAGGACTGTGATTGTTTCCAGGAAGTCCTCAGCAAAGAGGTCCTGACACGAAGGGCGTCAGGATTTTGGTGGCAGTCCCCTCCGAGGGGATTCGGTGTGTCGAGACACCCGTTTCCTCTCGGTGCCATCAGGGGGCCATGTTGCCAACCCTGCCACCTCCGGTGTTTCAGGGCGCAACGGTCCTCAACGAGCACATGTCTTCATGTCCGCCCGTAAACGTAGCGGCATGGGGGCGCTCCCACCCTCCGAGGAGGGTTCGAAGTGGGTCAGTTCGGTTGCTTCCTGCAGGTGCGCCGTTTCAGGTCACCGAGCTGGCCGCTCAAATAACACCAGAGACCAGCCTCGAGAGGCTGGTTCCCTTAGTAGATTTTCTGGCAGCGTGGAAACTTCTGCCAAATGTCTCAGATTGGGTCCTGCGTACAGTGGAAAAAGGATACAGAATTCAGTTCGGGTCATGTCCGCCCAGGTTCAACGGGGTAAAGCATACGGTAGTAAACTCCGAGCAGGCTCTGGTGATGGAAGGGGAAGTACAGTCACTTCTGCAAAAAGAGGCTATAGAAAGGGTTCCTCCCCACAGCAGTCAGTCGGGTTTTACAGCCCATACTTCATAGTTTCCGAAAAAGGATGGGGGGCTGCGGCCCATTTTAGATCTGCGCCAACTAAACCGAGCAGTAAAAAAGTTAAGATTCAAAATGCTCACGTTGAAACAGATTGTGTGTCAAATCAGGTCCGAGGACTGGTGTGTCACAATAGACCTAAAAGACGCATACTTTCACGTCTCCATCCTTCCACAACACAGGAAGTTCCTCAGGTTTGCTTTCGGGGGCGAAGCATATCAGTACCGGGTTCTTCCGTTCGGCCTAGCAGTGTCACCTCGCACGTTCACAAAGTGCATGGATGCAGCTCTGGCTCCCTTGAGACTGCAGGGCATCCGCGTGCTAAATTATATAGACGACTGGCTCATTTTGGCAAAGTCGGAACATCAGGTGGCTCAGTGTCGAGATGCTGTGCTAGCTCATATGAAGACGCTGGGGCTGAGGCTAAACATAAAGAAAAGCGTGCTAATTCCACAACAGAATACCACTTTTCTGGGCGTGGTTTGGGACACAAATACCATGAGAGCCCGTTTGACGCCTGCCAGGATAAGATCGATCCTGGAAGCCGTGCGCAGGGTAAGACTAGGCCAGTCACTCACTGTAATACAGTTTCAGAGACTTCTGGGTTTGATGGCAGCTGCGTCCAACGTGATTCCTTTTGGCCTGCGACCGGACCAAGACGTGGTGGCCTTTTATCTGGGGACAAAAGCGCCGTAGCGCGTTGTCGACTGCCAACATTTCCAGACAGTTTATGTGTAGAAGCTTTTCCCGTTCTGACCACTGGCCAAAGAACGGTCTGCCCTCGAGCAGCGCTCCCCATCCCGAGGTGGAGGCGTCCGTGGACACCACCTTCACACTCGAGGGAGTCCCCAGACTCACGCCTGACTGATACCAGTCGGCTATTTTCCAAGGTTCCAGAGCCGAAATGCATTTCATGTTGACCCTGAGGCGAAACAGACCAGAGGTCCATGTCCGGGGTGGAACTCGCGCTTTCAGCTGCAGTGGGCGCATGCGAAGCAGGCCCAGCTGAAGTACCGAAGATGCTGAGGCCATGAAGCCCAGCATTTTCTGAAACCTTTTGAGCGGGACTATAGAGCTGCGGCGGAAGGATTTCGCGGCGCGCTGAATGTCCAATCCGCGCTCCAGCGACAGACGTGCTGTCATAGACAGCGAGTCCAGCACTGTTCCCAGAAAAGAAATTTTCTGGCTGGGAAACAGCGAACTCTTCGCCCAATTGACTGTGAGACCCAGATTCTCGAGATGCTCGAGTAATGTGGTTCTGTGTTCTATGAGCTCTGAGTGTGATCGAGCTAGAATCAGCCAATCGTCCAAGTAGTTCAAAACTTGCATGCCCTGAAGTCTCTCCATGCACTTCGTAAATGTACGGGGTGCTAGGGACAGGCCGAACGGTAGGACTGTGTATTGATATGCCTGGCCCTCGAAGGCGAATCTCAAGAATCGCCTGTGACGTGACGCTATTTGTATTTGGAAATAGGCGTCTTTCAGATCTATTGACATAAACCAGTCTTCCTGGCGAACTTGCGCGAGGATTTTCCTGGTTGCACTCTGTTCAGCTGTCGCAGATCTAGAATGGGTCTGAGACCCCCGTCTTTTTTCGGTACCAGAACATATCTGTGTTCAGCACCCATTCTGACATCCCGGGAAGCTTTGCCCACACATCTGCGTGAATAGCTAGAGGTAGAATGAGATCTGGGCTCTGGCCGCAACGTAGCGGCGACCGAAGAGCTCCGGTGTGCTGAAAACGTAAACACTGTGTTTGCAGTGTTCGAAACGGGGGGCGCGCTGATCACAGCGGGCAGTCTGGCCGCGCTCGGTTTCTCAATGACCGTTTGTGGAGAGAGAGCGAGTGGGGCGAACCCCGTGGGGTTTAACATATCTGTGAGGGAATGTGGGCGCGGGACAGCGGGCACACTCACTGCACTGAAAAAACCATCAGCCTGAGCTGACTGAATGTGACTCAGTTCGTTTTTACAGAAACCGTGGGACATGCATCATGTAGTGTTTGTGGGCACTGTGTCGTGGGCACATTCACTACGTTTAATGCACAATTGACATGAGTTGATTTTATTTGTGCGAGCCCTGTACTGTGGCGGGCTGTGTTTGTGTATAGAAATGAACACTGGGCTGTGGGCATTTTTATTACACTCATAACACCATCAGCTGTGGCCGGAATACCAGAAAATACACTGTTTATATGATTTTTCTGGGTCGCCGTGGAAACGGCATTTGTGTGCAGGCAAGCGGGCCATGGTACCGGCTTGTTTACTGCAAAATACACTGGAACAGTCGCATTTTCTGGAACTGAACGAGCGAAAAGTTTCGGTGGAAGTCTGGCCCCGGCGAGACTAAATTTTTTATCTGCTGCGAGAGCTGGGATTGAACACGGGTCCCTCATGTGAAGGCTTTGGGTTTTGCCACTGAGCCACAGGGGGAAACGACATAAGCCTAAATTAGCTCGAGCAGATAATAGAGCGTCATCACAGTTTTGTGTGTGTCGGTGTTTGTTTGCAGGCGTGCGTGTTCTATAACAGGCTCACTGCTGCAATATTGACATTTTCAGCCTCTCAAACTAAGAGGAGCTGAGAAATGTTTGAGAAATGGAGATTGGTCCGGCCTCGGCGGGACTAAAACACACTCTTTCCTCATTTCGCCGGTGACGCATGCCCACGGGGGGCGGGGTAGCTTTCTTATAACGTAAAGAAAGCTAGCCGCGGTTTTGATGCTGGCCCGTTTCCCTGACGACTCGCGGGCAGAAGGGGGGGGGGGGGTCCACAGAGCTCGCCCAATCCCCACTGTCCGACGCCAGGATAGAGCAGCTGGCCTTCTCTACAGATGCAGCTATCTCGTCGTCATTAATGGCGGAAGCGGCGGCGCGCAGCGGCCGTTGTCCGTCAGTGAGCGACTCGAGTGAAGCTGGTGAAGCTGGCGGGCGAACCGGCGAGCTTCAACGGGCTGGAGAAGGCTCGGGGACCCGCTGAGTATGGCGCGGCACTTCAGCGGGCGGAAGTGCAGACTCGGAGAAAAAATGCCAGGCGAGTCCAGAGAGTCACCATAGGCATCAGCTCGCAATGAGGGCATCTGCCGTCAGCGAGCGCGAGAGCTGCATGATCTCAATGGCGGAAGCGGTGGCAGACGGCGACCTTTGCCCGTAGGTGAGCTACTCGAGCGATGCCGGCGAAGCTGGCGGCGAACCGGCGAGCTTTGGCGGGCAGGAGAAGGCTCGGGGGCGCGCTGAGCACGTCGCTTTTACGGGCTACAGCGGGCAGAAGTGCGGGCTCTGAGAAGGATGCCAGGTGAGTCCTCAGAGTCACCATAGGCAGTAGCTCACAGTGAGGGCATCCGCCGTCGACGAGAGCGAGAGCCACATGATCCTCACCCAGGCAGGAAACGCAGATCACATGGCGGTCCCCGTCGCTGAGTGTGGCTCGGCACGAGCCGCAGGATCTTTGCATCTTTAAAAAGACGCAGCTCTTTTTGAGAAAGGAGAAGAGAGAGAGAATGTGAGTCGCGGAGTGGCGGTGTCGCCGGCTTTGGCCCTTCATCGCTGCTCGCAGCTATATTTTTATATATATATATATAAAGAAGCCGGTGGCACTGCCACCCCGGTGCCTTTAGGGTTATTGTGCACGACGTGCAAAAACGTAACCCCTCTTTGACTCTCGAAAAGAAGTGTGCTGTAGAGCTTGCATCAGTGTGGGCTCTGCAAAAGTGCGCATCGAGGGCACATATCAACCAAAAAGTATGCATGAGCAACCTTCTGAAACCTAAACTGAAAAATGAGACACCCTACAGACTGTCTCATGCATGGGCGTAGGTTTGGTCTCAGCTTTGGTGGGGACACCCCCCCAAGATAAGTAACAGTGCTTTAATGGCGATTTCTTTTTTCTGGCGATTGGTTTGATGCTGTCTTTCCTGCATACAAAATGGTTAATTAATTTTGTAGTCTATCCTATGGCTAGCAAGTTTAACCCTCCTACCAGATATTGTTATTTGGATATTATCAATCAAATAATGATTCATTATATTTAACCAACAGTGTTAACTTTTGCCTTTTTAACATTGCCAACATGTTTTTCCAGCACATGTGTCTAGCAAGTAGGCTACACTCACAAATACATTACATAAACAGAATGTAGAAACGAAAAATGTCTCAGATGATCCACTGTTTATGACTGCAAGATTCTAAGTTAAGGTAGGCTAATTAACATTCAGTGACTTGCTAACGTAGCATTCTATCATGATAGCGCGACTTCTATGAGTCTATCTGTGCTGCACACCCCTAATTAATGCTCCTAACCTTGAAAGATTGCAGAAGCTAGGTTTAACTGTAACAATATGCTGGGTAACCAGGATCACCAGTTAATACTATTTTCCACAGTAGAATCTGCATTTGAAAGCCTGGTCAGTCACTACTACTGCTAGTTATTTGTGTGGCTAGTTATTTTTGCCTATTTACACTCTGCTTTATGAAAAAGCTTCGTATGTCCCCTTTCTTCTTCTTGGGTGACATAGCTGATCTACAAAGTACAAAAAGGGGCAAAAAAACGGAATATTAAAATGTTTTACTCTGGCCTTTGTATATGGCAGGCAGAGAGACAGCCCTGGTAAGTGGTAACTTACCGTCGGCGTCGTCACCGCGCGCACACACCACCCGCTCGCTGCCAGTGAGTGCAAGCACAAAAAGTAGTCCCGGCCCGCGCGTGTAGCCTGCCTGTCAGATACCCCGCCGCCAATCAAATTACGGCGTATCTTGTACTGTCGTCGTCCTGGCCGTTGGAATCGATCCAAATAGCAGCGCAAAGATCCAAATGCAGCGCAAAGATCCAAATGCAGCGCAAATATCAAAATAGCAGTTCAAAGGAGCTTGCTAAATATTGGTGGGGACAAATTTGTCATCTCAAAATATTGATTGGGACTAGTACCTAGCGTCCCCCCCTAAACCTACGCCCTTGGTCTCATGGATTTAACGGACACATGAAATAAGCACACAAGAATGAAAATCTGCCGAACGGCTCTGGTAGTTCTGCTTCAGCACTGATGATGTTGTAGGAATAGTGCACTCTGGTTGGTCTGGATTATTCGGGATTTTTTATTTTATACAGATTGAAATTCATTTTGGGGTATTAGTTTTACCTACAGTAACAAAAGGACAACTTTCTAATTGACAGTCATTAGCTCCGAACAACACGAAGTCAGATATTTTGGTTTGAATGTGATTTTCAGGAGAATTTTCTCCCTCCCTCTCCCTCTGTCTCTGTGTGTGGGGGGTTTGGGGAATATGACTATTATTTTAATGGTGTTCAAGGTTTCAGGGGCTTTTGGGGCCCTTAACGTGCTTGAAAACTCTTGAAACTTTGCACACAGGTCAGAGCCCACGGCAGGGCTCCAGACTAACTTTTTTCACCTCCGTCCTGGAACCGTCCTGAAAAACTATTTGAACCGTCCTAAAGTGAATGTCAACCGTCCCAAAATAAAAATGTTGTTTCTGTAGCCTACTTTGTTATTATCATCTATAGTTGTTAGTCACGTAAAGTTTGAACATGCAATACAGACACAGATTTAACTACTGTGACTTAAAAAATATCTTAAAATTAAATAAAACCACTTGTCTTCTTTTCAATGAAAGATATATGCATTCTTTATAACTACTTGCATATATCATTCTTTATTCTTTTAAGCAGCAGAAATATTTATTTGTATGAATTAAATATAATGAATCCTTATTAAAGCTATTAACGAGCAGTGAATGCTATTCTCTTTTGTTGCTTGATCAATATTAAGGACACAGACCGCATTAGGTTTATTACGCACTGTCACTTTAAGACAGCGGATCATGTCCAATGATATGCGGATCCAATTGCACTGACGCACATCCGATACACTCAAAACTGTTTAAGACATAACCAACATAGTTTACGTGAATACTCTCCAAAACGGACATTTCGACATGATGTTGTGTGCATTTGTCCATTCAGACACGAAAGAGAGCTCAATTCAGTTACTCGCGCGCTGTGTGTCTATGGCTGCACGCGTCGGGTCGGGTGTGTGTGCGCACAGAAAACCGTACCGAATAGAGCGCTTTTTTGCGTCGTCACTCTTATTCAGATCTATATGTCTGCTCTACTCATTCTCCCAGACGTTTACTTTTTTTTTTACGTTTTATGAGACATGCAGCGCATGCCAACTCGTGTGCCGCTGGGGAGATCAGCACGTTACAGTACAAATGTGCGCATCTACCACAAACGCAGGACATCAGTTCTGACTGGATTCGCTTCCCAAATCGTCACTATCTAACATTTTTGTCTAGTTTGTATTCGTTTCGTCATAGTTTTTGTCATTCAAAACTAGTTTTAATTAACAACATATTTGCGATGTCATTAAGCCATGATAGATGTAAGTTACCGCGAATCAAGTCTCCGGGTGAGTAGCCGGCCAGTGATAGTAACTATAGTAACAGCATGAAGACGCGCTCCGTTGTAGTCAGCACTTGGTCGGTTAATTTTGGCATTTTCTAAGTAAGTTACCCTAATAGGCTAGTAATAAATGAACATACAAAAATGTCTTTCGTCCTGTAGGCGTCCTGGAGAATATTTCTGTTCGTCCTAAACACATTTTCTATCGTCCCCAGGACGATAGGACGCCGTTAGTCTCGAGCCCTGGCCCACGGCCATCAGGGCCGGACTGAAGCTGGTAGCCGGGCGTGGCAGGGGGGCTCAACAGCGCCCCCTTGACCGGGGTCCCCAAAACTTGGTCCATAGATCAAACACGCTTGCATGAATTAATATGAAACTCAGTACACATATAGATCTCATCGGGCCGAACAACTTTCCCTCGGTCAAGTTTTACGCCAGCCCAACAGGAAATCGGCTATTATGGGTTGTTTGGAAAACGCTTGCTGTGGAATTTGAAGTACTACTCCTAGGCAATTCATTCAATCATCGTCAAACTCGGTGTGCATGAAGTCAAGACATTGAGGATGCTAAATTGCGGACAGATTTTTTATATCTCGAACGGTTTGGCCGCGGCGAGGAAATTAATTTTCATGACTAAAAAAGGACATATAAAGTGTGTTATAACTTAGTCAGTTTTACCTACAGTTACAAAACTCAGCGTGTATATTCTTCTCCTCAAGCCGAACAACTTTCTAATTTAAAGTGATTACCTCCGACCCTCAGAAAGTCAGATATTGTGGTTTGAATATGGTCATTTTCTCTCTCTCTCTCTCTCTCTCTCTCTCTCTCTCTCTCTCTCTCTCTCTGAGCCAATATGGCAAGCCGTTTTAACATTTAATCATTTTAACCTACTAGTCTCTATTTTCATGCTACTAGTACTTATTTTTTAGATACTAGTATCTATTCCATTAAGTACTAGTACTTATTCATTTGCGACTAGTGCTTATTCTTTAGTACTAGTGCTTATTCTTTAGATACTAGTGCTTATTCTTTAGATATTCTTTTGAATACGTATTAGTAGCTAATGAATAAGTACTGGCATCTATTTAATAGGTACTAGTATTTAATGACTTAGTACTAGTATTTATTTAATAAATACTAGTATCTATTAATAGGTACTAGTATCTAAAAGGTCATTTTCTCTCTCTCTCTCTGAGCCAATATGGCAAGCCGTTTTAACATTTAATCATTTTAACCTACTAGTCTCTATTTTCATGCTACTAGTACTTATTTTTTAGATACTAGTATCTATTCCATTAAGTACTAGTACTTATTCATTGGCGACTAGTGCTTATTCTGTTTAGAATATTCAAAGTGCTTATTCAATTTTTATGCTTATTTATATTTTCAGAGCAGAAAATCCGATTTTTCTGCTTATTCAATATTGCATCTAAAATGTAAGTGACTTGACGTGTGTGTGTGTGTGTGAGAGAGAGAGAGAGAGAGAGAGAGAGAGAGAGAGATTGTGTCTGTTACAGTGACAAGAGTTTAACCCTTTAAGGCCTTGTCTTTTTGGATATATATCTTTTTTTTTATTTAAAAAAAAATGTGCATACAACCCATATATTTTAAATTTATTGTTTGCTTTAAATTAAATTAAGATTGTATGTTTGGTAATTGAACCTAAATAAATTTAAAATGAATGTGCTATATTTCAGATCAATATATTTGTTTTCCTTCATTTTAATCAACACTAACTTTATTCTCATCTGAATTATAAATAACTTATTTCTGTATAAAATAAAAAATCCCGAATAATCCAGACCAACCAGAGCGCACTATTTCTACAACATCATCAGTGCTGAAGCGGAACTACCAGAGCCGTTCAGCAGATAGCGAGCAGATATTTTGTGTCACGTCGTGCACAATAACCCTAAAGGCACCAGGGTGGCGGTGCCACCGGCTTTTTATATATATATATATATATATTTAAAAATATAGCTGCGAGCAGCGATGAAGGGCCAAAGCCGGCGGCACCGCCACCCCGGTGCCTTTAGGTAACTAAAGGCACTGGGGTTGCGGTACCACCGGCTTGGGCCCGTAATCGCTGCTCGCAGCTATGTTTATGTGTTGTTTCTGTATTAAGTGGTGTTTATTGAATTATATTAATTTATGTAAAAGTGTATTAATGTGAAACAGTAAACCCTGTGGGATATGAGACCATTTTTTGGAAGAAATTCCAACAATTAATTGAAATATTGAAAGTATTTGCGCGCTGATTGAGAGGAGGCTTTCTGGGTGCGTGCTTTGGATATTTGTGCACAGAAAAATTCTCACACAGCATGCAAGTCCCAAATTGAGTTCTCTTTCCTGTCTTCTTGCTCTTGAATATTTAAATTGACAAGTAGACGGTGGGCCGAACGCGTTTTTCGTGTTGTTGATCGATCTCCATCGATAGAGTACACGCTTCTTTTATGTACGATATAAAGTCATTATATGTAGTCAAATAAAATTTGTTGGCAATTCTGGTTTGATCATATATTTTCACAAACGTATGTTTTGATTGTCACTCTTCTTAGGCAAATCGCGGGACAGCTCTAGTAGCTGAACCAATCGGATTGTAGTTTTTAACGTCATTAAAAATACTAACCAATCGCAGACGGCCAGACGAGGACCCCGAAATGGGCGGGCGTGACATAGCGGCAATGTTATAGGCCTATATTTATATATATAACATAAATAAGACACTTTATCTTGGATATAGAGTGTTGTGTGCATGTTAGCTGTACATCAACAAACATCATACCCTTTTCACTAACAAGTTGGATCAAGTTTGTACAATGTTCTTTTAGAGTGTGCATTTAAATACAAAAGAAAGCCAAATCGCCCAAAAAGCTGTGGAAAAATATGAAATCATAGGCGGCCACATTCCAGATGTGTCAATTCATGTTGTATGCTAACAAAAAGAAATATTGAGAGAGCCAGCAAGAAGAAAGAAAGACAGTACAGGAAGTTGAAGGCTTGTAAGGCAGCTTTATTGTGGTTAGGTGTAGTTGTTTGACCTCATACGTTTGGATAAATCATGGTATAAATGCTTAGAATCCTTTTTAACCCCAAACATAAATGATTGATATTTACATCTCAGAAATAGTGAAAAAACATACAGATATAATTATATAATGTAATAACATATATATTAAGTTAATTATAATATATTTATTCTTATAAAAGTTAAATATCTATTATCTTAGCATGACTACCTTTATAACTAAATGACAATTCAACTATTTGGTCAAGCAGGCTTTAGTAGTATATGGCAGTAATATATATATAATGGTAGAACATTTAACATCATATTAACAACAATAAATAGATCCCTCTGAAACTATGCACACAAAAAATAAACCCTGCCAGGCCAGACGATGGATGTATTAAGAGAAAGGCCAGACATAGCCCTGTGTCTTAATTGGCATTTTAGTCAAGGTAAACTAATAAAAGGCTTCTATAGACACAGCGACAGTGTCCATACTAGACATCTAGTGGACACGTTTTTCAACATATAGCGACTGAAAATGTGCTCCACCAATCAGATGAGCAAAACAGTAAAACGGTTTTATGATGAACCGTGAAAAACAAAGGGCATTTTCATTGTTTCAGCAGAATAGATGTGTCAGGGCTTAATATATCGCTTTTCCACTGCATGGTACGGTACGGCTCGGTTCGGTACGCCGCGCTTTTCCACTGCATGGTACGGCTCGCTTTAAATGGTACCTGGTCTGTCGAGGTTCCAAGCGTACCATACCGATACTAAAATGTGACGTGAACACACTGCAGATCACTGATTGGTCAGACAGAATCATCACTACCACCTACGTCACTACCACTACGTCACACCACTAAATACAAATACTATTGTATTTGCGAGACATCAAACCCGCTAGATTTAAATAGCCAGTAACAGCCACCACTGTAGCACCTGTTTTAAAACTACTTGCTTGACGAAAAAAGAAAGAAAGAAAACTTCCAAAAAAGAAATGGCTGAATCGTGGTGAGTGGACGAAGTTCAGACGTTCCTCTCGTTGGTTGCTGAGGAGCGGATAAACTATAACGGTCAGACTATAATCCTACCCACTTTGAAGTGCTACTAACTGCAGTGGAAAAGCAAACCGAGCTAAAGCGAACCGAGCCGTGCCGAGCCGAACCAGCAGTGGAAAAGCGCCATTAGCCAGATCAGGTCAAGAAGATGTCTCACAGCAGGGCTGAGGATCTGGGATTACCTGGGGAAACAGATTAGCAGACTTGTAAACAGTGTAATAAAATGATTGGTTCACGGTCTAATAAATGAGGATTTACATTTATGAGGCACTAAAAAAAAATTTTTTTTTAACTAGATGAGCCCAGATTAAAATGCATACAGTAATCACACCTCGTGTCAATATGAATAATAAAAGCATACCATTAGGGCTCAGCATAACTTGAAGTGGTTATCCAACTTGGTATCAGCTTGTAGTTGCTGAAACTGAAAATAACAGTTTAGGTAACCAATAATAGGTTGACATTTTTAGAAAATTTATGTCATGAGTAATTAATACACTGAACAAAAGGAAAAAAAAGCGTTATTTATAGCAAAAAATGATATGTCGTTTGTTTTAATTTGACAATTTAAGTGTTATCTGCTAACAAGTTGGAAGCATTACTACTACAATCCATGCTGTCATCACATTTTTCTGGTTTTCCCTTATCTTTTCTAGACAGAGATTAAGTGGAAAAGATAACATTTATAATATAAGTTAACATCTACTAGCTACATCACCTGATAGCTAGTCATGGAAGAGATAACATGTAACGTTATTAGCTAGCTACATACGATTACATCAACTACACACAATCTAACGTTACTATTAGATAGACCATCTACGGGACAAGTCGGATTCCACCATATCTTTATGTACACAATAATAATCTTTTACATTAATCCTTTTATTTTAAATATTTGGCATGTCCCTGTGTGTGTAATAAGCAGAGTGTGTGTTTAATAAGCAGTGTGTGTGTAATAATCAGAGTGTAATAATCAGAGTGTGTGTGTGTGTAATAAGCAGAGTGTGTGTGTAATAAGCAGTGTGTGTGTAATAAGCAGAGTCTTTGAGAGATTACTCTGTCTAGTAATCGTCTTTCATATCCTAATTTACGGCGCTACAGCCTGATAGAATAACTCCGTTTACGTTTTCTTCTCTGTGAGTCATTTCTAATGCAACGTTACCTGTAAATACAAACATAATCCGGAATAACGTTATATGTTAACGGTTTACAGAGTTAATCATGCACTAACATTATAAGACAGGTATAAACAGCAGTATTTACCTGAGTCATTACACCTGGAATCTTGGATGCCGCTGTTAATGTTTCTCGACTTCGGATAGGATTCCTGCTGGTAAATGTTTGATTGTGTAGATTTCGTTAGAGAAGATTTTATGGTGTGAACTGAACTCATGGATCTAACGTTAGCTAGCTAGAGAACGCGTGCTAGCCTACTACGCTACAGTCGCGGTAATAGCACTATATTTTGAACGAATACTATTGGCAGACGTTAGTCACGTGACGATAGAATTCGTTTTTGATTGGTTAGATGTATAGTACTCCTTCGCGTTCGCCTAATCCGTTTATTAAACGTAAATTTAGTTTCCAAAAAAATATGATCGACTTGACACTGCCAACAAACGGATACGTGTTCAGAAAAAAAGGATTTAGTTTATGTGAAAAAAGCAGCTACTCTATCCTCGCAGATCTATCATTTCAAAAACTAAAGCAGATAGCAGCGTTCGGCCCACCGTCTAAAGGCTTAAATTCACATGTAAATTATAAACTTTCTTGACGATGCAGCACTAGCCCAATCAGGACAGTTCCTTTAAATGTCCCGAGCGTTGTTCACGCTAGCTGCGGGCCGTCGGGCTGTCCTTATTGTGGACTTTCCAGAGAAGCGGCTGAGTAATCACATTACATTTTCCTGTAATTATAGGGAACCACTCGTTATACATAAATCACGTAACAGTTCACTATTTGCAAAGGCGTAATTTGCAGGTGGAACGGGTGGGACATGTCATCACCACTTTTTGAAGCATCACACAGCTGTACAGCTGTATCTAAAACAAATCAAACATATCTAGTTGTGTCAAGGTCCCGCTGTGACAGTCTTGTCTGTTTTGTCACTGTTTAATGTTTCCTTGATTGTCTTGTGCTTGAGTACATGGCTTTGTCTTTTTTTGTGTTGGCCATGTGCTCCTCTTGTCCTGCCTCCTTGTTTCCCGTTACCACGCCCCCTTGTTTACTCCACGTCTAGTCCTCGTTTCACTAATTGTGCTCACCTCTTTCCCTCATGTCTTTGCTGGTTTGTTTTGTGTGCTTTGTGGTTTATTCCTGTTTGCCTTGTTTGTATGGTTAAACCTAGTTCTTGTTGTGATATTGATCTTTCTAGCTCTAGTGTTTCCTTTTGCTTTTTTTCCTCCCAGTCTTGTTCTAGTTAGTTTTAGTCTTTTGTTTTTTCTCTTTTGATTTCATTTCTACTCTAGATTATCGTATGTAGTTCCCTGTTCTTTTGTTTTATTTTTTGATTGCAAGTTTCAGTAATTTTATTCCTAGTTCCCTTTCAAGGCGGTCACTTCGACATTACGTCACTGACGTATATGGGAACTCCCTCTTTCTCCGTTTTCACTGAAATCTTATAGGCTAACGCCAGCTGGAGACAGCTGGCCAATTGACGCGAAACATGCAAATGCTGACCGGTCCGCGGGCAGTATAAATATAGCATGTGCGCGACAATACGTCAGAATCTTTTTCTTCACGCTAGAAGTCTTATCTGAAGTCATCGTGGAAGTTGCAATAGAGGTTACTCACCATGTTTCCTCCCCGCATCCGATGGCTGCTACATGCCAGATATGTGCGGGTCCTATTGACTCGCTCTACCTAACAAGGATCAACCGAAGCCGCACTCACGGAACAGGCAATGTGCCAGACAGTGCGCGCCCTCAGGAGGAATAAACCCGGGCATCAGCGGGGACGAGGCCCACTGCCGCCAGCAGGCCGCTGGTGGGCCCTCTCCTGCCCAAAGACGGCCCGTCGCCACTCCGGCCCTTTTCGCGGGTTCGCTAGAAGGACTCGACGCGATAGTCTCTGTGGAAAATGATACTTTAGCCCGGTATCTCAACCAGGCTAAGCTACTTCAAGAAAGACTCCGTCCCCGACGACGTCCTATGGTAGCCGTGCGCAAGACGCGCGTCTAGAGCGACGAGGCAAAGGCCATGGCTCCGTGTCTAAAGGCGCGAAAGTGCACAGCCGCAATTCGGTGAGTGTTTACCCCCCTTCTAGTCAGTCTTGACTACGGGGTTGCGCAGTCGTTACCGCTTATGCTGTATGCCCTGTATCCTTCACTTCAGTGCAACTGGCCATGCGGACTTGACTACGTATTCACAATTGTCGTCGCTACGCCACTGACGCTGTGTTTATGTATACACTGCACACTGATATGTGCTATGATGATGGTGCCCTTATATTGCCCTGTATGCTCAAATGACGCTGTGTGTACGTACACACCGCACTCTGTTATGTTCATGATTTATGCCGCTATAAATTGCCCTGTATCTTTCAGTGCTATGGCTATTCTGATTCAACTATGTATTCACAGTTGTCGTCGCTACGCCACTGACGCTGTGTTTATGTACACTGATATGTGTGTGTGTGTGTTATGCTTATGCCACGATATTGCCCTGTATCCTTCAGTGCTACTGGCTATTCTGATACTACGTATTCACAGTTGTCGTCGCTACGCCACTGACGCTGTGTTTATGTATACACTGCACACATGTGCTATGATTTGTGCCGTTATATTGCCCTGTATCCTTCAGTGCAAATGGCTATTCTGATTCAACTATGTATTCACAGTTGTCGTCGCTACGCCACTGACGCTGTGTTTATGTACACTGATGTGTGTGTGTTATGCTTATGCCATGATATTGCCCTGTATCCTTCAGTGCTCCTGGCTATTCTGATACTACGTATTCACAGTTGACGTCGCTACGCCACTGACGCTGTGTTTATGTATACACTGCACACATGTGCTATGATTTGTGCCGTTATATTGCCCTGTATCCTTCAGTGCAAATGGCTATTCTGATTACCACGTATTCACAGTTTTTTGTGCAGCGCAAATGACGCTGTGTTTACGTACAACGACTCTGTTATGTTCATGATTTATGCCGCTATAAATTGCCCTGTATCCTTCAGTGCAATGGCTATTCTGATTCAACTATGTATTCACAGTTGTTGTGCGATGCCACTGACGCTGTGTTTATGTACACTATGTGTGTGTGTGTTATGCTTATGCCACAAAATTGCCCTGTATCCTTCAGTGCTACTGGCTATTCTAATACTACGTATTCACAGTTGGTGCGCGATGCAACTGACGCTGCGTTACGTAAACACTCCACTCTGTTATCTGTAATGATTATGCCATTATATATTGCCCTGTATCCTTCAGTGCAAATGGCTATTCTGATGACTACGCAGTACGTATTCACAGTTGTTGCGCAATGCAACTGACACTGTTACGTACACACTACACACTGTTATGTGTAATGATTTATGCCACTATATATTGCCCTGTGTCCTTCAGTGCAAATGGCTATTCTGATGACTACGCAGTACGTATTCACAGTTGTTGCGCAATGCAACTGACGCTGTGTTACGTAAACACTACACACTGTTATGTGTAATGATTTATGCCACTATATATTGCCCTGTGTCCTTCAGTGCAAATGGCTATTCTGATGACTATACAGTACGTATTCACAGTGGTTGCGCGACGCAACTGACGCTGTTACGTACACACTACACACTGTTATGTGTAATGATTTATGCCACTATATATTGCCCTGTGTCCTTCAGTGCAAATGGCTATTCTGATTACTACGTACGCAGTACATATTCACAGTGGTTGCGCGACGCAACTGACGCTGTTACGTACACACTACACACTGTCATGTGTATGATTTATGCCACTATATATTGCCCTGTGTCCTTCAGTGCAATGGCTATTCTGATTACTACGTACGCAGTACGTATTCACAGTGGTTGCGCGATGCAACTGACGCTGTGTTACGTACACACTACACACTGTCATGTGTATGATTTATGCTATTATATATTGCCCTGTGTCCTTCAGTGTAATGGCTATTCTGATTACTACACAGTATGTATTCACAGTTGTTGCGCGATGCAACTGACGCTGTGTTACGTACACACTACACACTGATATGTGTATGAATTTTGCCGTTGTATATTGCCCTGTACCCTTCAGTGCAATGGCTATTCTGATGACTACGTAGTACGTATTCACAGTTGTCGTGCGATGCAACTAACGCTGTGTTTACATACACACTACACACTAATATGTGTAATGATTTATGCCATTATATATTGCTCTGTGTCATTCAGTGCAAGTGGCTATTCTGATTACTACGCAGTACGTATTCAGTTGTCGTGCGATGCAGCTGACGCTGTGTTTGTGCACACTACACACAGATACGTGTTATGATTATGCCATCATATATTGCCCTCTATCCTCAGTGCAAATGGCTATTCTGATTACTGCGTATTCACAGTTGTTGTGCGATGCAACTGGCGCTGTGTACACACTACGCACTGATATGTGTAACGATTACGCCGCCATATATTGTCCTGTATCCCTCAGTGCAACTGGCTACTCTGATTACTGTGTAGTCACAGTTGTGCGTTGCCACCGACGCTGTGTTTTGCACATTGTTATGCGTCTATGATTTATGCCGTTATATATTTCCCTGTATCCTCAGTGCAACCGGCTATTCTGATTAAATACATATTCACAGTCGATGTCGCTATGCCTCTGACGCTGTGTATTTTGTACACAAAAATGTAATTATGCTTGTGCATAGTCTCAGTCGTCGCTACGGCGACTTGCGCTGCATCTGTGTACATATTGAAGTGTTATGCTGTTATGTTGCCCTTCAACGTAATGGGCATTGTGTTTGAACTGCGCATATTCATGCAGTTTCGGTGGCTTCTGCGACTTGCACTGCATTATACACACAGACGTGTAAAATGTGCACACTGATGTGTTATGCGGTTATGTTGCCCTCTATCCTTCAGTGCAACAACCGGCTATCCTATCTAACTGTGTGCATATTCACAGTTCTGTCGCTACAGCGACTACACTGCACTTATGTACGTATAAGGACCCTGTTTCCTGCAGTGCAAAACTAGCACGGTTAGATCTTAATCTAACCGCGCATACTCAGTTTCTGGATGCATGTACGTACACGGATGTGTTATGCTGTAATGCTGCCCCGTTTCCTTCGGTGCAGCTAGCCATCCTGATCTAACTGTACATCACAGTTTCTGTCTCTACACAGTTTCTGGCGCTACGGCGACTTACGCTGGGTTATGTACATGCATGGATGCGCTACAGCGACCTATGCTGTTACGTACATGTGCTACGCTGTTATGTTGCCTTCAATGCAACTGGCTATTCTGTGCTAACTCGTTTACTCACAGTTGTAGCTACGGCTATGTGTTGTTTGTTTTCTGAGGTGCTATGCTATTGGGGCTATTATCTAACTGCGTATATTCACAGTTGTTGTTGCCACGGCCACTAGCACTGTGTTTATGTACATTCAGTTATGTGTTGGTATGCACTTCTGTACATCGGCTATCCTTGAGATGGCCTTAATTCACCTGCTCTCGACCCAGCGAAGCACTTTGGAGACCTACGCTCATTCTAAGTGAATGATGTTGCATCGTCTCGGACTTGGTGACTGCAGCGTCACTCTCTGTCCGATACCAAGCTGCGTTCCGAAGTCGCTTACACCGTTCAGAGCACAGATTGATCCCTGCCCGCCTTATCTGCTGAGCCGTCAGCCTCGCATGATGCCGATGCTTGGAGTGCTGTTGGCCCTGTAAGGGCTTTGCGGATGTACGTGGATCACTAGGCAGCAGTCTAAAGACCAGCTGTTTGTGTGCTTGGTGGATGGTACTAGGGACGTGCTGTTTTAGACTTGAGACTTTCTCACTGAATTCGACGCTTTTCAATGTTGGCTTAATGCCTACGGGATTTAGGTATGCTGGCTGTCTTCTCAGAACACGTTCGCCAGGGTTTCAAGTTTGATGCACTGCTGATAGCGTCGTGAGTTTTATTAAGGTACTCATGAACTGTCTCCACCAGCTGTGCAGTAGTCTGCATTATGCAGAGTTACCATTGCTGCTAACTCTGTGTATACTATGTTACATAGCTGTTTCCACATTACGCAGTAGTTTTCAATGTCCTGTTAACTCTGTGTATGGCTTAAGGTTATGCAGCTGTCACCGCTTTGCCGTCGACACTGTGTTAACTCTTGTGCTCGAGTGCTTATGGTGTTGTGCTGCCCTGTCCAGAGCAGACTTCGCTTCATTGCATAGGATATGCAACTTTGGTAGGTCGGAGCAGACGTTTCTGGTCTAGTTTCGCCTATCAGTTCAAGTACTCCTAGCGGCGCTGCTGGCTTAAAACTGTTGTCTCTCGCGGGAGTGTAGCTTGACCCCGTTCAGGGCTTATCTTCACTGCGCTCACGGCGGGATTCTATACAGTTCCCATATACGTCAGTGACGTAATGTCGAAGTGACCGCCTTGAAAGGGAACGTCTCCGGTTACTATCGTAACCTCGGTTCCCTGAGAGGCGGGAACGAGACATTACGTCAGCCGCCGTGCTCGCCGTTTGATCAGCTGTGCTAGCGTTCAGTCTTGATTCTGACGTATTGTCGCGCACATGCTATATTTATACTGCCCGCGGACCGGTCAGCATTTGCATGTTTCGCGTCAATTGGCCAGCTGTCTCCAGCTGGCGTTAGCCTATAAGATTTCAGTGAAAACGGAGAAAGAGGGAGTTCCCATATACGTCAGTGACGTAATGTCTCGTTCCCGCCTCTCAGGGAACCGAGGTTACGATAGTAACCGGAGACGTTTTCTTTTGTTTTGCTTCACTAGTCATTGTTCTGTTTCAATCTTTATTTTTATATTTCCTATTTTATTATTCTCTTGTCTTGCCCTGTTATCTTGTTGTGTCTTGTCTTGTTCATTGTGAGTCTTGTGTTTGTCCCCGCCCTGCATCCTGAGAATTCCTGACCACTGACATTCACTGCATTGCAGCTAGACTGGTGCTACAGCTAAGAGATCATCAAGCCTCTGGTTACTTGTGTTCCTGCCTGGTCTTCCTCACCATCATTCCACCTGGTGCTGGCTCTTCTTCTGCACTCTTCAAGCCCGTTGTCACTCAGGACTGGTTTCAGTGGTCATCCTCCTTGCCTGTCATCGTGTCGTCAGCCCTATACTCTTCGAACTGTTTCACACCTCACTCTCCTTGTTGTGCCCTGTCTACAGTCTTGTTAATAAAAAGCCCCTTCACAGCTATTCTGCGCCTGGGTCCTCTTTCAGATTCCCGACAGTACCTGACAAGTTGACTAGCAGCGTATTAATCTTGATTTGTGTTAAGTAAAGGGCCTTTTACACAACTCCATTTTAAACTAAAAACGTAAAACTTTTTATGTGTTTTGGCCGTTCATTTACATGACAACGTAGTTTTGCCGACCTGAAAATGTAAACTTTTGAAAATGAGTTTCAAAGTGCAGGTTTTTGAAAACGATACCTTTATCGTCTCAGTGTAAACTACAAAAACTGGTGTCATGCGCCTAGGTATTATGTGTCAATCTATAGGCGCGACGTGTTTCTATACAAAGTGATATCGGCAACTACTGGCCTGGCATGCATAATTCAATTGTTTTTGGATCCTTGTGAGCGGGGAATCATTTTGACAAAGTTTTAGTCTGAACGCGAAAAATGCAAAGGAAAAACTTTTCCATAATTAGTACACTGCTGTAAACATGCCCTAGAGGGGTTCTGGCGCTGGAATGTGTTACTGAAATCATGCTGAATGCTTGTGGCAGTGGCTCATTCACAGACGAGCGCTTCAATCTATCGTTAACTGTTGCAAAGACTCTAGATTTGTTCTGTTGAAATCACAATTGATATACAAATCACTCTTGATATACAATCGCTATAAACATCTTTGGCTTTAATGAGAAAAAAAATTTACTATACGAGGGTGGATTAGAACCCACAACCTCTGGCACACTTAACAAAAGTTTTACTGCCAGATCATTAGAACTCAACTCTAACAGCGGAGCTATGTATTTGTTCACTAACGTGAAGAATCCCGGAACTGACAACATATTGCATTATAGTAGATGTGAGGATGAAACTATCACATTAAACATAAGTTCCATGTCGATATATTAAACTCACTGTTCTACTGATATTGATTTCTGGATATCATAATGTTATTTTTGTCCAAAAAAATGTTTTTGTCAATAAGGGTCAATGAAGTTCAGCTACTAAAATATAGGCTACATCTCTGTAAAGCTGTTTTGAAACTATAAACAAACAAACATGACTTGACTTGACAATCATTTTAATTACTAAGTCCTTTGTAGAGTCGTTTGCCCCGTAGGCCAAATGGAGATGATCCAAACTGAACTTCGGTGAGTTTCCCTGAAAGCATCGTTAGACAATTCGAGTTTGTGTTTCCCGAAACCATAGTTCAAACAAACATTCACAAGCAGCATCACAAAGTTGTGTGGTTGGAACAACAGCTCTCGACCTGTGGTTAGAAGCATAGTTTCTTGTTCACACACCATGTGGACTCAATAAATCCTTGAGCAAAATAAGCAAGCTGACATTCAGTACAATCTAAATATCTTGACAAACTAAAAGGCGTAAATTACATTTGTATGTTTATTCAAAAAGATACAAAGCACCCTTTTTGAAGAGTGTTGTATGTGCTCTAGTAAGTAAGAACAAGATTAAGTTTGAAAATAAAGCAAAATAACTGAGAAAAATGAGAAACAGTCCTCAGATGCCATGTCCGTAATTTATAGCAACACATCTAGCATTAATTCGATCTCAAACAGTTTCATTAAAAGAAGTTATTACTCCACCAAGGGGTGACATCTTTAACCAATGTGGTTGAGTGACCCATTTGCGACAATATGGTTTCAGGAAACAGTCTTGACTAGCTAGTTGATTTCTTCAACGATGTATCGTACTATGGTAGTGAAGCAGCGAGTTACACTGCTGGATGTTTGCATTTCAGACACTCAAATATCTTTGTTATTTCAAAGGTAAAGGCTTCAGGTCTGTTATCATTCATGGTGTTACATTTCTGATTTAACTGAGATGTACTGAGATAGAATATGGTTTCTGAAACAATGATATCTTCAGGACAAAGTTTTTTTTTTTGTGATTAAAGTAACACTAAGTATTTTTCCTCTGCGGTCGCCCTACTGGTTGGAAACGAAATTGTCCTTTGCCGCTGTCGTAAATAATCTAGCCTACCGTCGCACGCACGCTCGCTGTTTATCCAGCACCGGCTTCAGAATGAACGATGTCCACAGACAAGGTAGAGTATGTTACATGATTTCATGAAAGGATGATGTATTGTGACATCAGAAACGAAGAAAAACGAAATAATGACTATTGTAGCGCTTGACGTAAAGCAGTCGAATTTTGTAGTTCTTTTTGTGCACGGGTTCCGACCCGAAACCCGAAGTTACATAGTGCCAGTAAAAGCGATACAGACCACGTCAGGCTATGGCAGACGTGTCATTTAACTTATTTTAAGTCGTTGTACCATCACAAGGGTCTTGGAAATATATTATGAAGGTTGAAAATTGTTACTTAGTGTTACTTTAAAGCAATATACCACTAGATAATGATTCACATTTAGATTAGCATTGGCATATTTTGGATAGGGTTTAATGCGGTCATTTGCAGTTTTTATTTTGTGTTCATATGCTCCAGGGCGTCTTTATTTAATTTAAGTTTGTACAAATAATAAATGTTTAAATGAAGTTTTAGTTTCTTCAACCTCAAACCTCTCAGTTCTGTTTTGAGTGATATTATGAACATCATCAGCAGTCAGGGAGGTCCAGTCATGTTTAATATTTAAGCCATGTTAATACTTGCTGTATCTAAATCTGCCAAGGGTGTGTGCTCATGATCATTTTGGCACAGACAATTTTTTGTCGTGTGGCTCACACTAAACTATCAATGTGATATGTGATGTGATATTTTGCAATACAGGCATTTATGAACCAGCACAAAATACAGAAGTGAACAACTCAGACACTGCATTAAAAACATCTATTAGGATATAGGTATCAGGGCCCTGCCCTGACAGTCTTGACTGTTTTGTCACTGTTTAATGTTTCCTTGTTTGTCTTGTGCCTGCCCTGAGTACATGGCTTTGTCTTTGTTTGTGTTGGCCATGTGCTCCTCTTGTCCTGCGTCTTCATTTCCAGTTACCAAGTTTAGTCTAATTGTGCTCTGATCCTTATGTGCCCTGCCCCTTTTATATTGTACCTCTTTCCCTCATGTCTTTGCTGGTTCGTTTCGTGTCCTATGGTGTGTTCCTTTGTGCTTGCCTGTGTCTGCAGTTTATCTCTGCTCTTGTTCTAGTAAACTAGTGGTGGGCAGATCGAAGCTTCGTGGAACACTGAAACAGTTGAAGCAAACGCGGTGAACCCTAGTAGTCAGAACAGTGTAAATGCAACAAAACCCCAGGACAAACATGCATAAAAACACCTTTTACAAATCTATTGCACATTTTTACTGAAATCACGTGACTCTGGCAGTTTGATACACGCTCCAAAGCATTGATTCATGAAGCTTCATGAAGCAGTGTTTTGAAATTGCCATCACTATAGTAAAGTATTTGATTAGTTCTAGTGTAACCTTGTTGCTATTTTGTTTTGTTTTTTTCTTCTATTCTTGTTCAAGTTAGTTTGCCCGTGTCTTGTTTTGTTTTTCTCTTTTGATTTTGATTTCATTTTTACTTAAGATTTTCTTCTCCAGTATCTAGTTGCCTGCAAGTTTGATCTTTTGTTTTATTTTTTATTTGTCTGTAGTTCCAGTTATTTCTAGTTCTTTTTATGTTTTTATTATTATATTATATTTATATATAATTTTATAAATTATATTTATATAATTATATATATTATTATTATTATTAATTTAATATTATTATCATATTTGAACTTTGAGTTCTAATATTTTATAAGCTTGCCAAACGCAAATTTTCCATGAAGAAAAAATGTCCTAGCAAGCATGTAGCACTGAGTTACCCGGGTGAACATGTGTTATCAGTTTTTAGAGGTTGTTATCGGGGAATAACATACTGCGCGCTGGATGGCACAATTGACCAATCAGAAGCAAATATTCCACAGAGCCATGTAACAATTGAAGATAAACTTATAGTTGTTCATGGTATTCTACACAAAACAAACCTAGAGAAAAACAGTGCAAAAACAAACGAGAGAAATGTGAGAGAATGAGCTCTACATATCTTAAAAAAATGAAATAATAATAGTAAAAGTCATAAAATTACTATTCATGGTTTAGTTCTACTGCAAGTGTTCTACTGCATTTCTCCCTCCTTTTGGAACTTTGTTGTCATATAGAGATTTTTTAAATGCATCAAGGTTCCCTCAACTTTTTAATATTCACATGTCTGTAATGAGTGAGTAACAGGTCTGTGGTTTATTGGTTGTTGTCTCCCCTTTTCTCACCCTCTACTTTTCCACAGCTTTACACGTCCACTCCAGAGCCCCAGACGAGATCCACAGCAACCAGGGTCATAATTTCAAGGCCGAAGTGTTCCAAGAAGTGTATAGTCTCTTGCGTTTAAGCAAGATGCGCATGTAACGGGTACCGTGACAATGGCACCGTGGTGAACAGATTGACTCCTGTAACACAGGAGAAAAACGAGGAGACAGTGGCTGCGTTCGAAACCGCATACTCAATGAGTAGGTACTTAATTTCAATAAGTACCTACTTAACGAGCGCTAAAAGAGTAGGTACTTTATAGCCAAATCTCGTTGAGTATGAATCGGTATGAATGCGATCCGGACATCTGCCATGTTGACGCTATCATGTGACCTACGACGCGTTATCACAAGCGCAACAACTTAAAAGATGAACGACACGTTTAATTAATCTATCTGTAAATATCTTGATATTGATGAAACTTGTTCATTTTGTGGTAGTATTGTTGAAGAAACAGCTGCCCATTTATTTTGTGAATACATTTAGGGTTGATTTAAATTTTTATATTTTATGTGACCCACAGTTTTATCCTTAGGCTGTAACGATATAATGTTTCATTAAGAAACCCCCAAATCGTCATCTCTTGAATATGTTGTTAATTTCTTTATTTTATACCTTATACCCAAAAAATTTCTCCTTTAAGTTTTCCTCTTTTTCTTGATGAATTTACCTCTCTTTTCATCCCTCAGACTTATAACAACATTTTTTTAATGTATTATGAAGAACTATTTAAAGATATTTAGCCTTGTTATTGTTCTTTTTTCCTGTGTATAAATATCATATTGTGATGTACACAAACCAATAATCTTTATGTTTTCTGTTTTGTCATTATGATTGTTCATTGTTAGATACAACTGTGGTATCTTTCCATGATCTTGTATGTAATAAGTTTATATTATATGAGCGACAGGTGAACTAACACTTCATAACATCAGTAACTCGACAGCACAACCTAGAACAGTTTTCCTCAGCATTTGTAATGTCTGCACAAAGGAGGCGGGCAGCTGCTCGAAGATCTCCTTTGGAGAAAACTGTTGACTTTATACTCGAAAAATGTAAGTATCGCTCCTTAAAAATTAATATTATCTCAGAATGAATTGCATTGTTCACCCACCCCAAAACTTAAACAAAATAATAATATTAAATGCTGACCATACTTATTGATCAATACATATATTACTTTTTTATATATACTAAAAAATGATATAATTTAATACAACAAGCTAAATGTAATTTGTTTTGTCATATGACATACTTATGCATGAATACATTTATATTGATAAATGCAGTGAAACATCTCAATTGTTAGTCAAGCAATGAATTAATGCATACATTAATTAAATAATTATATTTTATATACTGACAACAATAAAAAAACATGAATAAATGAGTAAAAGAACAAATAAAAGTAACCATCACAAATGCATATACAAGTCAACAACACATGAAACAAAGCTTTATTCAAACTACAAGCATGTATTTACATGCGCTGAACCCCACATCCTACTGCCATCTCAATACAGCGGTTCCCCTTCTGTGGCTTTATTCTGATGAATTCACCAGAGGTGACCGTGCCTTCGTGCGGCTTGTTGCTGCGCTTCACAATCTGAGGCAATAAGGGCCGGTGGAGTGATGGAGCGTCTCATCCATGGCACCGTTTCCAGGATTCAGCTCTGGGCTCCTCATCCTCAGTGCTCACACCAGTCTGCAGACATTTCAGATCCTACAAAAATGCACAAACATTATACAAAAGCAGTCATTTTAACAGCACAATGTCATTTGATTTATGTATTAAAAATAGCAAACATGACCTTTATATTTGAGTAAAATCCCTAAAACCTTTTTTTCCCAACAAATACTGCCATCATCTTTCCTTGCAGGCCCTGCTCCACGACAAAAGCTCTGCAGCAAATGCACAGAAATCAAGAATCAGAAAAGTGCTGTCATTTCTATGTTTGAAATTACAATAATTCAAATAAACTACAATTTAAGATTTAATAGATGTTGTTATCCATTTCTGTAGTATACCAGAGACTGAGTATACTCACTCAAAGCCATTGATGACAGCATTCAGCATCATGAGCCTCTCTCCACTGGATAAACACACGTGTGTTCTTCTGTCCCTGTAACATAGACAAGATTCACATTAACGTTACCTCTGTGATTTATGAGCTCAATACTACTTACATGCTGGTTGTAGCTGATGTGTTAACTCACTTTTTATCCAACTTAAATGTTCCTCAATTTATCAACAGTAATAAGGGACAAAAAAAAATATAACATGTTTAGTTACTTTATAGATTTGATTATTTACCTTATTTATAGCACATTTGTCTAATATAAACATGCAGTGTTGACAACAGTGAATTATCCTACAAAATAGCATCACTCAGATGTCTTTTTCATGTTGTCATGTGCTCATCTGCAACACTTAGACATTTTAAATACCGGTAAGCGTGTTTAAGATGTATATGGTTATGTAAATCCACTTTAGAGACGTATAACGTTACGTGTGCTTACTGGAGCTCCCCTGTATACATAATAAAACATGTTTTTACAGCAAAATCAAAACTGTACTATAGCCTACTGTCTAACTCCTTTACACCTTCAACAGTTAAAACGTTTACTCTATAGTAGTTTAACACATACGTTTTAAACACAAGGAACCGTGTTTACTCACATTTGAAAACCCCCGGCGTCGCTGATCTCCGTGATGTTTGATAATGACGTATGCTCTCGCGTGGCCTCCTGGGATAGAAGAGTATCCATCGGACGAGCACTCAAAAATCTGGGCTGAAGCAGTAAGCCATCCGGGAACTTCTCGTCTACTCTTTTATGAATACTGATGTTTCGAACGTACTGCTTCTTTCACGTACTGTTTTCGCCTACTATATAGTAGGAAAGTAGGCATATTCGAACGCACTATTAGTATACGTACGTCCGAATCTCGCGAGATTTAGTACGTCACCCAGGTAATTCTCGCCTACTCTTTTATGATTCGTACATACTTTTCGCTCGCCTACTCTTTTTCCCATACTATATAGTAGGGAAGTATGCGGTTTCGAACGCAGCCAGTGTGTCAGGTTCGAGCTCTCTGCAGTAATGAGAAACCCACAACTCACACAGCTAAACCCGTCACTCAACCCTGCCCCTGTTGGCCCGGAGCAAACACTACACAATTCACTTTTGGAAGAAGGAAAATCACATTAAAATAAAAACCCTTGGGATACTTTTTCAAAAAAAATAATACAATAACTTGTGTTCAAATAAAAGACAATATTTCTGAATATTCTTATAACACAAATTACACTTTTGTGGTCGTCACACACTTCCCATCAAAAAGAAATGGGTCCCACCATTTTCTGCTCAACTTTTCATAACTAAAATTCTCTTTTCTCTTTCTAACAGGCAACCGGAACTGGTAATATGTATGGTGGTGATGTTACGGTGTAAGGCATGTATGTAAATAGGGGATAAAGGGTAGAATAGGGGTTAAGTGGATATGTTGGTGTTGGATAGGGGATAAGTGAGTGCACGGGTTGGGTGGTATGAGGTACAATTATTTCCTTTCAGGCAATAATGATGGCCATCTGAGTCATCATCAGAATCTGAGTCTGAATCTGATACTTCCTGCAGATCTGCACGTTCTGGGACATTGGTACGTCGAGTCTGGCGTTTACTTTTCTGTGTCCTCTTTTCAGGAGCGTCATGGCATGGAGGAGCTTCAACTGGAAGGTCATTCGCTAATAACAGCAGATTGCGGTGTAGTGCTTTGGCGAGTCAGGCTATGTCTCTTCAACCAACCCAAACAGTAAATCAATGGGAATGCAAGGATGACGGCCATAAAGAAGAAAGAAGGGTGAGAAGCCTGTCGACTCGTGCTGAGTACAGTTGTACGCATGTACATCTTGTGGGATTTGGTCTTTCCATCGTTCCTTTTCTTTCTCTGGCAATGTTCTTAGCATCTGGAGTATCGTCTGATTAAACAGTTCTGCAGGGTTTCCCTGGGGATGGTATGGTGATGTTCTCGAATGGCGAATACCTGACAGCTGTTGAAGTGTACGAAAGAGCTCATTCTCAAATTCATGGCCTTGGTCGTGGTGTAACTTTGATGGATATCCGAAGCGGAGGACGAAATCATTAAAGATGCGCTCAGCTGCCGTCTTCCTACTCTTATTCTTTGTTGGATAAGCTTGGGCGAATCTTGTAAAATGATCAACGACCACAAGGATATACTCATAGCCACCACGGCTAGTCTCTAGATGTAAATAGTCGATACACACTGTTGTGAACTATTTTCTTCTAAAGTGTAGGAAACTCAGAAGCGCAGACCAGTGAGACGGTGAGGTATATTTCAAGCAGAAGTTCTTTATTGCGTCGCTGTAGCCATCTCGAACTCGTCTGACTAAAGGAACTTTACATGGCAATTTTATACACATTTTAGGGGGAGGGATTTACATCGAGTAGGGAGACACTCTGAAATGAGGTACAGGTTTTCACACCTGCTCAACAGGGCTTCCCGCACTGAGAGGAACCCCCCAAGACAAATGGTGATGATAAAGATCAGGTCATGACTCTCTCCCAAACAATGTGACCCAGGAACAGAGATCCCAGGGCCTTCTCGCACTGAGAGGAACCCCCAAGACAAATGGTGTTGATAACAATCTCACTTGCAATAGTAAGATCAGGACAGACAGGAACAGGCAGGTTTGTGACATTTACCTTAAAAGCTAAATACAATATTCTTCACCATGATGTTATGTAAGGAAGCATATCTGAAATAGATTCTTAAATTTGTAATCCTTCCACACCAACTCTAGTGGCGAGCTTGATGTGATACTACCCATTGGGGTGCGAACATGAGTAACTGGCTTCTTTGATTTTATGCATGGACATTTCTTAGTGATATGGTCCTCGATCTCTCTGGCCATAAAAGGCAAATAGAATCTCTCTCTGGCAAGGTTAAGGACCCTTTCCGTGCCAACATGGGCCATTTCGTTATGGAGTTTCTTCAGGACAAGGTCTTTGTACTTGGCAGGGAGCACCAACTGCTTTCTTTCATTAGCACTCCTGTACCGGAGACCATTCTCCAAGACTAGCTTTCCCCATTCATGGAATAGTCTTCTGGTGGCTCCACTAGCAGCTTTCCGTATCTCGTCAGTTAAAGGTGTACCAGCCTCTTCTAACTTGATCATTTCACTGATGGCTTCATCTGCACGTTGTGCTTCCACAAGCTCATCATGGCTAATTGCATTTAAGTGATCGAAGGAGGGAGACGTGTCGGCTTGGGAGAAAATGTTGAGAGTCGCCACCCAGGCTACATCTTTCTGTTTGGCTACTTTACTTCCATCCTATACCGCGCGAACCACATCTTCGGTACACTCTTTGGTACAGGACTCAGCATAAGCCTCAATGTCTAAAGGGAGATGCGACAGCGTGTCAGCATCTATGTTAGACTTTCCTGGTCTGTATTTTATGTCAAATCTGAAATCGGAGAGTTCTCCAACCCAGTGATGGCCTACAGCATTTAGCTTTGCTGTGGTCATAACGTAGGTCAGTGGATTGTTGTCTGTATATATCGGGAAGTGAGGTGCATAAAATAAGTAATCTCTAAACTTTTCACACACAGCCCACTTCAGGGCGAGGAACTCTAGTTTCCCACTATGCAGATGGTAGTTTCGCTCAGCTGCAGTTAAAGTCCTAGACCCGTACCCAATAACTCTCAACTTGCCATCCTGGTGTTGATAAAGAATCGCGCCCAGCCCCTGGTCTGAAGCATCGGTGTGTAACACGAAGGGTGAGTCGAAGTTAGGGTATGCTAAGACGGGGGGCTAACAAGGAGAGACATGAGTCGGTCAAGGGCTTTCTGATGTTCGGAGGCCCACTCTACAGGTGTTCTGGATGGTAGTTGTGGACCTTTGCTTTTACCACGCGCTACAGCTGCTTGTTCTGGCTTGACTTGTAGTAGCTCATAAATGGGCTTTGCTATCCTTGAAAAGTCCTGAATGTAGGAACGGTAATAGCCCAGGAAACCGGTGAGCTTTCTCACATCTCCAACTACTGTCTGTGGTGTCCTGCTGGCTAACGACCGCACTGCATCCAGGTCTTTGGGATCGATCCTCACTCCCTGAGCTGACACAAGACAACCCACGTATCTTACTTCCTGTCGAAATAGCTCACATTTTTCAGGTCTCAGTTTCACCCCATGTCGCTGAAGAGCTTGGAGTACTTTGCGGACCCCTTCCACATGCTCGTCAAAGGTTTTTGCATAGCAAAGTTCGTCGTCAAGATACGGGAGACAGCAATCATCTCTCAAGGGACCCAACATCTCTTCCATAATCCGCTGGAAGGCCGCGAGGGTTTTAGAGTGGCCAAAAGGGATACGAACCCATTCATACAGCCCCCAGGGAGTAATGAAAGCAGTGAGGTGCTGGGAGTCTTTGGCGATAAAACCCTGATGATAGGCCTTTCCTTGGTCGAGGATGCTGAACCAGGAATAGCCACCGAGGGTGTCAGTCAGGTGTTGTATCCTAGGTAAGGGATGTCGATCAGGAAAGGTCTTCTGATTCAAGAGACGATAATCTATACAGAGGTGGAGTGTACCGTCTTTTTTCGGACGCAGACCACTGGTGCAGCATAAGAGGACTTTGATTTGACAATCCAGCCTTTCATGAGCAGATCTTGTACATACTCTTTCACCTCTTTGAACAGTGGTTTGGGGACCGAGGAGTAGGCTCTCTGCACTGGAATCTCGTCTTTGAGGGTGATTGACATCTGTAAACTAGGAATACATCCAATATCATGACTGTCTCGTGCAAAAACAGCTGATTCTACCCACAGCATTTTCTTGACTTTCTCTTGTTCCTCATCACTAATGTGGCTGAGGTCCACAGGAGGCAGCCACAAGGCTGAAACAGTTTGAGCAGCTGGTGTTGTTGCGGCGCTGACTACTACTACTCTGGGCCTAGAACTCTCTAGTGGATTGGTCTCGATCACCCAAGCCACAGTCTGGACGCCACCAAGGGCTGTCTTCCTTGGTGTAGTCACAGAATGTTTAGTGCTATTTTTCACTGGTATAATGCCATAAGGTCTCTTTGCAGTCTGTATTTCTAGTAGGTCCTCCTCAATCTCAAGCTCTGTGAGATGGGCACTGTTTTCATCAGGTTCAAACAAAAGAAGGGATCTGACTGATCTGTAGCGGATGGGATCTGACACTTAACCCAGGCTACTTGTCCGGCTGGAACTTCAGTGTCATAATTGCCAGTTCTTAACAGTCTCTGATACATAGAGGGTTTGTCAGTCTGAATGAAGTTCACCAGAAGCTCAACTTTATCAGCAGGGACAGATATTGCATCAGAAAGGAGCGTGGTGAGGGCTGGAACAAGTTCTGCGGGCCGATTCTGAATCACTTCCTCTAGCACATTAAATCCAAGTAGTGGCTGTGCAAGCGGAATGCTACAGATGAGGAAAGGCACCATGATAGACTGGCTAAGAGCACCATTTCCACTGAAGCTGACTGCGATGAGGACCCAGCCATTAAAAGGGAGGATGTCTCCATTCACAGCGTGTACTTCCAGCTCTTCTCTCTTATCAAATATTTTACTGAGTGGCCTAATGGGTGCGTCTGGTAGATACTTCTCTTTCCAGCTTTTATCGATCATGCTCACCTGAGCTCCAGTGTCTAGTAAAGCTTTGACTGTCAAGCCATTAAGGTCACATCACGCAAGGGCTTTGGCTCCTATAAACTTGGCCAGACGCCTACTTGTTTGGGTGGGTAGGGAAAGAGGGAGTTGGGGATTGACTTGTTCATTGTTTTCTTTTGGTCTCTGATTAACTAAACTTGTCTTTGTATGACTCTCAGAGTCCCATACGTTACACTCAGCACTGTGGGACTGAACGTGAAGCCCGGTCACTGCTTGTCCCGTGGCAGAGACCGGCTCCAGTTTTCCGGACGCTTGGGCTTCTTCAAACAGCCTACTGCTCTGTGGCCGTCTTCACCACAGTAAAAACAATGAGTGCAACCTGGGTGATTCTGTTCGAGGCAATTAGCACAGCCATTTGATCTGGTTTTCTTTTGATCTGCTTTGACTTGGCAATGATGGCAAGATTCTGGGTTTTGAATCCGCTGTGGCCGTTGCAGCAATTGAACTTTATTCATTAACTCTTCTACTTTCTCAGTTAACTGTTGGAGTGCATCAGCCTTTGGCTGTTTATCTGGAGAATCTTTCTTTGTGCTACTGCTGCAACTTCAAGCTCTGTGCTATGCACGCTTATTTGTGACCCGTTACAGGAACCAGGGACACAAGTCGGCAGCACAACTTGCGAGCAAAATGAGAAACAAGCGTTTTTTTTCAAAATTTCTGATTTCCGCTTTTTTGCAGAATCTGTTAGTTGAGATCATGAAGAAGCCTCTCCATGTTTGAGATAACAGTATTGGTATATTTAAAAGCGTACATTTTGAGGTTGAAATCGGCTTGTTTTTCGGGGATTCTAGCATGCAGTAGGGGCGTGTCATTGTCTGTGTGTATTTCCATACTGAATAGCCGCCCGCGCCTTTGCCCCCGCCCCCAACAGCGTGGCTACTTATTATGCAGCGCTCTGCTCCTGCTCTCTATCTGATATCAACATTCAATGAAGATGGACGCCGCAAAGATTGTCGCAGACGAGCTGAACCGTGGCCGTTACAACGAAAATGTTTTGAAGTACTTCTTCGACAAGCCGGATGCTTATGAACACGCGTTCACTGATTCTGAAGACGATCTGAGCGACGATGAAAGTGGCATGATACGACTGAATAATATCCCTAATCTACAACTGAGCGAAGATGAAGACGAGGAAGAATGTATCGGACTGGCGTCAGACGAGTTAGACCGTAAGATATCAGAGGCTATATCGATAGTAACATTTGATGAGGATATAGATAGAGAAATGGGGAAAATCCGTAACTTTGACTGTAAATGTTACACGAGGAGAAAAGAGAACTCTCTGCATGGGAGACAGTCTTGTAGCCAGAAGCTTTCTCCAGACATTATGTACAACATACGGCTGGATTCTTTAGCTGCGGAAAAAGAGTGGCAGGACATGCAAATTATTGGACATTTAGAGGCAAACAGACGCACAGTGCAAACTTCGGAGATGGTTACATCTACAAAGAAGACCCAGACAAAGAGAAAGTGTGCCCGAACGACTTATTTCATTGGAGGCAACGAGATCTGCAAGAATACTTTTCTGTTTCTTATGGGGTGAGTTTCCATAAACATCAAAGTTTGTCGTTTTTTGTTCATTCTAAGAACACGTACACATTATCTCATGTTTAGTCCATGTTTAGACCTTCCAATACCTACCTATTGTTTTTAGCTAGCTCAGGACTGTTGTTTTAATTGTAACGTAAGCTGCTAATCGTTAGCATCATATCACTTGCCAAAACCCCCATTACTATAATGAGCTTTAAGATGATAATGTGAGCTTCTGCTATTAATTTGAATAATGCTTCAATTGCTTGAATTGACTGCTGTTAATGACTTAACTTAGCCCACGTAAACCTGCCTGTTAGCATTCTTGAATTGATTGTGATGCTAATCATTTTAGCCAGTGGCGGAGGAAGTACTACTTAATATTCTTACCAAGGATTTACTAACGTAATCGTAAATGTATCAGATTAAATTCCTACTTAAGTAAAAGTATACACATTTACTTCCCTTTACTTTATTAATATCCCTTAAAGGACTGTCAAGAAGAGATGCATAAATGAGAACACTAGTGTACTATTTATGAAGGCTATATCTTTAACACCAAGCTTATCTGCTGACTCTGTTGATTTTCTCCTTGATTCTTTTAACTCAAAAGTTAAGAGTGTAATTGATGATATTGCTCCTGTGAAAGTCAGGAAGAGTGGTAGACAAAAAGCACCTTGGAGAAACTCAACAGCAGTGCAAA
Source organism: Chrosomus eos (assembly GCA_036326025.1). NCBI lineage: Eukaryota > Metazoa > Chordata > Actinopteri > Cypriniformes > Leuciscidae > Chrosomus > Chrosomus eos. The sequence goes on from JAZAVI010000045.1 coordinate 94,062, forward strand.
ATATGAAAAGACAATGCAGAAAAACAGAGCGCATGTGGCGGAAGACAAAACTTGTAGTCCATTATAACATCTACAAAGACACCATCCATGCTTTCAATATGGAACTAGGCAAAGCTAGACAGACTTTCTTCTCAAATATTATAAACAGCCACTTAAACAACACACGCACACTTTTTGCTACTGTCGAGAGACTGACAAACCCCCCAAGCCAAATTCCCAGTGAATTGCTCTCAGACAACAAGTGCAGGGAGTTTGCTTCGTTCTTCTTTGAGAAAATCAATAATATCAGAAAGGTGATCAGCACATCATTGAATTGCGCTGGGGTCAGACAGATCAGACCACAACCTGAGAAAGCAGCTACTATGTCTGATTTTGAAGAAATTGATGGCAAAATTTTAGAAGAAACCGTACAGCACCTTAAAACATCAACCTGCGCCCTTGACGCACTTCCCACATCCTTCTTCAAAGGTGTGTTAAACTGTTTAGAAGCAGATCTTCTAGAAGTGGTAAATGCCTCACTTATCTCTGGGAGTTTCCCAAACTCCCTGAAAACTGCAGTTGTCAAGCCCCTCCTGAAAAAGAGCAATCTGGATAAGACCATATTAAGCAACTATAGACCAATCTCAAATCTTCCTTTCATAGGCAAGATCATTGAAAAAGTTGTCTTCAATCAGCTGAACAAATTCTTAAGCTTGAATGGATACTTTGACAATTTTCAATCTGGTTTCAGATCGCATCACAGCACAGAGACAGCGCTCATAAAGATAATAAATGATATTCGCTTAAATACCGATAAAGGCAAATTATCAGTGCTGGTACTACTCGAACTCAGTGCTGCATTTGACACTGTCGATCACGACATACTTCTTGACAGGCTGGAAAACTGGGTCGGGCTTTCTGGGATAGTCCTAAAATGGTTCAGGTCATACTTAGAAGGGAGAGGTTATTATGTGAGTATAGGAGACCATAAGTCTGAGTGGACGTCCATGACATGCGGAGTCCCTCAAGGCTCAATTCTTGCGCCACTCCTATTCAACCTGTACATGCTCCCAATGAGTCAAATAATGAGAAAGAACCAAATCTCTTACCACAGCTATGCAGACGACACACAGATCTACTTAGCCCTATCGCCTAACGATTACAGCCCCATTGACTCCCTGTGCCAATGCATTGAGGAAGTAAACAATTGGATGTGCCAAAACTTTCTTCAGTTAAACAAAGACAAAACTGAAGTCATTGCGTTTGGAAGCAAAGACGAAGTTCTCAAGGTAAATGCATACCTTGACGCTAGGGGTCTAACTACTAAAAATCAAGTGAGGAATCTGGGTGTGTCTCTAGAGTCAGACCTTAGTTTCAGTAGTCATATCAAATCAATAACTAAATCAGCATACTATCATCTGAAAAATATTGCAAGAATTAGATGCTTTGTTTCCAGTCAAGACTTAGAGAAACTTGTGCATGCTTTCATCACCAGCAGGGTGGATTATTGTAATGGACTCCTCACTGGCCTTCCTAAAAAGACCATAAGACAGTTGCAGCTCATACAGAACGCTGCTGCCAGGATCCTGAGCAGAACCAGAAAATATGAACACATCACACCAGTCCTCAGGTCTTTACACTGGCTCCCAGTTACATTTAGGATTGATTTTAAAGTATTATTACTGGTATATAAATCATTTAATGGCCTAGGACCTCAATACATTGCAGATATGCTCACTGAATATAAACCCAACAGATCACTCAGATCATTAGGATCACATCAGCTAGAAATACCAAGGGTTCACTCTAAGCAAGGAGAGTCTGCTTTTAGCTACTATGCCAGCCGCAGCTGGAACCAGCTTCCAGAAGAGATCAGATGTGCTCCTACAGTAGTCACATTCAAATCCAGACTCAAAACACATCTGTTTAGCTATGCATTTACTGAATGAGCACTGTGCCACTGTGTCCGACTGTTTGTATTTCAACAAATCTATTTTATTTTTTATTCTAAATTGTTTTAATTATTCCTATTTCTTTTGATTATTTTAATTTACTTATTCTTAACTGTTTTAATTATTCTTATTTCTTTTGATTTTTCTATGTAAAGCACTTTGAATTACCATTGTGTATGAAATGTGCTATATAAATAAACTTGCCTTGCCTTGCCTTGCCTTAAAGGGCGATTTGGTGCATGAGAATAAATAGTGCAAATGCAGAATAGCATCAATATAGTAAGTTTTATCTTTATTAGACAGTTATGAATAGATGCAAATTTAGTTTAATCTAATCCAAGTTCCCTCTCTCCCTCTGTCTCCTACAGTTACACTTTTCCTCAAACCCTCTCCAGCCAGGACCAATGTACTTCCTGACCCCACGGAAATGTGGCCTATTTGGTGTTTCATGTGAAGGGCTGCAGAAACAGGTGAATTACCTGATTGATGAAGGCATGTCATCTACTAAGGGAAGCAATGAAGTCATCAGCTACATGCATCATTTCTTCGGCAACTTTGGAGTTGGAGAAACAAAGGTGGATCTTCATTGTGACAACTGCAGTGGGCAGAACAAGAACAACTTCATGCTCTGGTACCTTGCCTGGCGGGTTGGACACAAGCTTCACGATAAAATTGAAATCCACTTCCTTATTGCTGGCCACACCAAGTTTTCCCCTGACTGTGGCTTTGGACTCATCAAGCAAGCCTACATGAAGACAAGAGTCAACACTTTGGCAGACATCGCTGAGGTACTTTAACTTTACTTTGCTTTAATGACTTCAGTGCTGTTTTCTGTTCTGCTTCAATGAAACATTTAACTGAAGATCTTTTTTTTTCTTCCTCTCTTCTCTTTTTTGTCATCAGGTTGTGGAAAACGTCTCAGGTTACAAATGTAACCTTTGTTCCCTGAGAACAGGGAACGAGACAATACGTCATCGACGTTATGGGGAACGCCTCAGGCGTGACAGGTGTCTGAAATCACTATCAAATCACGTCAATCATATTGACCGGCGACAGCCCGTGAATCATTAGCGTGAATGATTAACGTGCGACCTGGAAGTATATAAGGGGGCCTTGCAAACATGACAAATCACCTTATCGTCTGAAGGGACTGTACGGCAGGCAAGCCCCGAGGCATGGCAGGGAGACGTATTGTCTCGTTCCCTGTTCTCAGGGAACAAAGGTTACATTTGTAACCTGAGACGTTCCCTTTCGAAGGGAACTCAACAATACGTCATCGACGTTATGGGGAACGATATACCCACGCCGCCATGCTGAGGGGAGTGCATGCCCTCAGGCAGTGACAACTGTCAGAACCAGCAATTTCAAATGAAACGCTAGAACCACTCACCGTCAGGTCATACTGGGCTGTCAGTGACAGCATTCCCTACGGTCATAGCCTAAGCTATAAGCCACACAGGAAAACCTCCATAAACATAGTTAAATGAAAGGACTACCTGGGCCTGCTCAAAGGCCTAGGACCACAACTTCAATTAGAAGGGGTCCCTTCTAGGGAATGTGGCTAGGGAACCCGAAGGAACCCCAGCCAGTCACTATTCAGGGGAACGTACTCACCCCGAAGTGCCACCAGGACGGCCTGACCTGGTGTCAGAGCATAGACACTTAGTCTGGCCACTTCCTGTCTGTCCGAAGACAGAGCCTCTGGACACTTGCCTTAAGTAAGGCATCCAACCCGAGGGACTGCGAAGCTGGCAGTGAACCACTCGGCCCGGATCTCAGAGACGGGATATCCCGGAGAGTATGACTCAGCAAGTGCTTTCCAACCCTTACCAGCGAGGGGAGTTTCTCTACTCGATCCATGGATCTACCCAGTGCTTGTGTTACAAACACTGAGGAGGCCTGTGAAGGCCTAAGGGCTGATCTAACTGGGAGGCCTCACGAGAGGCCTACGACCGTCTGACCAGACTCAGGAGTCCGCGTGCTCACAGCGACCCTCAATGAGGGGAGCATATGGTCCCCCTGGTAGGCAAAACCAGGCTGTAGGCAGGAAAGAGGTTCCGAGAGGGAACCAGCAGCAGAGAATGAACACTTCAGTCGAGCCAGGGCGCAAGCTCGCCTTCAGCAGCTGCCTGATAAGGCCAGCTGAAATGATAGCAAGAGGCCACTAGCTTCCTGAACCCAGCACTAGGGATGTAACGATATCAAAATCTCACGGTACGATACAATTTCGATATTGACCTCACGGTACGATATTTATTGCGATATTGTGGAAAAGCTCACGGTATTGTTAAATAGCTCACGATAGTGTTTGTGATGATAATCTAAATAATAGGGCTAAGGGGAAGGGGTAGATACCCTTAAAACCAAGAATTTTCGCGAGCTTACTTGAAACCAAGGGGTACCCAGAATGCACTGCGCAACCGGCAACAATGGCAGGCATATCATCCATAGAGTCCCATAAATGTAAGTATTTTTTGCTTAAATGATTGATTAAAAAATGATGACAGTCTTGTTTTGTGCTCTACACAGTTATGTACATATATATTTGCAACTATGTTGTTTATTGAAATGTTTTTAACGTTTTTAAAAATCGCTAGTTTGCTACACTAGGCTATCCTAACGTTACATTGCTGATTTGCACAATCAGTCCCACATTTCGAGATCACCCAAAATGTCCGGGATTTTTCTACAGTCGCCATTCATTATGTGTACATTATTTGACACTGACACGTAACGTTACGTGCCAGCTTTTCAGGTGATGCATTCAGCTTCAAACGGATCCCGAACGAGACGAAAACACAGGAATATTAGCAATGCTAAAATGCACATCAACATATCACTTGTTTAGCGTTCATGTACGTCAGGAAAAAAAAACATCTTGTCGATTTATTTTGATTAATATGTGCGAGGGAGAGAGAGCAATACAGCGCTTAGTTTTGAGACATTTTGAGCCTTTCGCTTGCTTGGCTCCGAAGAGAGAGAGAGAGAGAGTGCGCGCGCGCGACCGGGGCTCGCTCTCTCGCTCTCTCTCTGCTCGTTCAGGTAAACATGCGCCCTGTCACAAGCGCAGCAGTTCATCTACATTTCTCTTCTCCCTTGATTTCTGCGATTTGTTGCAGACAATAAACACACTTGCAGACGGCATCTTGGAAGTTTGTGATCCGCGGGACTGTGTTTATTCCTCTTGCTTTGTGACGGACACCTGTCCTTTTAATATTGTAACCCAACCACGACGATATCGAGACACGTTTACCACCGCGATAGCACGATATCGTCAATATCGTTACATCCCTACCCAGCACCGCTAGGGAACCACTCACAAGGAGGCCTGGTGAGGCCTACTACCTGATAGCAACAGTATGTGGTCACCTACAGGGAGGCCTAGAGAGGCCTACTACCCGATAACGATAGTACGTGGGGAACTCACCCTCAGGGAGGCCTGGTGAGGCCTACTACCTGAAAGTCACAGCATGTGGGAACTCGTCTTAAGGGAGGCCTGGTGAGGCCTACTACCTGACAGCCATTATATCTGGGAGCTTTTTCTGCTACCTGATAGAAAGTCAGGCTAGCTGTCCAGTTGTCTGTCCTTGGGCTTGTTCTCCAGGGAGGCCTGGTGAGGCCTACTACCTGATAGCCAATGTAGGTGGGGATTCGCCTTCAGGGAGGCCGGGTGAGGCCTACTACCTGATAACCATCTTAAGTGGGAATTCACCTTCAGGGAGGCCTGAGGGGCCTACTACCTGATAGCAACTGGTAGCTGAGTCCGGGTGACAGTTCCAAGGCGGCCTGCTAAGGCCAGCCAGCTGGGACTCGCCTATCAGGGAGGCCCGGTTGGGCCTACTAGCTGATAGCAAGTCAATTCTGCTACAAAGGAACACTGTTGGGAACCATACTACACCAATGTAACTATTGGGCCCACCCACAGGAGGCCTAGTACGGCTAGCTACCTGTAGCGGCATTAAAGCATGTCCCACAATGTTGGGACTCACCTCCGAGGAGGCCTGTTTAAGGCCTACTACCCACCGGTGAGTCAACTGCCCGAACCACCAAGGCCAACCAATTCTCTCGAGAAGTAGCCTATAGCGCCCTCTTGGGGGCTGCTTATACAAGGAGGCCTGCTGAGGCCTACTACCTGATGGCGCAGCCTTCGTTGGCAGATAAGCTGTTTACACAGCGCCTACAGCATCCTGGTGCCTAATCACATTGCCCATGGCAGTGTACTCAGCATAGAGAGCTAATACCCTTAGAACAAGGGAGTACAACATACGCCACTCTGCCTCAGTGGAGGCCCCAGTTAGTCAGGGGCCTACCATCTATGCATGGGCGTCAGCACAGGGCAATGCTCTGGCTTCAGGGGAGCGAACTTCGACCAAAGAAGAAGTGAAGGCTTACTTCACACTCGACCCGAGCCATAGTAGTGCGAGGTAGGATAAAAACAGAACTGGGAGTGAAGTGCTCAGACCTACCCTGAATCACAGGGGAATACTCACACCTCACCCTGAGTTTACCAGGGTGCGGGCCTGCCAGCGGCTCTAGGGGCAACAGAAAAACATCTGTGCCCAACCTAGGGGAGTGGGGCTTGAATGAAAGCCAACCACCTACAACCCAAAGCCTGAGCAGTAGCTCAGCAAGGTATTAGTGAAGCCTACACTGGCGGCCTAAATCCGTAGGCCAGTTCTGCACGGCAGGGTCGGGCAGGAGACTCAGTCTTCTTCGTGAAGCGAAAGACGGCCTAACCCTGCTCAAAAGGACTTATATACCACGGAGGCCTAACTGAGGCCTACCATGTCCTTATAAACCATCCTCTGCACCACGCTGCATTACTCTAGTCACCCCAGAATGCAGAGAAGGGGGCGGGCCTTGGCCTAACGACTCCCATGGGAGGAGGCTGATTATACAGGGATGCCAAAAACCTACATTCACAAAGTGAAGGGTCAGAGGAAGAAATGCTAATTTTAGCAAAACGCCTCTAATATCCCTGGCACAGCCTAGGCCAGCTACAGAGGCGGCCCTGGTGAGGGCCAACCTGTAAGCATAGATCTATCTGAGGGCTCAGAGGAGCCACAGCCTACTAAAGAATATAGTCTGTATTATTCCATACAAAGGGCTGCAGAACGCTCAACCTAATGAAAACTCAACAGAGCTCAAGGGGCGAAATACTCAGAAAAGTCAAAACGGTCCCATGGGCCGGACATAAGATCTATCTGAAGCTCTAGCGTCAGTCACCACTCTAAGTAAAACATACTATCAGAGAGAGACCAACAACTCTACCCTGAGGTGGCTAACAGCCCAAAGGCTAACATAGTTATCGTTCAGGCCACCTAACGGGGAACTTCAGGGCCCTAATAATCCAATAAAGTTACCTTACCTTTATTACCTTGACATGACCCCATAACTCTTTATACAGGGAACGAGGTCTGTAAAGAGAAATATGTTATTTTTTATCACAAAAAATATACTCCTTGCAAAGACCAGCAGCTCACCTGCGGCGTGCAAAGTGAAGACTCGCCAGAAGTTCTATACGAACCTGGGAACCGCCACTTTACATGCCTGAAAGGGGCGTTTCCACCAACCAGGCCCGGGTGGGCCATCAGAACATAGTTCTCATCATAGGCCCATCCCCAGGCCTGATGTAATGAACGCCTGGGGGTCAGAAGAGAGAGGGCAGAATGCGTGACCCTCCGGGGAGGTTATCCATTACCGACACCGTGAGCGTTTGTTCTGGATAACCTCCCTCAAATCTCTTCTGTGGCGGGAGTCACGCCTCCTCTGCGACCTGCTCCTTGAGGGAGGGGGCGCACGAGAGGCGACACTGGCTCGCTGGCCCTGCCTACGGTCCTCAGACTGTGAAGGGCCAGGCTCTCCCGCCTGCCTGGGTGCGGACGCGGATCTCAGCGGTATACATGTTTTAAATGCTGCTGAGCGCGCCTTCGCCTCCCTGAACTTCCCCACCACCGCTTCTACAGAGGTGCCAAAGAGTTCGGAAGGCGAAACTGGTGAATCGAGGAGAAAGGTTTTTTCTTTCTCCCCGATGCCAGCTAGATTTAGCCACAGATGCCTCTCCGTGGCCACCATCGCCGCCATCGACCGACCGATCGCGGCAGCGGTTTGCTTGGTAGCCCGGAGAGCCAGATCTGTGGTGCGGCGCAGCTCAGCCACCGCCTCAGGGGACAACCCTGCCCCCTGGTCGAGATCCCTCAGCAGGTCGGCCTGGTACGCCTGTAACACCGCCATGGTATGAAGTGCAGCACCTGCCTGACCTGCTGCCGTGTATGCTCTGCCATTCAAACGAGCCGTTGTTTTCAGCGGTTTGGATGGCAGGGTTGGAGCTTTTAGTGTCGCTGCCCGCCCAGACACGAGATAGTTCGCGAACGTCTCGTCAATGGGCGGCATTGACACATACCCATGCTCTCCGATCCCCTCAACATCAGCGAAACTGGCCCGCTGATGTTGGTGAATACGTGCAGAGTATGGGTTCTTCCATGCCTTCTCGATCTCCATGTGTAGATCAGGAAGGAATGGAAGGCTCACCCGAGCTGGTGGTGTATGGCCGGGGAGAAACCGATCATCGAGCCTTCCGCGAGCGGCCCCTCCTCTAGCGCGCTGCCAAGGCAACTGCAGCCTGTCAGCAGCGCGCTCCATAACATCCACCAGCTCAGCATACATGGGACAGAGTGGCTGAGGAGGTTCAAGATCTTCCTGATCATAAACCTCCCCAACCATCTCCTGCGCGTCCGGAAGAGCCGCAACTGCAGGTACAGTCGGTGAGTAATCTTCCCCATCATCGACCTGTCAGCTCTCGTCAGCCGTCGAATCATCTGAGAGGTTTACAGCCCTCTCAAGGCGATCGACGAGCTCCATCTGAGAACCCCATGATGAAAGAGCGGGACCTGCACCACGAGGAACAGATGCTGAGCCCCCTTCACTCGAGAAGAGGGCCAGACGAGAGCGGAGCATTTTAAGAGAAAAATGCTCGCAGTTCGCACAGAAGGTTCCCTCGAGAACCTCCCGTGCGTGCTCTTCTCCCAAACAAAAAACGCACAGCTCGTGTGTGTCAGCCGGTGTCAGAAACCTCGGACACGGGTCGGCACACTTACGAAAACAATCTGCTTTAGCTGTGCGTTTCATCTTACCTTTTTGTTTTTCGTAATTTGAGTAGCGTTTCATACAAAACAGTCCCTGAAGACGATGAGATGATTTGTCATGTTTGCAAGGCGCCCTTATATACTTCCAGGTCGCACGTTAATCATTCACGCTAATGATTCACGGGCTGTCGCCGGTCAATATGATTGACGTGATTTGATAGTGATTTCAGACACCTGTCACGCCTGAGGGGTTCCCCATAACGTCGATGACGTATTGTTGAGTTCCCTTCGAAAGGGAACAGCTCTCCTGTGAGTCACCTCAATATCCCACAGCTTGTTGGAACGGCAGAGGGAAAAGTTTTAGTCCAGACCTTCGACTGGCAGCAGCATCTGACTCGCCACTTCCGTAGACTCCCACAGATCAAGAGTTATCAGCACTTCAGGTAATTGAAACTTTCACATTGTGTACATACAATATAACATAGCAACAACATACACATGACCGTTTTTTATAAGAAAATACTTTGCCATGTTTAAAATGTCTTATGTGCTTTTTCTGTCACAGCTTTGACGCCAAGAGACCAGGTGTGGTGCTTGCAAAAAGTCACCATGATGCACAACCTGTCTAATATCAGCTACTGCGCGACGGAGCAGATCTGCCCCCTGTCGACGGTCTTCCTGTCCTGGCCCCACCTGGACTGAAAATTGACAGGCAGACCTATCTATATGAAAAAATCAGCCCATTCTGTGCTGACGAGGCAAGAGACATCACATGCCCAGCGGCAAGGGTCACAACACAGAAGAGTCCACAGAAGAGGATGCGAATGTAATTTCATTGGACTGTGTCACAAAGACCTTTTTTCTTGTTTACAACACCTGCAATGTCACTTTATCAACCAACCACCTGAATTTAGTTTTACATTCTTGTATGAAAAGCACTCTAAACAATGTGTGATTGATTTGATTATGGAAAATAAAAAAGAATATATCAATCAACCAGTTTATTGCTTATTTTTTATCATTAGCAAAGGTTTGTGTTTCATGTTGCATGAGTACACCGAAGAAAATTCCTAGTCTCTAAAACCTTTCATTGACAATGGCAATAAAATCTATTCTGATTCATACTCCTATACTGTATATATATAATTTATTAAAATGTTTAAGAAAAATATTGTCCTATGAAATGTATTTTATTCAGAAAATTTCTGTTTCTTTTTATGATTTAATCCAAATATATTATCAAAAACGGTTGTAATCAAATGTAAATTTAAAATTGTGTCCTTTTATTTTTTGGGGAAGCGCTGCAAAAACAGATGAACTAAATTGAACCATGGACAAAAAATATATTCCTTTAAATAATGTTTAAATAAAATGTATTATTATTGTTGTTATTATTATTATTTAGAGAAGTAGGCTACGTTCTATTGTATGCCTATAATAGTAATATATTGTAAAAGTAAAAGCACAACATATTTCTTAACATTCTAGAGTTTATCTTATTTTTTATTCAGTGTACATAAGAGTTGCCTATACAGTTTTATCGGTAGATGCTAAGAGACATTTATTTATTACCTGTTTGCAAACTTTTTCTTTTCTTTGATGGCACATTATCCTGACCTATTTGCTCCCCCCCTGTGCTTTACAGGGAGAGCTTTACAGGGGGTATGGCTTATCTAAATGAGATGTAAATGAGCCCTATTGTCACTCCCAGCAGCAGAGAGAGGTGAGAACTGCACATCTTTCGAGGCGGTTTTCTCCACTTTTAGTTTCTTTGAGTGCCTAACTTCAAATGGCTACAACTTCTCCAAATATTATCAGATTTCCATGTGTTACACATCGTTGGAAAGCTTGGAGACCACACTTTCAGAATCTGTGAATAACTCAAAATGGTCCAGAACCGACTTGTGTCCCTAGTTTCCGTAACTGGTCACATTTGTTTCTGCTTCACAACTGACTCCAAACGTCTCTGTCTCTCATTCTCAGTATTTGTTATCTTCATCATTTGCTTTAGGATTGTCTCGTCAGACACACTGCTATATCTGAGAGCAATGGTTTAAGTTCTCGACGTATGTCATTATGCTTATGGCTGAGGCCCTGATATATGGCCTGAAGGAAAGTTTGCATTGTATTTCACTTCTGTGTCAGCGTATTTTGAAGCAAACAGGATCTTTTGTTTGAGGCCTATTACCCGGTACAAGAACTGTTGAGGAGTCTCACCGTCATTTTTGTTTTGTGCACATAAGCTCTTGGAAAAGTTCTGTGTTGCTCCGCCTACCTAAATGGGATTGCAGAAAGCCTTTCAGCTCGTCTATGGTCAAATCATCCTTGTGCATTAGCATGTCTTTAAAGTTTCCCAATTTAATGACTCTGAGAACGCCTCTCAGTATTTCAGTCTCATTGAATCGATCTTTAACACCCTCATCGATTTGTCTGCATATGCTATTGTAGCTTAAATCTGAGCTCTGATCACCGATCTGTCCACCTTGAATCTTAAACTCACGACGAAGCAGTGAAAGGTCTCGAAGGGGGACGACTCTGTCATCTTTTCCGTGTGGATGTTGTTCAGGTGTGTGAGTGTTGTTATATTGTTGAGTAGATTGTACTGGTGTCGGCGTGAGTGTAGGTGATGATGTGGGATGTTTATGTATTGCAGGACTTTGTTGCTAAGCTCAGCGTACCTAGAAAGCATTCTCTGTAAATCTGTGTCAGTGTTCTGTGTGGTTTTGACATCAGTAGGTGTGAGTGGGGGGTTGGTGATTGGTGAAGGGGTAGCTACGCTGACCGCAGCTGTGTGGGTAGTATTAGAACCACTGGCTGTCACATTATCAGTTGTCAGGTTATCAGTAACTGTCGCTGGCTGACCTACTGTCATATTCTCACTCAGTACTGGGATTGACATTATATTGTGCACATTATCCCCTGCACCTGCTTTAGGTTGAGCATAACGAATCTGAATGACATTATTCACAGTATCATTAAGCTCTAACAACACTGCCATACCTGAATCCTCAGATTCCACCAAAGTGTCACTGTTCATAAAAGCTAGAATGTACTCGAAGCAACTCTCTTCCTCGCCAAACTGAGTGAATCCTTCCCTGGCACAAGACCAACACTCTGGGCTAGTTGGAGAAGTTCATCGGCCGTCAGCATGAGTAGACTCTTCTTGATGCTCCACACCAAGCCTTTTCTCTCACCGTCCGCCATGACTGCTTTTCTCTCTTCCTCACAGCTGGTTGCTCTTCCCGGTAGCACTTTCACCCGTAGCTTTTGGTCTGGTTCCACGTGTTTAGCACAGTCGTAACCTCACAGGCACTTGGTCTGGTGGAAGCAGGGCCTGTGCATCTGGGATGGTGGATGGTTAAGGTAGGTCGTATCTTCGCGATCAGGAGATGAGGGAAACACTGGCATCACGGATGTAGCACCCAATCTTCCTCTAACTTCAGGGCCTGAAGAGGCGTCAGCTCCTGGAACTTGTCAAACTGCTGATTCTGGTCGTGCTTGTAGCCTGCACATCTGCTGCCACTCCCCGTACGGGCCACCAAAAATCTGTAACGGGTACCGTGGCAACGGCACCGTGGTGAACAGATTGACTCCTGTAACACAGGAGAGAAACGAGGAGACAGTGTGTCAGGTTCGAGCTCTCTGCAGTAATGAGAAACCCACAACTCACACAGCTAAACCCGTAACTCAACCCTGCCCCTGTTGGCCCGGAGCAAACACTACACAATTCACTTTTTGAAGAAGGAAAATCACATTAAAATAAAAACTTTAAAAAAAAGGGATACTTAAAAAAAAAAAAAAAATACAATAACTTGTGTTCAAATAAAATACAATATTTCTGAATATTCTTATAACACAAATTACACTTTTGTGGTCGTCACATACACAACTCTCCTTCATACGCAGAGTGATGGATTGGTGGAACGTTTCAAATGTACCCTGACAACCCAGCTAGTCATCTTAACCAGTGAGACCAGTGTGATGTCCACAGTAACAACAGAGACTTTGCTCCTGGGGACAGAGTTTGGGTTTACTCCCCTAAAAGAAAAAAAGGGCTATTCTCCGAAGCTTTACAGTCACTGGCACGGCCCATGTGACGTGCTGGCCATGTTGTGTACCAAGTCAAGATGGCGGCGAGTAGTGGTGCTCCATCGCGATCGATTTGCTCTGTATCAGCCCAGGGCCATGGAGCGTTCTGAAGAGGATCCAGAGGAGGAGACACCGCAGGGAAGCATGGTGCCACACACAGCCTATTCCCCAGCTAGCCCACCTGCTATGGTGGGGGAAGGACGACCTCAGCGACAACAAAGACAGCCAAGATCCTTACAAGACTATGTCTGTGACGCTGCTCGTATATACTATATGTCACGGTTCATAAATCCTATGTCTCCTTTTTGTCTCGTGTTTCTGTTGTTGTGTGTGTGTGTGTACTGATTAGGTGGGCGTGCCCACTTATTAACATCATCAGCGATCACTCATCACTCCCGTCAACAGCTGCAGCTCATCTCATCATGTGTATATATACTCATCACTTTCTCATCTACTTTGTCAGATCTTTGTTTGTGGTTTCCCGGTGTTGTGTTCCAGTCTACGTCTCGAGTCTTGTACCTTCCTTGTTCCTGTTCATGTTCCTGTGGATTTCGTTTGGATTATTTCTCGTCACTAGGTTCTCTCACCGCACCGCTGCACTGTCTTCACCAGTTTCATCTGACCATCGGGGTCCCTGCGCCACTAACCTGTCATCTCTGGACTTACCACCGTCTACTTCATTTATAATAAACTGTTTCACTTGCATCTTGCTTCCTGTGCTTATTACCCTGACAGAAAGATCTGACCAACATGGAAGCAGCGAGCGATTCATCAAGTTCACTGGACGTATTTGTGAACAGCAGCATACAGAGAATGGACACGCAAGAGAAAAACCTCAACGACACAGCTCGCGCCGTTCAGGCTTTAGTGGCGCAGGTGTCCGGGCTCACCCAACAGATCCAACAACTTCGGATTCCCACTGCGCCACCCTCACCGCCGATTCCTCCACCACCACCAGCGGAACCCTCCCAGTCAGAGCCTCGTCTGCCGGTTCCCGAGTCCTATTCAGGTGAATCTAACTACTGTCGAGCTTTCCTAACACGATGTGAAATGCATTTCTCCCTTCAACCCAGGAAATTCCAGGAAGAACGAACCAAAGTTTCGTTTGTCCTGACTTTGCTGTCTGGGAGGGCGGCGCTATGGGGAACGGCGGTGTGGGAAAATCAGGACGACTGCTGCTCCTCATTCCAGCGGCTCTCCGACGAGATGCGGCGAGTTTTCGATCGCTCTGCTGCGGGAAGAGAAGCTGCCAGGGTGCTGGCGGATCTAAGGCAAGGAGAGAGATCCGTATCTGACTTTTCGATTGAGTTTCGAACCCTGGCAGCAGAGAGCCAATGGAACGAGGAGGCGCAGTGGGACATGTTCCTGCATGGGCTGGCTGACCGCGTCCAGAAGGAAATCTATGCCATGGACCTTCCCACCAAGCTCAATGATCTCATTGCTCTGGCCCTGAGAGTAGACGCACGTCTTTCACGTATGGATCGACGAATTCAACCTAACCGTCCATCTGGAGGGATCGAGGGACAGCGTTCTGGAGGCGGGGGCGCGGTCAGCCCCGTTTACGATCCTGAGCCCATGCAGGTGGGTCGAGCCCGGCTTTCCCGGGAGGAGAAGGAGAGGCGGAGATCCCTGGGCCTTTGCATGTACTGTGGAGGAGCTGGACATTTCGCTTACAGTTGTCCGTTAAAAGGCCCAGCCCGACAGTAAGTATGAGGCTACTGTCGGGTGGGATCTCTGCCGAGAAGACCTCATCCACATCTACTCTCCTTCCGGTAAGGCTCCGATTGTCTACTCACCTCCACGACTGTCGGGCACTTCTGGACTCTAGGGGCAGAAGGTAATTTCATGGACCACAACTTTGCACGCACATTTCAAGTTCCCCTCAGACACCTTTCGCACCCGATTGCAGTTCACGCCCTCAATGGTCAAAGACTCCCCACCATCTCACTGGCCACCGAAGACATTACCCTTATCACATCAGGCAACCATACCGAGACCATCTCCTTTTACATTCTGGACACTCCTCTTGCACCCATCGTTCTTGGTCACCCCTGGCTCACCCGTCACAACCCCAAAGTGGACTGGCAGCTCAAGTCTGTGTCGGCATGGAGCAGTTATTGTCATAAGTCTTGTCTTGTCTCTGCTTGTCCGTCTGTTTCTGTCCCTGTGTTTCAGGAGGAGGCAGTGGATTTATCTAACGTGCCCACGGAGTACCTGGACCTGAAGGAGGTGTTCAGTAAGTCTCGGGCTGCTTCTCTTCCCCCGCATCGTCCCTATGACTGTGCTATAGAGTTACTGCCAGGTACGTCTCCGCCTAAGGGCAAGTTATATTCACTCTCTGCACCAGAGAGAGAGGTCATGGAGAAATACATTTCTGATTCTCTAGCAACGGGATTCATCCGCCCTTCCTCTTCTCCAGCGGGGGCGGGGTTCTTTTTTGTGGGGAAGAAGGATGGATCGTTGCGACCTTGTATTGATTACCGGGGGTTGAACAACATCATGGTAAAGAATACGTATCCTTTGCCGTTGATGTCTTCAGCCTTCGAGAGGTTGCAAGGAGCATCTATCTTCACGAAATTGGATTTAAGGAATGCTTATCATTTGGTCCGCATCAGGGAGGGGGATGAGTGGAAGACCGCGTTTAACACTCCCAGGGGACACTTTGAATATTTGGTTATGCCGTTCGGCCTTTCCAACTCCCCAGCGGTCTTCCAGGCACTTGTCAATGACGTATTGCGAGACATGGTCGATCAGTTCATATATGTCTACCTGGATGACATATTGATTTTTTCATCGTCTCTCCAGGAACACGTGCAGCACGTCCGACAAGAGCTTCAGAGGTTGCTAGAGAATGGGCTTTTTGTCAAGGCGGAGAAATGCGCTTTTCATGCACAGTCTGTTCCTTTTCTAGGTTACATCATCTCGGTTGAGGGAATGCGCATGGATCCTGAAAAGGTTAAGGCTGTGGTGGATTGGCCAAGTCCAGATTCCCGTAAGGCCCTACTGAGGTTCCTGGGGTTCGCCAATTTTTACCGGCGTTTCATTCCCAATTTCAGCCAACTAGCCGCACCTCTGACCGCCTTGACCTCCCCCAGAACGACGTTCAGGTGGTCAGACGCAGCCGAGGCGGCGTTTGCTAAACTGAAGGGTTGCTTCATTTCAGCCCCCATCCTGATAACCCCTGATCCATCACGTCAGTTCATGGTGGAGGTCGACGCGTCAGAGGTGGGGGTAGGTGCAGTGCTATCCCAGCGTTCTCCTTCAGACGATAAGATGCACCCTTGCGCGTTTTTGTCTCATCGTTTATCCCCTGCCGAACGCAATTATGACATTGGCAACAGAGAGTTGTTGGCAGTCAAGTTAGCATTGGAGGAGTGGCGCCACTGGTTAGAAGGGTCGGGGGTACCTTTTATCGTCTGGACCGACCACAAGAACTTAGAATACATTCGGACTGCTAAAAGACTAAACTCCAGACAGGCTCGGTGGGCTCTTTTTTTCGGTCGTTTTGATTTTACTCTCTCGTACCGCCCAGGTTCCAAGAACATCAAACCCGATTCTTTATCGCGTATTTTTGACCGTTCCGAACCCGTCTACTCCAGAGTGCATTTTACCAGAGAACCTATTCATCTCTACACTCACATGGGAGATCGAGTCGAAGGTCAAGAAGGCCTTAGAAGGGGTAACGCCTCCGATCCGTTGTCCACCGAATCGTTTATTTGTGCCTGAGGGTTTACGGTCCAGCGTCATTCAGTGGGGTCATTGTTCCAATGTGGCTTGCCATCCTGGGGTCAATCGCACTAAGTTTTTAGTCAAGCAACGATTCTGGTGGCCTCTCATGGCTCGCGATGTTCACAGTTTTGTTTTGGCTTGCTTAGTTTGCGCCACGGGTAAGACTTCCAATCGGCCCCCAGATGGGTTACTTCAACCGCTGCCGTTGCCTTCAAGACCCTGGTCCCATATCGCTCTAGATTTCATCACCGCCCTCCCACCCTCCCAGGGTCACACGGTAGTTTTGACCGTGGTGGACCGATTCTCGAAGACGGCCCATTTCATTCCCTTGCCCAAATTACCCTCAGCCAAGGAGACAGCGTTGATTGTCGTTAACCACGTCTTTCGGCTACATGGCCTCCCGACAGACGTGGTTTCTGACAGAGGACCCCAATTTGTGTCCAAATTTTGGCGAGAGTTTTGTAAATTCCTGGGTGCGACTGTCAGTCTGTCCTCTGGGTTCCATCCCCAGAGCAATGGTCAAACTGAGCGAGCCAACCAGGATTTGGAGAGAACGTTGCGATGTTTAGTGTCCAAGAATCCTTCCTCCTGGAGTCAGCAACTGTCTATGGTGGAGTACGCCCACAACACATTGCCAGTGTCATCCACGGGCCTATCACCGTTTGAGTGTAGTGTAGGATACCAGCCACCTATTTTTCCTAGTCTGGAGTCCGAAGTCGCGGTCCCCTCTGCACACGCCTTCGTCCAGAGGTGTCGCCGCACTTGGACTAGAGCCCGTGAGACTCTACTCCAAGTGGGGGCGCGCACCAAGGCCCAAGCCGATCGACACCGGCGTAGGCCTCCCGTATACGTCGTCGGTTCCAAAGTGTGGCTTTCTACCAAGGACATTCCTCTCCGCTCCGTTTCAAATAAGCTTGCGCCTAAATTCATTGGCCCGTTCTCTGTCACTAAAATCATTAGTCCGGTGACAGTCCGCCTCAATCTTCCTCCAGTGTACAGGAGGATTCACCCCGTCTTTCATGTATCCAAAATTAAGCCCGTTTTCTTTGCTCGCATTAATCCGCCCGTCCCGGTTCCCCCCCCGCCGCGACTCGTAGACGGGGAACCTACTTATTCGGTCAATCGTGTTCTGGACTCGAGACGGAGGGGACGCGGATTTCAGTACTTGGTGGACTGGGAAGGTTACGGTCCGGAGGAGAGAAGTTGGGTACCAGCTAGAGACATCTTGGATCACTCCCTTATCGATGATTACAATCGGCAGGTAAGGGAGTCTGGGAACGCCAGGAGGCGTTCCTAGGGAGGGGGGTACTGTCACGGTTCATAAATCCTATGTCTCCTTTTTGTCTCGTGTTTCTGTTGTTGTGTGTGTGTGTGTGTACTGATTAGGTGGGCGTGCCCACTCATTAACATCATCAGCGATCACTCATCACTCCCGTCAACAGCTGCAGCTCATCTCATCATGTGTATATATACTCATCACTTTCTCATCTACTTTGTCAGATCTTTGTTTGTGGTTTCCCGGTGTTGTGTTCCAGTCTACGTCTCGAGTCTTGTACCTTCCTTGTTCCTGTTCATGTTCCTGTGGATTTCGTTTGGATTATTTCTCGTCACTGGATTCTCTCACCGCACCGCTGCACTGTCTTCACCAGTTTCATCTGACCATCGGGGTCCCTGCGCCACTAACCTGTCATCTCTGGACTTACCACCATCTACTTCATTTATAATAAACTGTTTCACTTGCATCTTGCTTCCTGTGCTTATTACCCTGACACTATATTTATACAGTATAAGCAAATATAAATACATATTATCAGACAACAGTGACTGCTTCAACGATAACATGTACAGTCCAATGCAAAATAAGATAACAGTTTGTTTAAAAATCCTAAAATATGTAATGGATCTAATACCTGTAGGTAAATTATTCCAATCTATTGGGGCTTAAACATAAAAGCTCTTTTGCCAATAGTTTTTTTTTTTTTCATACGAAGAACATTTAATTTAAAGAAAAAAGTACAAAGTATTGTTCTAAATAACTGGGATAGTTCAAATAAATACTTAAATTGAAGTCAATAAATGTCATGAATGATCACCCTATGTTGCCTCTAGGGCAAACAGACAAGATCATAATGTGCTTTCACTTTAATTTCCCCCTAAACCTGTTCATATTATTTTCAGAGATTAAAGTTCAGGATTAATAATTAATAGTAAAGCTGAAGAAAATTATGTCACAGTTATTTTGACTTATTTAGCAAATGAGTGTATAGTGTTAAATTTCTCTTTCAATTTGCTTAACGCAGCAATAATTCCATACCTGTAATGTGTGGCTGTTGAGTATGACAAAGGAGTATCTAACAAACACAGTCTTTGTTAAATCCACAATAGAGAAACATGAGATCGAAGAAGTCTAAGCTAACACAACCACTTTCCATAAACGAGTCTGTACAAAACAGGGGGGAATTCCAGAAATCAGGTTATGTGTCCTGGGTATGTTTAAGGGTTAGTAAACTGATAACCCCAACTTTCGGTTACAAAAATGGAGGTAACTTTCAGGGTACATGGAAATGGAGCACAGCCTCAATGACTCTAAAATATACAGTGGGTACGGAAAGTATTCAGACCCCCTTACATTTGTCACTCTTTCTTATATTGCAGCCATTTGCTAAAATCATTTAAGTTCATTTTTTTCCCTCATTATTGTACACACAGCACCCCATATTGACAGAAAAACACAGAATTGTTGACATTTTTGCACATTTATTAAAAAAGAAAAACTGAAATATCACATGGTCCTAAGTATTCAGACCCTTTGCTGTGACACTCATATATTTAACTCAGGTGCTGTCCATTTCTTCTGATCATCCTTGAGATGGTTCTACACCTTCATTTGAGTCCAACTGTGTTTGATTATACTGATTGGACTTGATTAGGAAAGCCACAAACCTGTCTACATAAGACCTTACAGCTCACAGTGCATGTCAGAGCAAATGAGAATCATGAGGTCAAAGGAACTGCCTGAAGAGCTCAGAGACAGAATTGTGGCAAGGCACAGATCTGGCCAAGGTTACAAAAAAAATTCTGCTGCACTTAAGTGTAGCCCTCCTGCCGGGTAGAATCTTGTGGCTCACAAAGTAAAAATCTTTCTAAGGGATCTTAAATTTATCCACTACCCCGGTGGAGGCACATTCCCTTCAGTTACACTGTCAATATTACCCAGATCTCAGATATTCACCTGATAGTGTCAGATTTATGTTTGCTATTTGGAAATGATATTAAAACACTACTGTGTTTCCCTTTAGATTCTAAAATACAAATCTCTCAATGAAAAAAAACGAATTAAACGTTATTCAATTCTTTCCACAGGAAATCACACAAAATGATGCAGATCAATAAACATGTATTTATTCTTCTCAGTGCTCTTTTGTATTTTCACTCTTTGAATTACCAAATAATTCAATGCACAAAATTAAACCACTTCAGCAATCACATATAACCCAAAAAAACAAATGTAAATAAAATATTAATTTTGACCCAGCTGGGATTTTCAGTACACCGATGGCGCGCTAGTTGGAGCTCTTTGATGCAAAAACACAGTGTAGTAGCCTTACTCACGAATCAGGAAAAACAAGCATTCCCGTTGCAGAATATTCTCACTTCCCCTCGAGATGATACACAGCATCCGAGACGCAACCCACAGCGACGTTGAGTGGATCTCGAACTCCTCCCTCCTCTTGGTGGCCAGATGCATCCGCGAAAGTAGATCTCCCAATTTCGACGATCTCTCGGTTTTTAAAACAATAAACACGCACTTAACACGAACTCCCAACTACATACACCACTGCGACACTTTTACTCAAAGAAATCAACCAAAAAAAAACACGGGTATTCTTCCGGATGTCAAACGAATTAGTTAAAGTTGAATTAGTTAAACTGCAACACTCAACTGAAAAAAATAAACACGGGTATATTCTTCCGGATCTCACAATCTAGAACTAATCTAATATATATATATATATTATATAATCAACGTGATCGCAGAAAAACACAGATTATCTCACATGTGATCATCGTGTTCTCTCCATCTCTTTCACTCACGCGAAACTGAAATGCGCAGTCTCTGAACTCTCCCGCGATTTTTCTCTTCCCATTCGGCTGAAAACTCATGCGTGACACTTTCCCAGTTCACACAAAACTCAAAATTGTTCCTGAGCTTTGACTGCTGTCAGCCTTCTCAGAACACCGAACTTCACTCACTCATCCCGCACAACAAAACTGTTTCCGTTTTTTCTCCAAGGGTCAAAGTCCACAGTTCTCATCATTAGACTGCCGCTCTCCAAAAACACAATAAAATGTATGTGTGTGTATCATTCCAGACCCAAATACAAAATAAATGAAATTATATTATATCATAAAAAAAAATAGTTATACATTTAGAAACCCAAACATTTTTCAGGGTCTCTACATTCTCCCCCACCAAGAATCGTTATGTCCTCATAACGAGGGGAAAACAGAGTATCACCCAATTTAACACTTCAATATCTTGGCTCTGTTCACATATTTAGACACGCATACACTTTTTATAAGAATGAGCAAAATAATATCACAATAGACCCATGTCTATACTGAAACAAATCACTCAAATTAGTGTCTAGCAGTTAAATCAACTGAACAGGTACTTAACCTTCTTGCAGGCACCTTCATCCACAAAAAGACAGTAGAACAGTATCTAACAGGACTTACACTTTTAATTTGAGCAATGGCAGGCTCAAATTTTGGCTTCCCAAGAGTATCATAGGTAAACCTCTTAGGCACAGTTCTCTCTCTTTGAGACCTTCTCTCCTTTTCAATGACCTCAGTAGAGATACCTTGGTTTACATCACTCTCAATCACATTTGAAAAGTCTTGCACTTCATTTGCAACATGATCACTGATGTCTGACAATTGGCTCACACTGTACATTTTGTCAGAATCACTTTCTGGAAGCAGTCTTGAAACAGACTCTACTGACACATCTGTCTCAACTCTTTGAGGAATCTCAACTCTGCCTCCAGAATGCTCAAATTTCTCAGAAACATTATGTTCAACAGTCCCTGAGACAGCATTATCAGAAACCCCTGCATCATTCTGAAAAGTCTCTCTTCTCATAGGAGTCAAAGGATGATTTTCAGGTACGGGATACCACACTCCATACATTTCATCCTCACTCTCTGAACTCACATCAGAATTCTGATCAACTCTGGCGTCTGTTTCCGGTCTTACAGGTGCATTCTCACCTTCCCGTTCTGGACTCTGTGTCTGTCCAGCTTTTTCCCTTTTCCTCAGAACTCTCTTTCTGGGTTCCGGGACACTGTTAGGAACTTGTTGCTTCCTTAATCCTTGTCCAACAGGAAGTATGTGATTCCTATGCAGAATCTTGACTGGTCCAGTTCCACTCTCTGGCTTCAGACGAAACACAGGTAAGTGAGGCATCTGGCTCTGGACAAGGTAGGGCTCAGCACTCCATCTGTCCGCCAACTTGTGCTTCCCTTGCAATCCAAGATTCCTGATCAGCACTCTATCTCCAGGAACAAGGTGAGAGTAATGCAGTTTCTGATCATATCTTCTCTTATTTCCTGCATTCTTCTTTCCAGCTTTTTCCTCCGCCAGCTCGTATGCAGACTTCAGCTCTTGCTGCATGGTCTTGACAAAACGCTGGTAAGACTTATTGGTAGTACCATCACTAGACACACCAAAACTCAGATCTATGGGCAATCTGGCTTCCCTTCCGAACATAAGGAAGTAAGGCGAGTATCCTGTGGCTTCATTCAGGCTGCTATTGTACACATGCACAAGATGTCCAATGTGACGACTCCACTGCGGTTTCTGCTTCGGATCCAGGGTTCCTAACATGTCCAGAAGTGTCCGGTTGAACCGTTCGGGTTGCGGATCACCCTGGGGATGGTACGGTGTTGTCCGGGATTTCTCCACCCCTAAGAGGTCAAACAACTCCTGGATGAGCCTGCTCTCGAAATCCCGTCCCTGGTCCGAGTGCATCCGTCTAGGCAATCCATAGTGAATGAAGTATTTCTCCCACAGGACCTTCGCAACTGTGGACGACTTCTGGTCCTTAGTCGGAAACGCCTGCGCATACCTTGTGTAGTGGTCCGTGATGACAAGGACATTACAGATGTTCTTGGAGTCTGGCTCTATGGATAGAAAATCCATACACACAAGATCCATGGGTCCATCACTGGATAAGTGTGACAATGGCGCAACTCTCTTTGGCAGAGTCTTCCTCTGGACACATCTGGCACATGTTTGGCAGTACTTCTCCACCTCCATTTTCATTCGTGGCCAGTAAAATCTCTCTCTTACCAAGCCATAAGTCTTGTCAAATCCCAGGTGTCCAGAATCATCATGAAGCGACCGGAGAACTACTTCATGAAACTTTCTGGGCAAGCACAATTGCTTACGACGGGGTTTGTCTGGAGCTTGAGTGCATCGAAAACATCACTCCCTTTTCAATTTCTAATCTTTCCCACTCTCTCATGATCAAGGGAAGATCCTTGTGAGATTCCTTCTTGACCTCGGACAGATCTCCTGTAGTACCCACAGAAACCTAAGAAGGAACGTAGCTCTGTCACGTTCTGGGGCCTGGGCCAAGACTTGACAGCTTCAATTTTGGAGGGATCAGTCGAGACACCGTCTTGAGACACGATGTGACCAACATAGCTGACAGAAGTCTGACAAAAGGTGCACTTGTCCAGGGACAACTTCAGCCCTTCGCTCTGCAAGCGGTCCAACACCTTGAGCAGCCTCTCCTCATGCTCCTCCAAAGTCCGTCCAAAGATAATGAGGTCGTCCAAGTAGACCAACACTTCCAACAGATTCATGTCTCCCACTGTCTTTTCCATCACTCGTTGGAAAGTTGAGGGAGCTCCACAAATCCCTTGTGGCATCCGCTGGAATTGGTAAAACCCCAATGGGCAAATGAAAGCTGTCTTTTCTTGGTCGTCTTCACTCAGTGGGATCTGATAATATCCACTCCTAAGGTCCAATACACTGAACCACTGGCTTCCATTTAAGCAGGCCAGAGCATCTTCAATACGTGGAACGGTGTATTGGTCTGGGATTGTGCGACGATTCAACGTTCTGTAGTCCACACACATCCTTATCTGTCCATTCTTTTTTCGGACTACCACGATCGGTGAAGCGTAGGGACTTCTGGAGTCTGCAATAATTCCAGCCTCTTTTAGCTTCTCCAAGTGCTGCCTAACATCCTCAATGTCGGCTGGTGCAAGCCGCCGTGACCTCTCACGAAAAGGCTTATCCTCTGTCAGTCTGATGTGATGTTGAGTACTCTTTGAACATCCCACATCAAATTCATCGCAGGAGAAAACATCCTTTCTCTCCAACATCTTTTCGGCCAGCCGTTGTTTCCATTCTGCAGAAACCGATGTATCGCCAAAATTAAATGAATCCTTGGTCAGTTTGGTTTGGCCACTACTCTCTCTGGGTTTAGAGACGGTAGGCACAACGTCAACCGGAAACACATGGGCGATCGGCATTCCTCTCTTAATCGTCACTGGGCAAGAAGAGACATTCCTAATAGTGACTCCAATTCTTTTTGACTGGACAGCAGTAGCAGACTGCACCTCAGCTCTCACTAGCAGTTCCTCAGGAAAACGGGACTCCTCAGGCTGATCCACTAACAGGGTTTTAGCAGATGATGTGACTGGGTATTTCAGGATTCCAGAAACCCTCACACTCTCTCCCGGAGTCAACTTCAACGGCTTAAGGCGATGAAACCAGACTGTCCCTCTACAGTCATCAACATCACACTTGTTAACAGCAATGACCCGTTCATAGGCAGTTCTGATCTCAGGATGAACAGTCAGGGTATGAAGGAAATCATTACCCATCTTCGTCGTACAAACGTCTACAAGCTTCTTTACCACAGCTGTATTTGTTCCCACCAGAATGTTGACATCACCTTTCATGACAGGATCGGGACAGACCAACACAAGTGCATCTATGGATTCCGCCACTCCTGCCACAGATCCTGGAAACTCCAGCCTTAAAGACAAGCAACCATCATAAGGGTATCTCTGCGAGCTTAATCCCCATATCTCCAAATTTTCAATTGGTGTTAATGGCAGATGCTTTAAGTGTTTCTCATAGAAGGATCTGTACAACAGCGTGACCTGCGATCCACTATCCAGCAAAGCCTTAGTGTAGATACCTTCCACCTGGATGGGAAGGACAGAGCTAGGTCCCACTAACCCGTTCGGAAGATCTACTTGCTCAGCTCTTGCTCTGTTGCACTTTGTGGAACGTGTCTTCCCCGGAGCTTCAGGCCGTTCCTCTACTGAGCCCCGGAGGCATTTCCCGACGGCTGTCTCATTTTAATGAGCCGCTGGTTTACTCTCCTGAGATTCTCTTCCTTGGTACAATCCCGTTTCAGATGCCCATCTTCTCCACATCTGTAACAGAAGATGTTAGCCTTGTTCACTGGTCGGGTTGGTGTTTTGCTTTCTGCAATCGCAGCTAAACTGTGTGTAACAGAACGATCGTAAGTCACTGGTTCTTTCGCCACAGCGGACAAGCGAGACACCTCGTTCTTTAGCCCCCTAATCTCCCTCTTCAGCATTTCTACTTCTGAATTGGCCAGATTGGTGTTACCAGATGACTCATTCTTTGCAGGGGGCACCCCAGACACAGCAACATTTGCATGCACTGAGCTCCTTTGTCTCAACATACTCTCTTCTTCTCGCACCTCTTTCATGAGCTCATTGAAAGGAGGAGGAGCACACAGCTTATGTGTCATCCTCAAGCGCATTGCCACTAGGTCACTTGAAAGAGCACCTCTAACTATTTGCTGCATTCGAAGACGATTCATTGCAGGGAACTCAATGCCTCTTTTCCTCAACATACTGTGCAGCATCCTATCCAATCTCATTATGTAGGCTGAGAGCTTCTCTCCCTCACTCTGGTAAGTGCTCCTAAATTTTAGCATCAAATCTGCAGCATCCTCAGTGGTGCCAAACGCTGACTCTAACGCACTGAGGTAGTCACTGAAAGTAGCAGATGGATTTCCAGTCTTCTCAAACCTTACAATGTCCGCTGCAGGACCTCTGAGACACTCTACTAGTCTCTGCTTCTTGACATTATCGGAACACTGCCACTCTTCCAGAATGTGAGTAGTCTGCTCCACCCATACCTCATACTCATCCTCTCCATGGGGAGTGGGAATGAAGCCAGAGAATGGACGCAGCTTCCTATATCCAGCTCTCTCCTCAGATGAAGCCACATGACAGGTTTGAACAAGGGAATTTATGGCATCAACCAGTTTAGTGTCAAGCACAGGTGTAGAGGAAGCCAGACTTGGAATGTCAGATAGCGACTTTCCCTCTGCTTGAAGAAAAGACATCAACTTAGTCTGAAACTCATCTTCCTTACTGCGT
This sequence comes from Chrosomus eos, assembly GCA_036326025.1. Lineage (NCBI taxonomy): Eukaryota > Metazoa > Chordata > Actinopteri > Cypriniformes > Leuciscidae > Chrosomus > Chrosomus eos. Next base: position 120,339 of record JAZAVI010000045.1, read on the forward strand.
TTAGGTGCTTCAGCTGCAACATGCACAACCTGTGTGTACCAGGTACCTACTTCAGGTCCTCCGAGCTCTGCAGGTATAGACATCTCAGAAACCTTGCTAACTGTCTCAATCAGAAGAAACTGCTGTCGCTTAGACTTATCAAAGAGGCGACCAATCACTTTGCATTTCCTCATTCCCAGAGCAGCATCCAGCACTTCATAAACTACTCTGTCTTCACTATCTGCAGGTACGTTGCTCAGAATGATAACTCTGTCCAACTCAACACCTTTCTCTCTGCACCAATCCATAATCTCACTAACCTCCATTTTGTTCACCTGTATCCTCAACAGTATGTGCTCAAAAAAACAGGTTATGACTGTTAAGCATTAAAGTTCTCTTCACCGAACTCTCAAAGAAACAATATACAAATAAATCACTTCCAAAATAAAATTCACAATTTTTTTTTCACAGAACACACAAGTTCAACTGTGTCTGAAACACAATCTGAATAATCTGACTTATCCCGGACGAGCCCCCACAAAATGTAGCCCTCCTGCCGGGTAGAATCTTGTGGCTCACAAAGTAAAAATCTTTCTAAGGGATCTTAAATTTATCCACTACCCCGGTGGAGGCACATTCCCTTCAGTTACACTGTCAATATTACCCAGATCTCAGATATTCACCTGATAGTGTCAGATTTATGTTTGCTATTTGGAAATGATATTAAAACACTACTGTGTTTCCCTTTAGATTCTAAAATACAAATCTCTCAATGAAAAAAAACGAATTAAACGTTATTCAATTCTTTCCACAGGAAATCACACAAAATGATGCAGATCAATAAACATGTATTTATTCTTCTCAGTGCTCTTTTGTATTTTCACTCTTTGAATTACCAAATAATTCAATGCACAAAATCAAACCACCCCAGCAATCACATATAACCCAAAAAAACAAATGTAAATAAAATATTAATTTTGACCCAGCTGGGATTTTCAGTACACCGATGGCGCGCTAGTTGGAGCTCTTTGATGCAAAAACACAGTGTAGTAGCCTTACTCACGAATCAGGAAAAACAAGCATTCCCGTTGCAGAATATTCTCACTTCCCCTCGAGATGATACACAGCATCCGAGACGCAACCCACAGCGACGTTGAGTGGATCTCGAACTCCTCCCTCCTCTTGGTGGCCAGATGCATCCGCGAAAGTAGATCTCCCAATTTCGACGATCTCTCGGTTTTTAAAACAATAAACACGCACTTAACACGAACTCCCAACTACATACACCACTGCGACACTTTTACTCAAAGAAATCAACCAAAAAAAAACACGGGTATTCTTCCGGATGTCAAACGAATTAGTTAAAGTTGAATTAGTTAAACTGCAACACTCAACTGAAAAAAATAAACACGGGTATATTCTTCCGGATCTCACAATCTAGAACTAATGTAATATATATATATATATATAATCAACGTGATCGCAGAAAAACACAGATTATCTCACATGTGATCATCGTGTTCTCTCCATCTCTTTCACTCACGCGAAACTGAAATGCGCAGTCTCTGAACTCTCCCGCGATTTTTCTCTTCCCATTCGGCTGAAAACTCATGCGTGACACTTTCCCAGTTCACACAAAACTCAAAATTGTTCCTGAGCTTTGACTGCTGTCAGCCTTCTCAGAACACCGAACTTCACTCACTCATCCCGCACAACAAAACTGTTTCCGTTTTTTCTCCAAGGGTCAAAGTCCACAGTTCTCATCATTAGACTGCCGCTCTCCAAAAACACAATAAAATGTATGTGTGTGTATCATTCCAGACCCAAATACAAAATAAATGAAATTATATTATATCATAAAAAAAAATAGTTATACATTTAGAAACCCAAACATTTTTCAGGGTCTCTACATAAGGTTCCTAAGAGCACAGTGGCCTCCATAATCCTTAAATGGAAGACGTTTGGGACGACCAGAACCCTTCCTAGAGCTGGCCGTCCGGCCAAACTGAGCTATCGGGGGAGAAGAGCCTTGGTGAGAGAGGTAAAGAAGAACCCAAAGATCACTGTGGCTGAGCTCCAGAGATGCAGTCGGGAGATGGGAGAAAGTTGTAGTAAGTCAACCATCACTGCAGCCATCCACCAGTCTGGGCTTTATGGCAGAGTGGCCCGACGGAAGCCTTTCCTCAGTGCAAGACACATGAAAGCCTGCATGGAGTTTGCTAAAAAACACCTGAAGGACTCCAAGATGGTGATAAATAAGATTCTCTGGTCTGATGAGACCAAGATAGAACTTTTTGGCCTTAATTCTAAGCGGTATGTGTGGAGAAAACCAGGCACTGCTCATCACCTGTCCAATACAGTCTCAACAGTGAAGCATGGTGGTGGCAGCATCATGCTGTGGGGGTGTTTTTCAGCTGCAGGGACAGGACGACTGGTTGCAATCGAGGGAAAGATGAATGCGGCTGTAAGACTGAAAACCTCCCTGTTCTATTGAAACAAAGGATCTTGCTGGAAATTAACATTTGACTTCCCCCTCTTTTCCTCTGAGACAACGGTCTCACCTGATTTACATTCCCCTTCATGCAGATCACCTGAAACTCACATAAGAATATATATATGGTTTTTATATATATATGGATATATATATGATTATTGTGTTTGGTATTATTTGAAATGTCTCAAGAATGAGTGGTACAAATGTCTAATTTCCAAAGTATAAAACAAAAGGTAATAAGGTTTTTAAGAGTTTAGGGATAACTGGCACAAAGGGATGTGGTCTCTAGGCATGGTCCTACTCCAAAAAGGTGTAAATTCATGAATAAAATTACCACTGTTAGCAAATGGTCTCTTCTGCCCCCAGTAAGTATGGTGGGGGTGATCACAGTAAAATTCCACTGTAAACTCATGTTTACAAATGAAATGAGGTCTGGCTATATAATGAAATGCAGCAGAAGAATCGAGGCCGTTCTGTATTTTCAGAGAGCCCGTGAGCTTAGCTCACGTACAATGTCGGGTAAAGGATTTTCCTCTTTGTTCTAGAACATTTGATGGTTTGCATTGATTATCTTTCAATTGATTATGGAATTGTAATAATACATTTACCTGACATAATAAATTGTTATATTTGATTATTCTAACAGACCTTGACTTTATTTTCATTAAAGAGTTAAAGAGAATTAGTCAAACATTAACGTATATTTAATGATGCACAGACGTCATTAAAACCTGTTCATTTTATGGAGTCAGATGAATCGAGTTAATACATAACAGAAAATGTACTGCATTTAACCCAAAATACTTTGTCATGAGAAAAGACGGAAAACGCGTGAAACCTTCACCTCAAATTGAACGCCGTTTTTGGATCGATTTTGGAGGACTTACAAATGGTGCCGCCGACGTGATGTCGCAAAAGATGGATTTCGCGAGCGTCCTTCCATGCAAAGTGTGGGGATTTTAAATCAACACGAGGTTTGAACATCTTCTCTTTCTTCTGCCGCTGTGGTAAGTCAAATTTTCCTTCCCTTTTGAAAAGTGTTGAAAAAATGTGGTGTGCATTGTTACGGGTCGGAAAGCTCTTTGTTCTAGACCGAAACTAAAACACGTGAGGCCGCGGCGCGCAAATGAAGAGTAAAAACCATTGTGAATAGATTTTAAAGATATCTTTGTTTGCTTAAGCAAAAAGAAACTAAACCTAAAGTTGGAATAACATTTTCCAAATGATTTTCGAGTAGCCTAACGTTACTCGAGGAGCTGTAAAACAAACTCTAAAAGTTTTTCAAACCAGCCGCTTGTTTGTCGTCATGGCTTTGTTGAAGCAAACCAGCAACACGTGAAGAGAATCGGCAAACAACAGAAATAAAAATCTAAGTGTGTAAACGATCGGAAAACACGTGATTTTATAAATAGGACAGATCGATGCATTGTTTATGATAAAGTAAACTTTGAAAAAACACAATGATATGATTTACAGGCTAAGAAGCAGTTAGCAGGGCTAAATGTTAGTATTTTCCATGCTGCTTAAAAAACGAGGCTAAGCTAGTATTATTGACCATGCTGCTTAGAAAATAATGTCCCATGCTAATGCCATTGTCCATGTTTTCAAAACGCTCAAGGCTAATGCTAAGGCTAATGCTAACCATGCTGCATTCAAAACGCTTAACCCTTTGTGTGACCAGCCCACCGTGGGCCCAAGGACACATTGAATAATATTCTATAATAAGCCTAAACTAATCTTGACGAACTCTATATTGCATTTGAAAGCTTCCACTTTAACACAGATGGGATTAAAAGCAATAATGCAATAATTTGTATTTTCAAATTTAGAGTTGTGCTTCACACAATGTAACGCACTCATAGAACACACTTTATAGTTGTTTGTGCTTCTATGTGCACATAGGCTAATTGTAAGTTTATTCTTAAAACACAGGATTGCTTTACTGTAAGTGTTTTTGGAACACTTAGGTAAAGGCTGTTGATGTGCATTCTAGGCCACGTATCCTGTGTGAACTGAATTAAACGTTTGTGTATATGCTGAATGTGGTTATAATGTGATTCACAATGCTAATTAATTCTTGAAAGTTTTCGAAACAGAAACACTTCATGTTCGGAGAACGAAATATTGTCACGTTTTAACTAATTCTGAATGACTCTGAAAGACTCTATAGTTCCACATCTTTCGCGTCAGATTTGGCAAAAACAGGATGATATTATTCATTTGAAAGCTTACACGTTAACACCGATGGGATTCAAAAGCGTGCGACGATTCTGTTAATTTTCAGATTTGGACAAATAGTTTGTAAGTCAGAAACAGTGAACGCGCATTTCATTAATCCTGAAAACAAAAACCCTTTTCGTATTCAAAGCTGCAGGGAACAAAATTTCCCCAAATAAATTGAAACATGTATAATGATCCTGTGCTGTTTACATTATGGGCCGAAAAGGTCGAGCCTACACTGTACAAACTCAGTAAAAAAGGTCTTAACATGGACGCTATTGACAATGACATTTTTACTTGGTGGAAAACAGTGGGCAGTAAGCAGAAGAAATCAAAACATGGTGAAATAATTGAGGCTTTAAACTTCATAAGTTATAAACGGCTAGATAAGTCAACAAAATTTCTATCTTCGCTTATGGAGATTAAGTGTGAAGAAGTGCATTCTAAAAAAGCAGAGGCACAAATGTCTGAGGCAAAGATTCAAGATCTTCAAACACAGCTAGATAAATTGCTAGCTGAGCAATTAGCCCTAACTGAAAAGTGTAAAAATCACAAATACACCATTGCAGATCTTAAGGCTAACCTAAATGCTGAAAAGTCCAAGTCTCCCAATACGCTCAACAGCGATGGGACCAAAAATGTGCACTTCTTAGATGAGGCAGGCTGCTCTAACAATCATGTATCTTCTCAGACAGATGAAGCACGCGATAAAATTTTGAAAAGAGTGCCTATTTCAGCCTTTAAGGTGATACGGCACCCAAACGGCACAGAGTCAAGCATTCGGCGTCCTTTAACGGTAACTGAATGTAACTTATTTAAAGCAGAGATCGGGCCATTCCCTTTGAAAGGGCCATTCGAACCATGGTGGCGACGCATTGTTAGTCTAAAACATGCATTTCAGCTCGAACCGAAAGATATTTGGCAAATTGTTATCAGCTCAATTCCAGATGTTCTGATCTATAAGACACCACAGGTTTTGATGACAGGCACCATTGTGCAGCCAATGTATCAAAATGAGCCTGAGAGTGAAATCTTTAATAGACTAAAACAATGCCTTCGTGATTTGCGTGGTTGTAGTCTCATTGGATGGGAATTGATTTTCAATCGGAAACAGAGTACTGAAGAATCGTTTGAGACATATGCAGAAAATATGTTTGAGCTTTTTGAGGAGTATTCTGGAATTAAAGATGTTAACCACAACCATGTAACTCTCCTTGAATTACTGCTTACAAATGCAGGGCCGCGTGTACAACAATCGCTCACGTATGGTGCTTCTCCAGCACAAAAGACATTCGAAGGGATCGTTAGCTGGGCAACAAGACTTGAGTCACGCAAACAAATGCATTGTGAGGTAGCTGTGTTAGAATGTCATGAAAATCCTCCATTTTCAGGAGAATTCAGAAAGCCACACTGTGGAAAACAAAACAGATTATGCACTTCCTGTCACAAAACAGGCCATACAGAGGAAAAGTGCTGGTCAGTAGGCAAAGGCAGACCACCACCCTACTTCATAAAACGCAGACAACACTCTAATGACACAAACCAGCGCTCCGCAAGTAACCAAAGCTCAAATGCATCTAAAACTCTTACTGAGTTAACAACTTTGGTCACTCAAGGCCTTCAGCTATTAGCGTCATTTGCTAGGCGGGTAGCAGCCCAATAGCAAAGAGCTTAATAGTTTAACATCTAGATTTAACCTCTACATCCTATAGGAGCGGTTTTTGCATTAAAAAAAAAAAGAAAAAAAAAAAAAAAAAAGAGCCTTTTCCCGATTCATTGATCTACTACCTAGTGCCAAAAGGGCGGAGGTGTGCTTTTATTTTTGCCTTTAAAAAACACTCCCAGAAGGGTGGCACAGGTAATAGCAAACTGATAAACCAGACATCAGACAGAAGTACCACAGCCTTTGCAGGTCACAAGAGATCTGCACTAACCAAATGTGTGAACACCAGAAAAAAAAACAAATGCTAAGCAACAGGCAACACCGAAACAGGTGAAATAATTTATGCCCACAGATCTGACTGTAATGAAAGCAACTTGAAGTAAAGCCAGAAAAACTCCCCAGCAGAACTGGGATCTCTAATGCTCATGACACAGCAGACTGTGAAGGCTCGTAGCTTTAAGGTGTCACACACTGCACTGAAACAACAGCAATAATTCAGACCTGGTCAATGAAACTTGGTTTCATGTGACAACCGGAATTAAAATTGCAATGGACATGATAATGGAGCAAGCAAAAGAATTCCACATGTCTGAATTTGAAACTGTTGAAAACGTCAGAATTAACTGTGGTTCTCTCAGCATTTATTTTTGTCAGGTTTACTTCTGAAACTCCTCGGAGGACGGATGCCAGGACGGGCCGGACCTCACCTGCATCAGAGCCAGGACAGCGGGATTGTTAGAATATAACCTGAGATACAGGAGATGGGGGAAAAGACACTTCAAAGGCCATTTACATCTCACAAACCA
>JAZAVI010000045.1:130000-300000 GCA_036326025.1 Chrosomus eos
CTTTATTTTCATTAAAGAGTTAAAGAGAATTAGTCAAACATTAACGTATATTTAATGATGCACAGACGTCATTAAAACCTGTTCATTTTATGGAGTCAGATGAATCGAGTTAATACATAACAGAAAATGTACTGCATTTAACCCAAAATACTTTGTCATGAGAAAAGACGGAAAACGCGTGAAACCTTCACCTCAAATCGAACGCCGTTTTTGGATCGATTTTGGAGGACTTACACGGCCAAGTACAGGGATATCCTGGACGAAAACCTTCTCCAGAGTGCTCTGGACCTCAGACTGGGCCGAAGGTTAACCTTCCAACAAGACAATGACCCTAAGCACACCGCTAAAATAACGAAGGAGTGGCTTCACAACAACTCCGTGGCTGTTCTTGAATGGCCCAGCCAGAGCCCTGACTTAAACCCAATTGAGCATCTCTGGAGAGACCTGAAAATGGCTGCCCACCAACGTTCACCATCCAACCTGACAGAACTGGAGAGGATCTGCAAGGAGGAATGGCAGAGGATACCCAAATCCAGATGTGAAAAACTTGTTGCTTCTTTCCCAAAAAGACTCATGGCTGTATTAGATCAAAAGGGTGCTTCTACTAAATACTGAGCAAAGGGTCTGAATACTTAGGACCATGTGATATTTCAGTTTTTCTTTTTTAATAAATGTGCAAAAATGTCAACAATTCTGTGTTTTTCTGTCAATATGGGGTGCTATGTGTACAATAATGAGGGAAAAAAATGAACTTAAATGATTTTAGCAAATGGCTGCAATATAACAAAGAGTGAAAAATGTAAGGGGGTCTGAATACTTTCCGTACCCACTGTATGTATTATGCAACACATTCTCATCCTTTGGCGTCATATAGGTGACGCCATATGACATTTCGTCGAAATCTTACGCACATGGCATCCTTTAGCGCCAATATAACACTATTATGGGTAGGTTTTGGTCTGGGGTAGGGTTACGGTTATGACGCCTTGGGATCTGCGTCTCATATTGACGCTAAAGGATGCCATGTGCGTCGGATTTAGACGAGCGTCACCTGTATGACGCCTTGGGTTCTGCGTCTCATATTGACGCTAAAGGATGCCATGTGCGTAAGATTTCGACGAAATGTCCAAAGCGTCACATGTATGACGCCTTGGGATGAGAACGGGCTCGTATTATGATAATAAATGCTGACAGGTTTGCCTATTTAGATTAAGGTCAGGTCAAAAAGCAATGTGACATTTTTGTTACTTTTGAGTGGCAATAGATATCAAACATTTATTCTGTTAAGTGGAAGTTTACAATGGTTATTTAATATAATCTGATAATTTTCTGGTCATTTGTTGATAGTCAGTCAGATTTATAAGAATCAGAGGGATTTTTTTCTGATTGAAAACAGACAGGCACATGTAATTGTGAGAATCTTCTGTATCTGTCATATCTGTAAATGTTGCTTTTCATTATTTGACAACTATTGTATTTGTTAAAGGCACACTATGCAATAATTGTACCTTAATATAACAGCTTCAAAGTCATTTCGGTGGTAAACAAACTCATAGTAGGGCGAATCATCCTGGTAGTAAAGCTTGGGGGGGACGCCGCTGTAAAAACCATCAAATTATGTTTCACTAAACAAAGTTCGGGAGGAGCACGTTCAAATAATTGATCCAATTATCACATCATTCCAACCAGCTGTCGACAATCAGTAATCAACATGTCTATCCAATCAGCTTGAGTTGGAGACCTATATATACACTCATTTGACTCACCAATGTTCTTCGACAGTTTTTCAGCATCCCTCCACCACCCCGTCTCCTCACACTCGCCTGGTTACTTCTTAAACCAGCAATACGGGGGGAGTACTCTGGGTTCGGGCCAAATATCCAAGCTCGGAGCCCTCTCCCCGGACAGCACGCCAAATATGCATACCATTTATTCTATCTAACTTATTTGTAAGTGTGAACTCGTGAATGCAAGTTTGAGAGGAGCGCCCCCGACAAATCTCGCGAGAATCATGACATGATTTACGGCAACGATGTCACACACATCAACAACAACATCTTAACAACATATTGCGTTCTATGTTGTATGTTGTTGCGCCTGCTTGTAGTATGTCATTTTTTTACTATGCTGTTCATTCATCCATTGTTGATAATTAGACCAGTCCAATAATTTCCACATACTGTATGTCTAGCTAGCTATTTACGTCAGTGCAAGTATTCCACAGCGACTATAGGGGTCGCTGTTTGACAAAAACACAATTTCTACATAGTGTGCCTTTAACTCTTTCCCCGCCAAACACGGAATTTTCCGGGTTTTATGAAAAAAACGCTTTCCCGCCAAACACGGAATTTTCCGGGTATCCGTGTTTTAGGTGGTATACGGTAAGGAAGACCCATGCGCATGTTTAGAAAAAGAGTACGCAACTCAAAGATCAAAGAAACAGACTGTGATTGTCTCAAACGTGAAGGAGTGGAGATGTAGCGAGAAGCGAGAATGTAGACAGAAAAATGCAGAGGTATACGGCTGATCAAGTACTGGAGGTGTTGATGGACTCCGAGTCCGATCACTCATTATTTGATCATTCTGAATCTGATCGGGACGAAGAAGTCAGTGACAGAGATGCACATGTTCTAGCCATGGATGTGCCGCAGATAGATCGTTCACCCGTCGATCTGGACGAAGACAAAGTTCACCTGTGTGTCGAAGATTGGACAGTGACAATTCAGACTGTGATACTTCGGACAGTGAGTGGACGCATTCAAGGCCAAGATCTCATTCATCGTCCCAAGGTGCCAGAACGCTTAGAGGTAAGACAAGATAAGAAAATATCTGAGAAAGTGTTCTATCTTTATGGTATTATATATATATATATATATATATATATATATAAACACTATAATATTTGTGTGTGAGTGTGCATGCATTTATGTGTGGCTGTGTCTGTAAATATGAGCGTGTAATGGCCAAATTGTTTCTCTCTTTGTGCACATTTACCACATAATATGTATTTATATGTGTGTGTATCTGTTTATTGAAAGTAATTCCAATTATAGCGTTAATACGATTAATACGTATTAACACGAAATAATACAATTAATACGAAATAACTGGGGTATTATCGAGTGATGATGTACTTGGCCAGATTTTTCCTGAGCCACCTTTGGTTACTTTCAGAAGGTGTCCCACAATTCGTGATAAACTGGTTCGGAGCCATTTGAAACCAGAAGGCCAACAAACATGGCTGGGATCTAAACCCAAAGGGTCTTATAAATGTCACCATTGTAATCACTGCGCAAATGTTATACAGACTAAAACCTTTGATGATATTCTATCCCGAAAACAGTTCAATATTAACCATTTCATAAGCTGCAAAACTGTGTTTGTTATATATAGACTGGAATGCCCAGAATGCAAAGTGTTTTATATAGGAAGGACAAAGAGACGTTTGCAGGACAGATTGGCTGAACACAAGTATGCAATCCGCATAGGCAATATGAACTACCCTATGGCGAGACATTACATGGAATTCCATAAGAGTGATCCTTCTACTGTACAGATCTGTGGAATTGACCATATCCCACTATCAGTAAGAAAAGGGGACAGGCAAAAATTACTAAACCAGAGAGAAAGTTTCTGGATTGATAAACTGCAGGCTATAAAATATCCAGGCCTGAACGAAGAACTTGACCTGAGTGTTTTTCTCTAAACGTTGTGGTATTTTTCTATTTGATTTTTTTCTTGTACTTTTGTAGTGATATATGCATTTCTTGTAACTTTGATGTGTTTTTTCACTAATATTCTACTAAGCTTCAAGGAGGCCATCTAGTGGCCTTTGTTATTATCTTACAATTCTGAACCTATTGTTGTCATTTGCCAAATGGAGGTTTCTGATTGGTGGTTTGAGACCTTATAAGGCTCTTCCTGTTTTTTTAAATGTAGTGACTCCCTGACGAAGGCTTGTATGCCGAAACGCGTCGGAGTTTTTTTTTTAATAGTGTTGATTATGACCAAGCCATAGAAATAAAGGCTTTTTAACTTTTCTAAAGAGAGTGCCTTGGATGTTCCTGATGATTTCTACATGTTTTTTTTTCTATCCAAAGAGCACCTCAAACTTATTCACTTGAGTCCAGGAAGCGCTTCTCTACAGACATTTGTTTATTCATATGATTATTTACAGGTAGAACACAGCGAGGCAGTGTGACAGAGACTGGAGAAGGATGCAATAGCAAAACGCTTTATTTGAGTTGGTAAGTATATATATATATATATATATCACGGTCAGGAACACAACACAGAGGAACAACACAGCTGGTCCAGAGATGGTGGGTCGGACGGACTCCAGCGCAGATGCTGGGTGACGCAGGGACTTCGGTGGACAGCCAGTGAAGTGCTCCCAGTCCAGTGAAGAATCTCCAGTGAGGTGCCCGGTGAATCCGTGGAAGTGCGCGGGAACTCGAAGAAAACACGACGACGAAAAAGAGAAATCCACAGGAGGACAAACAGCTCAGGAACAGGAACACACCGGGAAGAACAACGATCTGACAACATGAGACACCAGTTACTGAACATATAAAGGGACAAACAGATTGAAGCCAGCTGGCGCTGCTGATCACCAATGATGACACACACACACACACAAGCACGCGAGACGAGAGAGAGACAGTGAATTCATGCACCGTGACAGTACCCCCTTCCCTAGGAGGGGGGCCTCCTGGCGTTCCCCGACGGACTTACCTGTCGATTGTAATCATCGATAAGGGAGTGATCCAGAATGTCTCTAGCAGGAACCCAACTTCTCTCCTCCAGACCGTAACCTTCCCAGTCCACCAGGTACTGAAATCCGCGTCCCCTCCGTCTCGAGCCCAAATACGGTTAAACTTACTTAATTTAATTATGGACAGTGGTTCCACACAAGCAAATTGCGTTTTATTAACATTAATGGGATTTTTTTAATCTATGTAAGCTCCTTGTGTTGTGACAACACAACTGAATGAGTCCAAACAAATCAATGGAATTGCTTCCCTGTAACTTAAACCAGTTAAGTTTAGTTGTGGTTAGGTCTCAGCAGCAGGAGGGATGTAGAGGTCAGTAAGCTGGGCTGAGTTGAGTGGGGGACGGAGGGGGGTGACTCTGGGACGCCAGAGTCACTGTCGAGCCCTCTTGAGGTGTCGTGGGCTAGTCGACGAAACACTGAGGACGGAAGGTGCCCACTTGAAGACCCTAGAGATGTCCCCTACTCGGCTCAATCCAGACGGTTGTCGTGCTGGTCCACTAGGGAGGCCACACTGTAGTTGCAGCCGTCGTGTGTGCTGACGCGCCAAGTACACTGCAGCCGTTAACGCAGGACAGAAGGGGAGTCACACCCTCATATGGAAAGAAGCGTAAATGGATGGAGAAGCATAGTTTACTGTAAAGCTACGTCTTAGTGTTGCTTATCTTGGCGAAAGCCGAGTACAAATCAGCATGAAGTTTTAACATCTACTCTCGTCTAATGGAAATCAGTGAACATGCTTTATTTAAATCTTCACTGACAAATAAAAGTATGTAGGATTTACATAATTTCTCAATTGAAATTCTATACTATTATAGCTTGCTATTAGCTTATAATAGCACTTATTAACATATTAAATGCAAAAATGTATATACTCTTTCAGCAACAAGAGTTATATTTTATTAATCAGTCCACATCCTAACCAAATGCTCCACTCTTCTCCACAATGGTAACCCACTGTAATTTAAATGGTTCTAATAATTGCAATGTAATTGAACATTAAACACAATTACACACTATAAAGTCTTCCCCTTTCCTCATTTTCTCAAAAACACATAAAATAACACTTAATTTCAACATTTATTCTCTCTTAATTCAGCTATATGCAAAGCATGCTGGGAACTAACAAGCACCGCCCAGTTTAAGTTAATGCAACACAAATCATTCATGTAATCAACACAAACGGATTAAGTAAACTTTAATTTTACATATTTAAGCAGATTGAACACAATCAAATTAAGTTTGGACAAAATGTAGCAATTGTGTTGCTTAAGCTCATTTGAAGCAATTTGAACAAGCAGCCAAAATAATTTTTTTTCATTGCAATATATTTAAAGCATTCCAGGACAGACTTTCCGAAATACTCACAGAAATGAAAGACTTTGCCTTTAGATTAACTTTATTTTTTCTCTGAGGCCATGCACCTTTCCACTTTCTTCACACGGCATCTTCATCCAATACGTTGGAAATAGTCACATCCAGGGTTTTTTGAATCGCGAAATTAAATTAGTTTTAGTTTAACGAATGATAATTAAGTATAGTTGAAAATTATACAGGTTAAGTTAATTAAACGCAATACAATAGTGTTTTGGTGGTAAAAGAAATATATGTGTGTTACTTTAACAAAACATATTTGGGTAAAAAGAACAGTGCCACAAAACCATTTTTTTGAGTGTAGGGCGAGTGATAAAAATGCGTATCAGTGCTGGAAATTAGAAAAGTAATCAAATGTTTTCAAATGTAATCAGTTACATTACTTTAATCAAGTAATTGAAATACCTGTTATTAACTTATTACATTTTAAATTATGTAACTTGTAATCTGTAACCTATTACATTTCCAAAGTAACCTTCCCAACACTGATTATACATTGTTTGGGAACACTTTATTTCGATAGTCCACTTTAGACATATACTAACTATAAGTTAATAAGTTATGTCAATTAATTCATTGTCATTAGAGTATTAGACTGTCTGCTTGATATAGGCTAACACTTTTTTTGTGAGGATCCCTAACAGATATTCTACTGACTATGTAACTTGGCAACTACAAGTTAACTTATTCTAACCCGAACCCTAACACCTAACCATAACCTAAAAGTCTACCTATATACTCTAATGAGAGTTAGTTGACAAGTAGTTGCAAAGTTACATAGTTACACTGTAAAAAATGACCGTGGGTTTAACAGTAAAAGACTGTAAAAATGCTACAGTGAAAAACTGTTAATTGGATAACAGAAAGTTTCCTTACTATATACGGTAAATAACTGTGATAGATCTAATGGTACATTTAACAAGTACACCTGGCTGCAGCCTGCAGATCAGGGCGGGGCTACACCTGGGGCGGGGCTACACGTGCAGCCCCGCCCAAAACGCTTCTCATTGGTTAGGAGCAAATTGATGACGTCGATCGAGGCGGGGCCGCACCTGAGGCGGATAAACTATGGGATAAACAGGAAATGCCATCTCTGAAAATTCGTGCGCGATTTCACGTCACGCATCTTAAAAACGCATGCTTAAATTTGAAACAATACTTTAATAAATTTATACTGGTGTAAGATATTAAACTCTAAAGTAATAATGAAAGCAGTAAAAGGAGTAGAGCACATATCCATGGTTTTTACTATACCTAATCTAAGGTAAACTTTAAAAAAATTACTGTATACTTACTGAATTATGTATACTGGATGTTCTTAGAAAAAAGGGTTCATTGGGGTTCTATATATGAAGCATATAGGTTTCTTTTCTCAACTCCAAAGGAACTTTTATGCTAAAAAAGGTTCTATAATGACCAGAAAGAATCCCGTTGACACAAAGGTTCTTTATAGGCTATTATTCATTCATTTATTACATTATTCCGCAACATTTTGTAGTTGTAATTAAGTTATTGTTTATTAAACTGTTGTAGTAACTTAATGTCACATTTTAATATTGCTGATTTTTGGAGGATAAAAACTGAAATGTCACTCTCCATGTGATATTGATTAATTATATTTTTTAACCCCCATATCACATTCTGTTGCACTTCACTGTGTAATTTACTGTAAACATTAATGGCACCATATTAATTTCTTATGTTAATCCTTCCTCTGTAATAGTTGTTTATTTTTGTGCATTATATAGGCTATTGTGAAACATTTATGCCAATAAAGTTGTTTGTAGTTAAACCAACTACTGTACATTGTCAATCTCTGTATGCATGCCAACACAAAAAACAAACTCATACCAGTGATAACATTTATTTCAAAACAAGAATAATTGTGTAAAGAGATATATATACACACACACATACAGATAATCACATCAACTGTACACACACACACACACACACACACGTACACAGACGTATAAACACGCATATACACACGCACATACATACCGGTACGTTCGTACAAATGCACGCACACACCTGTATATAGACGCATATACATAAGCACACACACACACATACGTACACATGCATGCACACACCTGTATATACACGCATATACATAAGCACACACGTATGTAGACGCATCTACATATGCACAAACACGTAGGTACGGTCGTACGCATTCCCACACGTACGTACACTCACGTACAGTCACTCACATGTACGTACAGGTATGTACACTCACACACTACGTAAAGGTACGTATACTCACTCACACAGGTACGTGCACTCACACACACGTACACACACGTATGTACGTACACTCAGACGTACACTCATCACACACACGTGCACACACACGCACACACACACACACACGTCCACACACACACACACATTACTCAGCCTGAAATTCCCCTCCATCATTGAAAAAACAATCAACCGAACAATAGCCCTCAACCTCCTTCTCGGAATAAAATCCACGCAGGACTCCTCTTCTGCCATCACCAACATATCCAGGTGGCACGTCCTTGTATAATACATTGCAGTGAAAGCAATGAGTCAAAGAGTACGGCACCCGGAACTCTTGCCTATATTCTCTGGAAAATGCAGTCCAGTTCACAACACCTAATTTAGATGAAATACAAAACAAACAATTGAATATTTTGAAGAAAGGCATTAACATTCATACAGTAATTCAAGGAATTAATTTTTTTTATACATTTTAAACATTATAGGAAAATGTTAGACAAGATATGAGTGTTTTTCGCTTTGTCTGTAAAGTACTAAGTTTACTTACTTCGTTTATGACAAACATACTTTAATTTGGCTTGAGAAAGCCTTTCCTAAAAGTTTGAAATAGCTTTAAAGGCTTTTCAGTTTGAAGATCAAACTAGTTTTCAAGCTAAACGTTTGGAAGAGTAAGTCTGTCTATCTGCCTATGATAGACTTTTTCCAAGTACCTTTTACAGTGCTCACAACTTAAGTTTAAAGAACTTACTGTCCAGCCATGCAAAGTGGGCCTCCTCTCTGAATTTGGGCTCACTGACAATTTCTCTGAAAACCTTACATGTCAGTGAAAGTCTCCAGAAAGCCACATCACCGTCGTCTGTGATGACTCCCATCAGGATCCGCCACAGGATGTCAGGTGGCATCTGTACAAAGTAGCCAACAATCAGTCCAAAATGTAACTTAACATACAACTTATTAAAATGGGTAACTGATAAATTTGACAGGAGTTTATATTGCCCTTACCTTGGTCAAAGAATCAGCAGGCAGGGGGGTTTCAATCACCTCTAAATTGGAGGGTAAGAACAAGGGTAGCATCATTTTCAAATCCCTGTTATTTACAGTTCAAGATTTAAAGTGGGAACCAATACCTGCTCTCTCTACTCTCCTCTTTTTCCGGATTTGCTTTCTTTCAGCATCTGACCTGCAAATGTTTAAAATTTTAAGTCTCATAAACACAGTTTGTTCTTAATGACATCTCCCAGGACCATAATTGTAATCCTTTTGTTTAGATTGTTAATAAATTCATTACATGTATCAATCTATAGTTAAAAACACTTTTTAAACTGCTAAATGTAAGCATTTGGTAATTGAAACTTCAATAAAACAAATTTTAAACTGCTAAATTTAAGCATTGGGTAGTTGGAACTTCAATGAACAGTACCTATACTGTGACAGAACAGCAAAAAATAGAGTGCAATTTCAAAATGTGGATTAAAAAAAAATGAAGAAAAACAAACCTCAAGGGGAAATTCTCCAAAAGCAGCAGACACCACCACCTCCTGATGAAAGGCATGTCAGGCTAAGTTAAAAATAAATAATCTGTAAGTTTACTTTTAATGATATGGGGGGGGGTTCCATTGCATATTTCACTTACTTCTGTAAAATCAAAGGCCCCTGCTGTCACAAAGCTCAGTGAATACTGAAATGGTAATCATTACAAATATGTTTGGTCAGATACTGGATAAACACATAGTAAGCAACACTTCAGCTTTATAAACTTACCATCAGGACAAAGACACCACAGCTGTTGCTTTGATGTTGTCGTGGAAGGCCCTGTTAACGTTGCCATGCACAGAGTCAATCCACCTTGAAAAAATAAATCAATTTCCAATGCTTTTACAAGTTATGTATTCAAATGAACATTGGTACCGTGACATCGTTGACACAGTATTCATGCCAAGGCCCAGGAGACATGATTTGTGCAATATTTCTGCAATGACAAAGACAAAACAGTTACTGCACTGCATCAAACAAAACAACACAAGAGAACTGAAATGTGAGGCACAACCAGAACTCGGCATGAGTATTATATGATCATTTTATTGACCCTTTACAAAAAAAAGTGATCTGTAAACATAATTAGATCCCAAGTCAGATAAACAAGTCACATAAAAACCTTTAATGTTAATGGCCACAATTTTATTTAAATGTGGTTAAGAACGACCACAATTTTATTCAAATGTGGTTAAGAACGACCACAATCTTATTAAAATGTGGTTAAGAACGACCACAATCTCTGAACTCCGAATAGTGAACTAAAAAACCTGTAGATGAGCATGTATTCTTCATTATTGAATGTTTTGCCGTGCAGAGGATCAAGGAGAAAAATGTCATGCTCTCCAGGCTTCATAATCTGTTGATATGTCACAATATATACACCGAAAGACAATTGCAGTTTATATAACAAATAGTATTTAAAAATGATGCAGACAAGTTATCCCAGGTATACACTACAGATTTAGAATGACTTACACAAACCATCCAATGTCCTGGTATCCATGTTGGGAAGATAAACCAGTCGATGTTTTCATCCATCTTGAAAACAAATAATATCGGTCATCATTGAAATTTAGAAACCTTGGCTGGGTTTCATATTAAACAGAACTGACTATAATACATACAGGCAGGTGTAGAAGTTGCTCTTCAAGAGTCCTGTTTGGCCATGTTTCAATTTGATATGAACTGGCCGAAAAAACATTCACATTCTGTATGGAAAATTGAACATACAATAATTTAAAAAAGGCAAAATTGATACATACAATATCTGGGAGAATTAACTTTCTGACCACTGTAAGCACATCTACAAAAGTATATATTTCTGCTAAAGGGCTGCTTAAAGGTATTGTTCACCAATAAATACAAATTATAACTGTACATACTTCCATTGTATTGTAAAAAAAATATATATATCTATCTAAATTATATATACACTATTATATATATATATATATATATATATATATATATATATAAATATATAAATGACAATGGGGACTAGCCACTCTGTATGTCATCATCATCTTTTGTGTTCAACAGAAGAAATAAACTCAAATGATGACAATTTTCATTTTTGGGTAAACTATCCCTTCAAGCAGCTAAAGTAAATTGAGCAAAAAATATTATTTTCACTATTTATATGACTATTTCACCTGTGATTTTGCTATGGTCTCTACCACTTTCAGGCAACAGTTGAGAATCTGCATTTTAAAAAAAAAATAAAGAAACTCAATATAACATAATATAATATCACCATTAATTGCTGTATTAAAATATGATGTCTTTGAACTCTGTACCGTTCCCTCAACGTCTCTTTCAAGTCCAAGGCAGCACAGGTCTGATCGGTTTAGCGTCGTGTTGTACACAGTTGCCAATAGCTCATCTTTGGACTTTCTGACATCCAAAGCATTGTTTAGCTAACATTCAGATAGAAATACATAAGTACTCAGGCTGATGAACAATATTTTGTAAAGTCTCTAAAAATCACTTACCAACTGCTGTTGCCCTTCATTTGGCATGGCCCCCCAAAATGTTTTGCTTGATTTAACAAGGTTCAGGCTTGTCACCACAGGACTTGGAAAAAGTTTAGGGTCACACTGCGACTGGACAGCTGTACATAAGTAAAAGATTTAAAAAAAAAAAATCACTTAAAATTTTAGCAAATCTTCAACGAGTTAAAGAAAAACCTCAACCTGGATGCTTTTCCTCCTCATTCAGAGTTGTATTCAAAGTTTGGGTCTTTGGATAATTTGGTCCCACATTTGGTTCTGGTTCTGCTCCTACTCAGGTGTTATAAAAATATAGTTAGTAAATTTAATAGAATGACCTATGACCTATTCACATGCAGAACATTATTAGAATTATTATAACATTATTAGAATGTATATACATTACCAAGTATGACCTTTCCATTCGAGTCTAACTGCAAATTAGGACTGCCACTGAACAATTTCTTGAATTGTTCCAGCTTCTTCCTGTCCCCCTTGCTCAACACAGTTGTGTGCATTTTTGCAGCGGAGAATGGCTCTTAAAAGAGCCTTTGGGTTATAAAGTAAACAAAAAATAGGTAAGAGAGAGATGGAGGACTAGAGTAAGAGAATAATTAACACAGCAAAACAAAAATAATATGGAGTAAAAGTGGTGCACAGGGAATATAACTGGGGATGACAATGCCAAGGATCTGCGAAGAAAATGAAGTATAGAGCATCAGAATTAGGATAATATATAATAATATAATAATATATATAATAATAATAATAATATAGGATAAAATATTTTATTATCTTATTACTCTAATGCAGTGGTGTCCAAAGTCGCTCCTGGAGGGCCACTGTCCTGCAGAGTTTAGATCCAACCTACCTCTACAACCTGCCTGGAAGTTTCTAGTATGTCTAGACTCTAGTTAATAAAACCTTGATTGGCTGGTTCAAGTGTGTTTAACTGAGGTTGGAGCTAAATTCTACAGGACAGTTGACCTCCAGCAGCAGGATTGGACAGTGTATACTGTATATCAGCATAAGTATACTAACAATATTCAATATATAAAACAAGTTCTACTTTCAAGGAGTTTTGTTGAATTTGTATTACTATTGAATGTAGTTTCATGTTCAATTAAATAAATGTAGACTTAACAACAATCAAAAGTTTACATTAAATTAGTTTATTCATAAGGAAAAAATTTCCTACAATGTAACTTTGTATATTTTTACTTTTAAATCCTATTTTTCTTCTCCTGGTTCAGTTGCCACTGTATTTCTTTTTGAGGGCCTTGTTTTAACACTTTACCCTAATACCACCAAACCCACACACACGCACGCACACACACACACACACACGCGCGCGCGCACACACACACACACACACACACACACACACACACACACACACACACACACACGCGCGCGCGCGCGCGCCACGATGCTTTTGGGAAAAGCTGCCCTAGTTATATGGTGGATATTGGGTAAAGTTACACGATCTTATTTTTACACCACTTCATTTTAACATCACATTAAACACCACATCAGAAAATAAAAATAAAAGAGGAGCTTGCCTGTACCAAAGTCCTCTGCTCTGCCTGTACTCACCATACAGCGATGAACGGCGGAAATGAGAACATGATAGATTCGACGTCATTTTTTGGCGGGTATGGCCCCGGTGCGGCTCCGCCCTTGTTCAACGTCTTCACTTTGCCACTAACCAATGAGACGCATTTTGGGCGGGGCTACACGTGCAGCCCCGCCCCAGGTGTACCCCCGCCCAAATCTGCAGGCTGCAGCCAGGTGCTTCTCACATTTAATATAATTTTACTGTAAAATACCGTTAAATTTACAGTTTTTGAAAGTGAAAAAGAACAACTCATTGTATAATTTACAGTGAAAAACCGTAAATTGACATTCCCACAATTACCTGCGTGACACTTCACATTTGATGTATTTTTGTTGAAATAACTATGTTTCTTCATATTTTTCTTAGTTTTTTTCTAATCAGTTATGTACATTAGGGTTTTATGTTACATTTAATGTTGTTAAATTAATGTTTATTGCATTTTTAAAATTTCATGTGTGTTACCATGATGGTGTTTAATGTTTGTGCGAATGACACTTCGCAGCTTCTATATATTAGTATTAACTCTCTTGTGGAAGAGCTGCTTGTGTTGAGCATTGGATGATCATGTGATTCATCACCACTGTGGTTGACGACTGTCAGTGTATTACAATGGTACAAAACAGATATTAATACATCAATAGGTTTGAAATTAACATTATATCAGATAATGAATTACGGTTTATTACTGTAAATTTTAAGTTAAGTCTGTAAAACCAATAACGTTGCTACCGTATTTTTGACAGGAAAACTCTGGTAACCACAGCTGCCGGGTTTATCCCGTAAAAACTACGGTTTATTTTTTACAGTGTAGTAGAATGTCTAAAGTGGACTATTGAAATAGTGGAACCCATTGTTTTGTTTTTAACAAGTACCTGTTATATACACAGTAAGCAAAAAAAAAAAAAAAAAACACACATTAATAGCACGTGTCCAACACATTTGTCACCACTATGTTCAGTTTTATTCAGTTCAATATCTTTTAGTTTGTATTTCTTCAGTTCATGCCTTTCTTTTGTTTGATTTCCCGCCACTCTTTAGTTACCATGGTCACGTCATTATTAGTTAATTTGTTCCAGCTGTTTTATTAGCCCGCGACCCCTGCGGCCGAAGGAAGTGAGGAGGAGGCTAATAGACTTTAATGATCCCTTCGCTCCATCTTGGTGTCGACCTGTCGGCTCCGTTTGGGCTCCTTCCACCTCCTCCAGGGTCCCTCTTCCCACCGGCTCCACCTTGGCCAGTTGTAACACCACTTCCACCACAGACTCATCCCTCTTCTGCCTCTCACCACCTCATCCACTTCCAAAACCCCCTCCAGCAACAACAGAGGGAGCACTGTCACCATTATGTTCAGTTTTATTCAATTCAATGACTTTTAGTTTGTATTTCTTCAGTTCCGGCCATCCTTTGTTTGATTTCCCGCCACTCTTTAGTTACCATGGCCACGTCATTATTAGTTAATTTTTCCAGCTGTTCTATTAATTAACTTGTTTAGTTCGCTATATAGTTACCCTGTCTTCACTCTTTGTCTGGGGCCTATACCATGAAGCCGGTTTAGGTGGCTAGCCAGCTATGTTTCAGCTTAGTTTCCGCCAACCCTGGGTTTTAGGTACTATGAAAGTAGCTCGGCTTTAATCGGTGTTCGTTGCCATGGTATCTTACGCTGCACGGCTAACCTGCTCCGGGGCAGGTTAAGTTCTGGATTCGAGATCTCAGACTGAAGTTTGACCAATCAGCTGTGAGCAAAGAAACATATAGGTGACGTAACTAATTCCCAGTGTTTGTTGCAATGGCTTTACATTTTCTTTCAAATCCTGTGGACATCTCAGCGCAAATTGTTAGACGAGCACATCGTAGAGAAAGAGTTTTTAGCCGGACCAAATCCCCTTGCCTTTCCTGATAGTTACTTGTATGAAAGATGTATCTTTCATGTATACAGATGTTCTGCGGAAGGAATATCTTATCTTTGCGAACTTCTTGAGCCGCACATAAATTATTTAACACGTCGAATTCATGCACTTACTGTACCACAAATAGTATTGCGTTGCGTTTTTTGCAAGTGGTAGCTACATACTTGCACGATCGGTGATGCACATAATCTAGGGGAAAACACGGTTTGTCCAACCGCAAGGTGGTCCTCGCTCTGCAGGAGTACATTAATAGTTTAATAGTGTTCCCCAGACATTTATTGACCATGTCCATAAGAGAGAGTTTTTATAAAATTGCCGGTAAGATATATTGATAGGGTGACATCACGGTAAAAAAAAAAAAAAAAAAAAAAGCAAATTTCACAAATGTACTATACAATACAGTACATGTTCAGAATTATTTTAAATCTTTATTTTATTTTATTCGGTTAATCTTATGATAGGATTCCCTATAGAGTCATTGGAGCAATAGCCTGCACACATGTTGCAATCTCCACTTCTCTAGGAGAACATTAGGCAGATTATGTTAATAGAAAGTCCTTTCACAGCCTTAATGTTCAGGTAGAGATTATGTGAACATGTGAAATTATTATTTTCTGTGAGATGAATCTTTAAATGAATAGTAAAATTAACAGATAACAATCTACTTTCCGTGAGTATGTTGTGTCAGCGTTTTGAGGAAAGCTAGTTAAATTTGGTACAGTACAAAACACTGTTAATTTGAATTGGGACAGCAAAACCTACACAATAACCCCCTATCATGACCCTCATGTGTCAGTAAAACCATAGTAAAAGTTAGAGATGATCTTTGGCATCCTAAAGGCACGTTTCAACTGTCTTCGGCACTTAAGAGTCACCAGAGTGGGCATCACAGATAGTGTCTGCATGTGCCAAAGAGAGCAATAGAAAGTTGCATTAATAAGTATTCATGCTAAAGTGTTACTTGGTTAAATAAGTTCACATACTGAGATCAGTTTAATCCAGCTGTTGCATTTATTTTTTAAATGTGGAGCCTCCTCAGCTCACAGTCAGGCTCCTTTAGTGTGCAGTCTAGCTCTATAGGCTCCTTTAGTGTGCAGTCTAGCTCTATAGGCTCCTTTAGTGTGCAGTCTAGCTCTATGGGCTCCTTTAGTGTGCAGTCTAGCTCTATAGGCTCCTTTAGTGTGCAGTCTAGCTCCATAGGCTCCTTTTGTAAAGGGCCCTGACTGAGTCTGTTTCCACCTGAAACATAATTCCACCACAAACATGATCATTACAAGTTTTTGGGAGGCTAATCAACTCACAAAAAGTTCCTTGACAACACCCTGTAATATATGTCAAGGGTTTTAAATCCTTACCTTGTTCACATTTCTTTTGAAGCCTGTTGAGGTAGAGGCTTCAGTTTCTGGGACAGGTTGTGAAAAATCCTCCAATAAAAGAGATGTGTAACTTGGGCCAGTCCCTGTTTTATGCCACACATTCAAATGTTTGCCTTAATAAAAAGCCCAGTGCATTCACCTCAGCAACTGTCCCAGAACACAGACAGAGTGTCTTCATCATTTCCTCCTCCCTGATAAATAAAAGTAGGCCAATATGTTTCTGGTTTTCTGTCTGCTGCATACTGACCTCTGTGTGGGAGACTGTGTGTGTGTGTGTGTTGGCTTCAACAGGGACACTGCATTTCCCTCTACTGCAGAACATACAGTCAGCCATATTTAAAACTTAAAATAGTAATGTATCGCACACGTACCCAGTGTTACTTGCTTAGAGGAGCCAGCACCAGGGTCAGATTGTACAGCACCTGTAATCCCACCCATAATCGGCCGTCCCTTATTCCTATCAGAGCCAACTCAGTGTATTCTGGAGGAGTGGCCCTCCACTGGTTTTCTGAATTTCACTCTTTTTTCGGTTTGCCTCAAACAAGTGTTAATAAAAAAATAATAAAAGGTTGTGTGTAAATACTTACTAGGCTATTTTGAATTATATTTTTATATTTTGTCTTTATCAGCTGCCAAGAACGTTTGGAGTTGCATCTACAAATCAATGAATATTAATCTTTATTAGTATATACCAACCCAGGCTCATTGGAAATACGTTACTCTGCCTACATTTTTGCAAAACCTGAAATACGTACCTCCAGGTACGTTTCCCTGCACTTTTCGGGTGAAACGTCCACTAGAGGCGCTAAGTGGTATACATTTTTATCCGTTCAAGATGCGTGTTTATTAAAGGTTATAAAAGCGACAATATCAGTAAATGATGTTCAGACTTCTCAGTATACACTCATTTTACTATCAATTAGGTATTTGTCCCACGCTTTTGAGGTGCCAAGGATGCGTGACTGCAGATGTCCGATGAGCATACTTCTGGATCGCACTTCCCCGAGGTACTTGCGTGTTTACCGAAAGAGTATGGTATTGCCTCCAATGCCTCGCAAACGGAACAATGAATTCTAAAGAAATGCATTTGTATGTTTTAGTTTTCTGTGTTTTATTGAAATTAAACGGCAGGGAATCGCGAGAAAGCGACCGTGTTGATTACGTACCAAACTGCACAAAACTATTTGGCACTATTCTTGAACGACGTCGGACTCGGCGAGCAATTATTAATTTGTATAACGTTAGCTATGTGTCTAGTCTCACTACCGAGTATGAGTTAACTGTAAGCAGAATATATAATAAGATATCGAAGGCATAAAGAATTAGTTTAGCCAGAACGTTATGAATTTACGTTTCAGTCAGGTGATTGTTATGTACTCCGTGAAACGTACAGGAAGATTAGTAGCTAGTGGGCAGTGGACACCCTACTTCAATTAACCCTGGTACATAACATATTATATTAACCACATAATCTCAGTTGATCTGTCCTTTTGTTTTCAGTAAGCTTGCTTCTCTGCAGATTTTGGAAATTTCTCTCGTGTTACTAATATGCCTAACATAGGCATAATACATTAAATGCTTATTTTTTAAATGATAAATTATTATATTTAAATAATTCATTGTTGTTGTTTTCCAGTGCACATGCCAACTTAAATGACAACTTTTATCATTTGGAAACGGATCTCTTTATTCTGGGTTTACTTTAAAAAAAAAAAGTAATTTTAACTTGATATTGCATTGTTCTGTCGTCGTTTGATCGCATTTTATTTATTTTATTGTATTGTAATGTTATTATGTCGGTCTTATATAGCCAGGGAAGCTGGATTGCTTTGCTGTTTATTGATATTTCTTCAATTATATTTTATCAGTAGGAAATCGCGCTGAAGAAGTCTCGTTACGAACACATCGCGATATTTGGCATCAGTCACGTGTGCCAGGTGATGTTTGATATAATGTATTTTCTGTTTTTTTTTATATTAATCAGATTAGCTCACATTCAGTCACTGCTTTATATCTGTCATCTCCACGGAGGCTTTGCGTTTCATTGCGTTCTAATTCAAAACAGGGTGATTAAACACCGTCTGTCACGTGACGTGCTATAGGCCTAGACCTGGCTTAATCATATTCATATCAGGTTTAAAGACAAGTAGTACAATTAATTCCAAAGTTGTATTTGTAGTAGAAGCACAGTAAAAACAACACTTGCTTTTACCACAGTGACATTAGTTTTAATGTGATAGGCTAAGTGTAGTAAAAAGACAGTAATCACAAAACTTACCATGCTTTTACCACACTATTGGTAGTTTTAATGTGATACTTATTGTAAATGTACAGTAACCACAACACTTACCATGCTTTTAATGCTTAATAATGTAACATACAATATTTGTAAGGTAAATCAATACTTTTTCCTTTAAATAATCCTATATATTATACATAATGATATTTTCTTATCTCTTTTTTCAACTGAAAAGACCAAAGAGGCCTTTCGGACTCAGTCAGCCCATTACTGTTTGAGGACAAGTTAACGGAGGAGACGGAAAGCTGCAAAGGCAAATATTCGCAATGGTATGTATGTATGTATGTATGTGTTGGTTTTAACCCTAAAACAAACATTTTATCAAGCATTTGTTGTTTCTTAAACCTTTTCTCGCAAAACCCATTGCCCAATCAGTACAAACATAGTCTCAAAGTCTTAATAATTCACAAGATTTAACAAGTTATACGATACTCGTACATATTTGTACACAATCCTGCAGCTTTTACTCCTAGTGCTGTCATTGGCTACTGCCTCAATTCCTGTACATATTTATCACAATATTTGTAAATCAGTTGCCCCTCTTTTTGGAAAGTAGTCGGATGTCACACACACTGTCAGAAAGTTTATCAGAAAGTTTATATTAATTGCATTGTATTCATTAGAATTGTTACAAATTGGTCCCTGTCTGTTCATGTTCCAATGATACATAATGTCTCTCCACACCTCATAACCTTCCTCTGTTTGCAAGAGTGGAAAAGCTGATCTGACTTGTCACATGACATCAAATACTCGATTATTTTGTCATAATCAGATCAGTTACACTGCTGATAACTGTCCCGTTTGCATGTAAATCATGTTATTTTTAAACGAGTTCATATGATTATTGCTTGCTATTAAATACATACTTTTATTCATAGAAATGCCCACATATCAGTGAACCTATTATATAGAAATGCTTTTAACATTTATTTTTGCGACACTCTTTACAGAAATAAATCCTACAGTTATGGATAAACTCACATCATCATCATCATCAAGTCCTGTGCTGGGCACATTGGGCAACAAGTGTCCTCCAACGTATTCGATCTGTGGCCAGGTTCTCCACATCTTCCCATGGGACACTGACATTCTTCAGATCTTCGTGAAACATCTGTCTTCGTGTCTTCCTTGGTCATCCCTGTCTCCTGCATCCTCCTGGTGGTGTCCTCTTCATAAGTGTCTTCGGGTGTTGTTGTTTGGGCATGTGTAGGATGTGTCCAGCGAGGTGCAGCCTTTGCTCTGTCACAGTTTCTGAAAGTCTTCATGTGAAGTCCCACTCCTCCAGGATCTCTTTGATATTATGCAGAACCAATATTGAAAACAGTAATTTATCTGTCATTA
Source organism: Chrosomus eos (assembly GCA_036326025.1). Taxonomy (NCBI): domain Eukaryota; kingdom Metazoa; phylum Chordata; class Actinopteri; order Cypriniformes; family Leuciscidae; genus Chrosomus; species Chrosomus eos. The sequence goes on from JAZAVI010000045.1 coordinate 150,461, forward strand.
TAGTCATTATTTCCCATAAAGCATTATGTTTCAGCTTCATAAACTGTACTTGATATCTGCCTAATGCCTTTATCAAATAAGCGTCAGTACTCATCAGGAGTTTTGGTAAAGGACATATTCATTGCCATCCATTGCAGGTGTTTGTCCAAACAATTGAAGATAGTGAGAGTGTTTTTGAAAAACCTTTTGAAAACTATCAATATTTTTGGAATTCTTTTTGGTGCTAAAAGAATATTACAGAAATTACACACTTGACATACTGGATTATTATATTGCTGACATTTATAATAATCCACTATTTTAAGTTGCCTTTCATTTAGTTACAATAAAAGTGACCAATAATCACAAGGATATAGAATTAAAGTTGAGAATGTAAAATGTTGTGCTTACGGTTTGCCTATTTGTTCATAGAAAGAGAAACAAATATATTTTCACAAAACAAAGTTGAATCTCATCTCTTGGTTTGTACAAATATAACGTCATCATAGCAATGTTTTTTAACGTTACTGTATGGTTCACTATAATAGATTGCCCCTGTATCTGGATATTTTTTATATATAATTAACTGATTTTTACACTGTTGTGCAGTAGTTTTGGCGCTACATTGGTCTTTAAACAGTTTGACATTAAATATTGGAATATGCTTTCAAAATTGTGTGCATTCATTGTGCTTTTGTTACATTTATTTGAATATAATTGATATACATTTGATATACATACACTGTAAATGTTAGAACCACTTTAGTACATGTACTCATCTTTAATTAACATACTGCTGTAGGCCATTGCTTAGAAAAAAAGTATTTTATTTATTCAAATGTATTTATGCATCAGTCTCTAATCAAATAGGCACATTAGTGTCATTGATCATGTGAACTCGTTGTTGGATGGTAACCACACAAAGGAGTGTTTTGTTTTTAAATGTGATTTTTATAATTTATTTAGAAGGAATGAATGTTTAACAGCCGAAATATTAAATATAAAGTATCTATCCTGCAACCGGAACCAGAAGAGCTCTGTCATCGTTTACCATAAATGGGCAAGTAAGTGTGACGGATCTGTTCAGCTGGGTTGTTATTGGCTGTGACTTTATCGCAGAACTCGCTGTGATTGGACCATCCTTTTAAACCATATAAAACGGCGTTTCATGTTACAAAGTATGTTTTGGTGTTATTGTTAAGTTAGTTATACATTAAGTTAACTATAAAGTGTCTCTATGTTGTGAGAAATCACTCCTTTACCGAAATCCTAACCCTAACCCTAAGCACATTTCAATGAACTACAGCACCACGTTTCCTGTTCCATTGATAGAATGACAGAGATATGTGGGTAATGTAGTTTAAAACGTTTAGTAATGAAACAATAAATGTTAAATCAATAATATCTTTAATGGACAACTGGATATCTAAATTTGTTCATTGTGCAAACCTTTATGACATATATAAGGGACAGGCTGAAATTTTATATTTTACCATGAACACTTTCAAAAATAACCTTTTTGCCAGCTTTCCATATATGTCTGAAAACTGTGCCCAACATTATTTATTAAATAAAGCATAAGCAGTTATCCTGCCAATTTTCTCTTTGATACACTAACCGGACTTTAAGTTACAGCCATTTGAAATGTAAAAAATAAATAAATGAAAAATCTTTTTTGCTCTTCTGGGGGCCATTCCTGGGCCCCTGGGGGTGGAAGGGCAGTTCAATCTACACAGATCTACACACACTATTACTATTACACAGGGATAATGCACTATTCAGTAAAACAACTAAAAACAGTGCCAACATTTCCTTTTCACCCCCTCTGATTGCTGCTTATATGCCTGACAACAGTAATGTCTATTCTTTTATTTTAAATGCAATAGATATTTACTAGAGTGGTCAACATGGATCATCTTCAATTAAGCTGTTTATAGCAATAACTGTTTATAGCAAGATAGCCCACTGCAGCCCTTTTGTTATTCACTTCCCTTTATTTCACTGAAAACTGGCATACATGCATGTGCACCTTTCAGGTCACCTGATGGAGTTTTAGGTCACCAGTAGGTCACCTGATGGAGTTTTAGGACACCAGTAGGTCACCTGATGGAGTTTTAGGACACCAGTAGGTCACCTGATGGAGTTTTAGGACACCAGTAGGTCACCTGATGGAGTTTTAGGTCACCAGTAGGTCACCTGATGGAGTTTTAGGACACCAGTAGGTCACCTGATGGAGTTTTAGGACACCAGTAGGACACCTGATGGAGTTTTAGGACACCAGTAGGTCACCTGATGGAGTTTTAGGACACCAGTAGGTCACCTGATGGAGTTTTAGGACACCAGTAGGTCACCTGATGGAGTTTTAGGTCACCAGTAGGTCACCTGATGGAGTTTTAGGTCACCAGTAGGTCACCTGATGGAGTTTTAGGTCACCAGTAGGTCACCTGATGGAGTTTTAGGTCACCAGTAGGTCACCTGATGGAGTTTTAGGTCACCAGTAGGTCACCTGATGGAGTTTTAGGTCACCAGTAGGTCATTTGATGGAGTTTTTCGGTTCCTTGCCACTGTTGCCTTTGGCTTGCTCAGTTGGGGATATTCAATTTAATTTAATCAATCAATAATACTATTGATCCGCATTACCAAACGTGGATGTTTTATTATTATTTTAATTAAAACTGTGAAGCTGCTTTGATACAATCTGTATTGTGAAAAGCGCTATACAAATATTCTTGACTTGACCTTTTGTTGCATTGTTGTCCCAAATATCATTTACCAGATCTAAATTTGTATGTCATACGTAAAATAATTATAATTATTAAATACATGCAGTTGGTTTTAAATTATGTATAAACTAAAGAAATAAGAAAAAAAAATTTCTCAAATCAATTTATTTACTGCACCAAACACCACTTCATTACACAATATTCACCATACTTTATTACACAATTTATTGCAGGTCACAGCATAAAGTTGATAAAGTAGCATAAAGACAAATGAGATTCAAGATAAATAAAAATGTGTCTTCAAAAATATATTAACATCATATTAATCCATTCACAGCTGCTAAAGCCACAAAATGAGTGCCAGAGAATTATATTCAGTCACCTATGATACAGAAAACAGATTTGATATTGTGTTGGAAAATAATGATTCATTATCACAGCTAAACTGGTTTCTTGCTCTTCCCTGTACATGTCTCTATCGTGTTCATGTTCTTCTTCCTCGTCTAAACAGTTTGTTCAGTTGTACCCTACAGTACAACAGATGAACAGAAGATGTGATCACTGATGTGGTGTAGATTTTTCTCAACCAGAGGAAGAAGTCTCATCATCCCATTGTCAGGTGTTCTCCAGTCCTGGTCTGAAATTAAAACAAAAAACACAAACAATTCAAATTAAGTTGTTTAATGGACAGTCAGGTCAGCTTATATTCTGTGTTATTTACAGCAGTGATGGGCTCTGGCCCTCAGCGTCCCCTGTCCTGCAGATTTAGCTCTAACATCAAACCCTCCTGCCTTTCTGTCTATAAGTAAACCTGAAGACTTTGGTTAAAATTTTCAGATGTATGCTCAGTTAGGGTTGGAGGTAAACTCTCCACCTCAAAAAGGAGTTGCCTGTTCCTTTTTTAAATTTACATAGCAGCAGTCAGTACATTATATAATATACACATTGAAGTATTATATAAATATATAATATTGCAACACATAATATAAGTTAAGTACTGAACAAAAACTGTTTTACCCATGTGACCCTGGATAACAAAACCAGTCACGAGTCGCGTGGGTATATTTGTGGCAATAGCCAACAATATTCAGGATTTATTTCTGTAAAGAGTGTCGCAAAAATAAATGTTAAAAGCATTTCTATATAATAGGTTCACTGATATGTGGGCATTTCTATGATTAAAAGTATGTATTTAATAGCAAGCAATAATCATATGAACTCGTTTAAAAATAACATGATTTACATGCAAACGGGACAGTTATCAGCAGTGTAACTGATCTGATTATGACAAAATAATCGAGTATTTGATGTCATGTGACAAGTCAGATCAGCTTTTCCACTCTTGCAAACAGAGGAAGGTTATGAGGTGTGGAGAGACATCATGTATAATTGGAACATGAACAGACAGGAAGGGGCGGCCAATTTGCTGCCCTAGGCAAGATTTTACCTGGTGCCCCATGCATTACAGCCCATTTCACCCCATCATTGTGTTTGTGATTATTTGGTCTATAGGCCTATATATATATATAGCAAGAGCATTACATCTAGCATTCAAGTCAAGTCCCCTTTATTTTTATATAGCGCTTTTTAGCCTACAATACTATTTCAAGGCAGCTTTACAGTGATAACAGGAAAATAATGCAACAAAGTTTGCTTCTCCTGTACAGCAGATCTAGAAGAAAATAGTGTTAATCCAGTTTAAGTATGTTCAGTGATGGTTTATTTTGCTGTAATAAAAAAAAAAAAAAAAATTATTCAATTTATATAGCCGCTCTGGATAAAACAGTGATGTCATCATCCAAATGTCATTCATGCACAAACTATTCATTGAGCACTAGCAAAAGTGTTTGTTTGGGAATTGATGGCAGCAATCTTCCACTAAATTATGGCACGTTTTCAACATGAATGAAACTGCGAAATGTCTTCTTTAATGTGAATTTTACATAAAACGTTTTTAATAAACCTGTAGCCTATAAATATCGTTAATAATTTTGGCAAAAAAAAAAAAAAGCCATATAGCCTATCCCCTTCAAAACTGCACAACTGTATTAAAACATTAAATAATAAAAGTGATAGTAAATGCGTCTAAAAAAACTAACATGATTGTTACAAATCGCATTGTCTGGGGGCTCTGGAGAACTCAGAACAAATGTTAGCAAGTTTTAAGGTAAAAATAACTGCCATTAAATTATAGTATCTTACTGCTATGCAATTAGATAAACGTTCATTCATTACATCACTTTACCTCTGTCTTTATCCATATATTTTAATGAATACAATGCAATTAATATAAACTTTCTGACAGTGTGTGGTACATCCGGCTACTTTCCAAAAAGAGGGGCAACTGATTTACAAATATTGTGATAAATATGTACAGGAATTGAGGCAGTAGCCAATGACAGCACTAGGAGTAAAAGCTGCAGGATTGTGTACAAATATGTACGAGTATCGTATAACTTGTTAAATCTTGTGAATTATTAAGACTTTGAGACTATGTTTGTACTGATTGGGCAATGGGTTTTGTGAGAAAAGGTTTAAGAAACAACAAATGCTTGATAAAATGTTTGTTTTAGGGTTAAAACCAACACATACATACATACATACATACCATTGCGAATATTTGCCTTTGCAGCTTTCCGTCTCCTCCGTTAACTTGTCCTCAAACAGTAATGGGCTGACTGAGTCCGAAAGGCCTCTTTGGTCTTTTCAGTTGAAAAAAGAGATAAGAAAATATCATTATGTATAATATATAGGATTATTTAAAGGAAAAAGTATTGATTTACCTTACAAATATTGTATGTTACATTATTAAGCATTAAAAGCATGGTAAGTGTTGTGGTTAATATCCATTTACAATAAGTATCACATTAAAACTACCAATAGTGTGGTAAAAGCATGGTAAGTTTTGTGATTACTGTCTTTTTACTACACTTAGCCTATCACATTAAAACTAATGTCACTGTGGTAAAAGCAAGTGTTGTTTTTACTGTGCTTCTACTACAAATACAACTTTGGAATTAATTGTACTACTTGTCTTTAAACCTGATATGAATATGATTAAGCCAGGTCTAGGCCTATAGCACGTCACGTGACAGACGGTGTTTAATCACCCTGTTTTGAATTAGAACGCAATGAAACGCAAAGCCTCCGTGGAGATGACAGATATAATGCAGTGACTGAATGTGAGCTAATCTGATTAATATAAAAAAAACAGAAAATACATTATATCAAACATTATTAGGACAGCGTATTTGGTATTTACGACTTACCAACACCTGGCACACGTGACTGATGCCAAATATCGCGATGTGTTCGTAACGAGACTTCTTCAGCGCGATTTCCTACTGATAAAATATAATTGAAGAAATATCAATAAACAGCAAAGCAATCCAGCTTCCCTGGCTATATAAGACCGACATAATAACATTACAATACAATAAAATAAATAAAATGCGATCAAACGACGACAGAACAATGCAATATCAAGTTAAAATTACTTTTTTTTTTAAAGTAAACCCAGAATAAAGAGATCCGTTTCCAAATGATAAAAGTTGTCATTTAAGTTGGCATGTGCACTGGAAAACAACAACAATGAATTATTTAAATATAATAATTTATCATTTAAAAAATAAGCATTTAATGTATTATGCCTATGTTAGGCATATTAGTAACACGAGAGAAATTTCCAAAATCTGCAGAGAAGCAAGCTTACTGAAAACAAAAGGACAGATCAACTGAGATTATGTGGTTAATATAATATGTTATGTACCAGGGTTAATTGAAGTAGGGTGTCCACTGCCCACTAGCTACTAATCTTCCTGTACGTTTCACGGAGTACATAACAATCACCTGACTGAAACGTAAATTCATAACGTTCTGGCTAAACTAATTCTTTATGCCTTCGATATCTTATTATATATTCTGCTTACAGTTAACTCATACTCGGTAGTGAGACTAGACACATAGCTAACGTTATACAAATTAATAATTGCTCGCCGAGTCCGACGTCGTTCAAGAATAGTGCCAAATAGTTTTGTGCAGTTTGGTACGTAATCAACACGGTCGCTTTCTCGCGATTCCCTGCCGTTTAATTTCAATAAAACACAGAAAACTAAAACATACAAATGCATTTCTTTAGAATTCATTGTTCCGTTTGCGAGGCATTGGAGGCAATACCATACTCTTTCGGTAAACACGCAAGTTACCTCGGGAAGTGCGATCCAGAAGTATGCTCATCGGACATCTGCAGTCACGCATCCTTGGCACCTCAAAAGCGTGGGACAAATACCTAATTGATAGTAAAATGAGTGTATACTGAGAAGTCTGAACATCATTTACTGATATTGTCGCTTTTATAACCTTTAATAAACACGCATCTTGAACGGATAAAAATGTATACCACTTAGCGCCTCTAGTGGACGTTTCACCCGAAAAGTGCAGGGAAACGTACCTGGAGGTACGTATTTCAGGTTTAGCAAAAATGTAGGCAGAGTAACGTATTTCCAATGAGCCTGGGTTGGTATATACATGCACATTTTTTTATATATTATAAAAATATAGGCTATATTTCACACACACATACATTCAAAGCCTATATATACATCATTTTACATGAATATAGAACGTATTTAGCTTAGCTACACATTAACGCAATCAGCAATCTTTCTCCAACAGTCTTCTCTTGCTTTGGCAGCAGAGACCGTATTGTTTCGAGCTTGTAATACATATTTAAATTCATCGTAGCTAATTCCGAATGATTATCTCTTGCTCCTCCGCGGAAAAAATATATCGCTCTCGCTCTATCCATATCGAACGCGATTGGTTGTTCGGTGCCAACGTCACTTTAGTATGTGCACGCGCTCGTGGAGTAATCATAGCTTAAGATCAAAGCCTGAGTTGACAGAGAAAGTTGATGAGCTGCGTCATAGTACCAATAAAGCCTGATTGCATCGGTTTGGTTTTGTCAACTCAAAACTAATCCTGTAACTCCGAGTTTGTTCAGCTACCTTCATGGTACAGGCCCCTGGTCACGATCACGTTTAGTTGTTTGCTAATGACTGTGTGCCTGTTTTTGAATATTCTTGCTATTAAACTTTGTTGAAGTTTATTTATCTGTCTTCGTCTGTCTGATAGTGATGTTGTGACACCAGAATAAAGATATTCATGATTCTGAAGCTGAAAATATAGAATTTTGTTAGACAGACATGCTTGACTTTGTCACTGACTATATATTTAAAATAATGATATCATGCCATTATCAGGAGGATCCACAAATATTCCCCTATTGCATTATTCTACATTATTCTCAACATTAGTATAATGCAGTACTGTAATTTTTCTCACGCAATACATTCATGCTTTCAATGCATTCATTGGATCTCTTACACAGACTGAAGGGAATCACTATAACAGATTGTGTATAATGAAAGACCCAATTTACACATCAATGTAAAGATATGCTTATAAATAATGAAACACAATACAATACAAAGAATTAAGATGAAAGCATATTAATTATAATGCATTTCCGATGTGCATGAACAGTAAAAACTTCACAACAGTAGTAAATTCAGTACTTTTTGTAGAGATTTGTAGCAGTTTTGATAGTTCTACCAGAAAGACTCGGGAGAATAAATACTGTAACAATAAATACATTTATTGATAGCCCAGCAAGCAATAAAGTTCTTTGGCGTAGGCCCCGTCCATAGCTCGCAATCCGAGGGTCCGGACTCTGCATTTCCTGCCTGAAGACGAAGGCAGGGGCGCATCCGACCCCCTGTGAGGTATAGGAAGGGACCATCCTGGTGGTGGTGGTGGGGAGGATGGAGGGGAAGGGACCATCCTGGTGGTGGTGGTGGGGAGGATGGAGGGGAAGGGACCATCCTGGTGGTGGTGGGGAGGATGGAGGGGAGGGGACCATCCTGGTGGTGGTGGGGAGGATGGAGGTGAATGAAAGCGTCAGCATCTGCGAACTCAGACATGTGTAAGTACTGGTCTTTTATACCGCAAGTATTAGACACGATTGGATAGATGAGAAGGTAATAAGTGACGTAGCAATTGAGTCTTCCTGGCAGAACTTAACGCTAAAGCTTCCATTTCTACCAGAAAGACTCGGGAGAATAAATACTGTAACAATAAATACATTTATTGATAGCCCAGCAAGCAATAAAGTTCTTTGGCGTAGGCCCCGTCCATAGCTCGCAATCCGAGGGTCCGGACTCTGCATTTCCTGCCTGAAGACGAAGGCAGGGGCGCAGCCGACCCCCAAAAATAGGTGGAAGATAATTCCACCAGGACGGAGCCCACCCCAAAGAACGGTAAAGAAAAGTATACCCACCAGTCGTGTATCCTGTAGAGCCTAAAATAGAAAGAAAAGGGAGTTAATAATGGGCCTGAACATGAAATGAGGAAAGCCTCGTAGCCAATAACTAATTAGTAAGAGACGACTTCATAGTGAGCCTGAAAGGTACTATGAGAAGACGTGAATAATGCATTTATGCATTTATGTTCTGCTGCTGTATGTACATTAGCATTTATCCATGCTGACACTTTCATCCAGGCGACTTATGTTTTGAGACGCACTTACGTCTGATCGTCCCTGAGAATAAGTTGGAGGGAAGCAAGTGTTGTGGAATAGTGACTTAACTGAGAACGAGGCTAACTTAGGACATAGGGACAGGTCATGGAACAAAAGCTGTTATAGGACCACAGAGAAAAGGCCACCTTGGGCATACAGAACCGGCCATATGGGACAAGGCTGTAACAGACCACACAGAGACAAGGCCTCGATGGACCACACAAAACAGAGCCACATTGGCCAGGCCTCATTGGACCACACAGAGACAAGGCCGCGATGGACCACACAGACAATGCCACATTGGGCCAGGCCTCATTGGACCACACAGAGCAGGCCACCTAGGGCCGTACACAGAGCAGGCCTCCTTAGACCGCAAACTGGCCACATTGGACCACACGGCCATGATAGACCACAGACACAAGGCCGCCCGGCCACATGGCCTTGCTAGACCACAGAGACAAGGCCGCAATGAGCCACAACGGCCTCTAATGCCGCACATAGAACGAGGTAGACCACACAAAACCAGGCCGCAAGGACCACAAGACCACATGGCCATTTTTTAGCGAGGCAACAATGCCTCAAGGCCGCTTGGCCACACAAACAACGGCCGCTTGGCCACATTGAACCGCGCCACTAAAGGCCACAGACCACTGGCCATTTTTTACATACAGGACAAGGCAACTTGTGCCACAAGGCCTCTGGACCCACACAGAGACAAGGCCCGCTGGGCCACAAGGCTGCTAAAGCCATACAGAGACAGAACCACTCATAGACAAGGCCTTAAGCCACATAGAACCAATGCCATAACTGGCCACAAGACCACGGGACAAGGCCACATTAGGCTACACGGTCACAGTAGACCACACTGAACATAGAATGAGGCCGCAAGGGCCGCGATATCGTAAGCCCACACTGAGACGAGTTCACACAGGGACAACGGCCACTAGGCCACAAAGAACCGAGGCCATAAGGGCCACAAGACCATGTAGGCCACACATAGGACAAGGCAACATTATGCCACAAGGCCTTGAGACCCGCACAGAGACAAGGCCCGCTGGGCCACAAGGCTGCTAATGCCACACGGATACAAGGCCAACGAGACACAGCCACTAGGCCACACAGAACCATGCCATAAATGGCCACAAGATCACGGGACAAGGCCACATTAGGCTACACGGTCACAGTAGACCACACTGAACATGTATATCATGCACTTGCATGATTTATTTATTTATTTTTTATTTTTATTTTTTTAAGACCATAAAGACCACATGGAACAAGACCACAACGGCTATTACTGCCACATAGAGACAAGGCCACATTAAGACAAGGCCACTTGGCCACATATAGACGATGACTCATTGACCATTTGTAAATGCAAGCAGAATTTAAGACCAATTGTGAGAATGGAATATCATGGCACCACCACCAGTAGTTGCAAAGGTTATTTACCTGAACAGTTTTAGTGAAGAGCTTGCTGAGCTTCGAGGATGATTTTGAATCGGTCTTATATAGACTAATGCAGAGGAAGACCATCTGCCCAGGATCTTAATAGCTGAAGTAGAAATGCCATGATCAGCTGCTGTAGTGGCTGCCCCGATCCTGAAGGAATAACCAGTATACTGGGAGGGAGATAGACTGCAGCTTTTGAGGACAGAACTGATGAGTCCTGAACTAGCTTAGAAAGAAGTGCTCCGTTAGTTAGGATAAATGGAGGGGAATTTAAGAAATTAATCATAGATGAGAAGGGACAGAATTTATTACTAATTAATAAATTGATAATGTGAAACAGAGCCTTGAGAGTCATTCTTAGAGTTCTTAAGAAAGAGAGTAAAGAAATTAGGTGAGAAACGCAAATCAGAAAAAGACCATGGGGAAATCTGAGTATTTAGCTCCTGGAGTGAATCCCCTGGATGCATGAGCCATGACGCTGTAACAGACAGCTCCAATCTGAATACCAATAGAAAAGAGACCATGCGGACAGGAAGTAATAAAAAGGGGGTTGGATGGATTTTGCTTTTCTAACTTACTTAGTGTGAAATGTTGCCGCATAAGCATAACCAACATATTCAAGGTTACAACAGTCAAAGTTCAAGCAATGGGAGAAATTAATTTAAGAATTGCTTTTTAAAGACTACAACAGCGCTGAGAGGAGCTAACGAATTCCTCCTGGGTTAGTGCATCACAACCTAAATTTACATGAATCCTGCCCACAGAACATGATTTAAAGAATATCGAGACAGAATAAACTAATTAGTGACTAGAGATATCTACGATGAGCTACATAATTTATCAACGACCATTCGGAATGTTGTCTATATGTTGACACTTCTTGAGTCTCTCCATCTTGAATGATTCTGGTGGAACAAAGTGAAAAGTTTAAATTGTTGGTGAGAGGTAATTGAAGCTGCAAACGAGCTGTTGAAACTCCGACCCCTGTGCCGGGAGTAGCAGCCCTGCCACATCCAAAGGGATAGACAAAATGATATGCTTAATCACCTCGAAATGACCATTCCAACATGCTATTCAAAATTATATGTGGGGCATTCCGAGCCAAACCCCGCATACACACCGGAGACCCACCACATATCCTGCGAAAAGGGCACAATTATACACATTTTTTATCTTTGTGATACAATGTGATTGGCAGGCGTTTATCGGAGGTTTACTACAGTAATGGCTATGCCTTAAGTAGCAAACAAAGAGAAGGAACGGTGAACAGACTTGGATAATTGGTATTAAAATACTTGCACGAATTTGAATGCCTGCGAGCAAACTATGGATGGAAGAAATATTAAATTACGATTCGTAATTGTAGACGAGGAAGGAACAATTGGCCGTGATCAGGATGTGAAAACAGGAATCTGAAAGAAAAGCAAACATTACTAATTTAACAAACTCTGTTAGAGGAGGGCAGGGTGATGGATCCGGGTTGCTGAAGGCCAAAAGCCGTCTGAAAGCCTGTAACGAAGAGTGAAAGCGCGTAGCTATGGCTTTGCATTGGAAGGAATAAGCGCAACCTTAATTATGAAATTGAAGACGATTGATAGCCAAATTAACGTCTCTGGAATGGCATGATCGCCTAACAATAAGATCTGCCTTGATGACAACCATGCTTTGTAGCACAACGATATAATATATTTTGCGACCACGTCAAATCCCTAAGGACGCTAACGACCGCTATAGGATGATTTTGTGAAGAGCGGACGAACCTTGAGTGAGCTTAGAAGATTCATCTAGCCTTTACTGACCTAGATATCTGAATCTGAGATTGGACATGCACCCTTTGTCTAGTGTAGTTTTTTTTTTTTTTTTTTTTTTTTACCGGCTAAATCTGACTTCTTAATACGGTACTTACCTGAAGTAAGGTGACGGGGTCCTGTCAAGAAGCTACTATCATTACCTAAATGATACTTGATCTGTTTTTTTTTTTTTTTGAGCTGTTTTTTTTTTTTTTTTTGAGCGTAGAATCCTTTTCTCAGATGCGCAGCATATGCCTGACATGGCTCCCAAGTTGCTCTTGCAGACATAGCCCCATTCATGGCTGGGAGATCGCTGGCCACAACAACAGTTGAGACTCTTGAATAGAAAGATACATGAGCATGTAAATCAAACAGTTGAGCAAAGACAATGCCACTCGAGTCTCCTTCACTGATTAGTTCTGTTGATTGGTTTGACTTAGTAGAACTAACAGTCATATTAGTTTTATCGAGTTAGCAGTTTTTGCTAAGGATATGTGGCCTTTGACAGGAGCATCCTTAGTCTACATTTTTCTGTACATTAATGTGGAAATACCCATCACATAAAATATTTCTAATCACACATATCAGTGGATTAAGTAGTCACCAGGAAAGGTTAAATATTACAGCAATTGTACACATTTCCAATATTGTAGATCTAATTTTCATTAAGGGACTTATAATATGATTTTAAAGTAGGCCTAAATATGTTGAAAATAGTTGTTTGTGAAATTACAACACTTATGTAAGTACCGTAATTCCTCAAATAAAGACCGGTATTCAAATAAACGCCGGGCCTCTGATAGTGGCCGGGGGCGTGGTCAACGCGGACAAATAAAGGCCGGTCTCACATTAAGGCCGGGGAAAAAATAGTGTGAATAGGTACCGTAATCTCCTACGTGCCTTTCATATAATGTGCGTTCAAGTTCATCATTATGTACAGGTGCCAATAGATGGCAGTAGCTACATTGGATGTAACACGGATCTCATTTATTGCTGGTGACAGACTTTAACAACTTGAAAACGAACTTGAGGAGCATGGCACCCAGACGAAAATTTGATTTAAAATTTAAACAAAGAGTTTTAAATTATGCAGAGGAAAACTCTGGTGAAAAAGCTGCGAGACATTTCGACATTGACCCCAGGAGAATCCGATACTGGAAGAAACAGAAGGATGAGATGACAAGATTAGCCGATAAGAGAAGAGCACGGCTAGCTGGAGGTGGGAGGAAAAAAGTTAGCCTGGAGCTAGAAACAAAACTGCCAGACTGGATCTACTCCATGCGGGACAAACACAACCGAGTATCGAGAAAAATGATACAAAATAAAGCATTGGAGATCTACAATTCTGTGAGTGATGGAGGAGATTTGTTTGTGGCTAGCAGGGGTTGGCTACAAAGATTTCTACAGCGCAATGGTTTCTCACTTCGACGTCGCACCACCATGGCCCAGAAAGACCCCGATCTATTAACTGAGAAACTTGTTTCGTATGTTGACTACGTTAGCAAGGCTGTCAGCTCTAAAAAGATTTTAGAGAAGGACATCATTGCAATGGACGAGACTGCAGTTTGGTTTGACATGGTGTCTCCCACTACTGTTGACACACGAGGAGCAAAGAGTGTGGCTCTAAAAACCACAGGACACGAGAAAAGCCATCTTACCGTTGTCCTCGCTGGCAAGGCTGACGGCACCAAACTGAAGCCTTATATCGTTTTTAAAGGGGCTATTCGTGAAGTGAAGGCGATGCAGCAGCAGATCTCCAGCGCAGTAATCGTCACTTCTGTGAATGGCTGGATGAATGACACTCTCACAGCAGATTGGCTGAAGTCTGTGGTGGGAAAATTCAACTTCACCCCACGGCTGCTGGCGTGGGACTCATACCGCTGCCACATCAGTGCTGCCACCAAAGAGGAACTAAAATGTGGCTACAATATCACAACAGCGGTGATCCCGGGAGGCTGTACTAAATATATCCAAGCCCCCGATGTGATGTGGAACCAACCCTTCAAGGCGAGCCTGCACGATGCCTACGATCAGTGGATGGCAGGGGATGCAGATAAGGAGTACACAGCCGGAGGTAACTTAAAAGCCCCCGCCCGACGCCTGCTTGTGGACTGGGTGGTCGCCGCCTGGGACAAACTGGATGTGGATATGATAAAAAAGTCTTTCAAAGTGTGTGGACTGTCTGTGAAAACTGACGGGAGCGAAGATGACCTCATCCTCTGCTTCAGGGAGGGACAGCCTTGCGCCGCTGGACGGGAGGCGCTCAATCAGGTCCGACAGCAGGGCCGGGAGAACCGGCGCGAAGCACCTCAGGAGGAGGAAGATGAAGAGGAGCTGTTTAACAATGAACTTGTAGTTCTTGATGATGTCGAGGATGGTGATTTTGAGGAGGAGGACTGACTGACCACCAAATATTGTTACGGGTAATTACACCGTTTCATTTATTTAGGACGATGTTATTTTATAAGCAATTTTGTTCGGATTTTGCTTGCAGGTGAATGTTATTAGATAGCGGCAGTTGTGCTGTCAGGAATGTATTTTAATGTTATGGTATCCGAAGTAGCTTTACTTCAGATTTGTTGTTGTTGTTTTTATGTTTTGACACTGGATGCCATGATGTGACAAATGCTTACTACACACACGTGTAATTTAGCATACCTGTATGTGTAGTTCTGAGGAAACATTGATTTTGTCATGTTAATGCTGGTTATAGCTACCGTCTGTAACGTTAATCAGATACTGGTGTGCTGCAAACCAGCAATGTGTTTTACATAGACCCGTATGCTCTTATTGTAATCTACCAGCAATGTTACCTGTTTTTGAAATAAACACCCGGTACATTTACAGGGTTCAAACTGACACAATGGTGGTGTTTGATTAATTCTGACCCAAATTGCTTTGTCGCCCTCCTGGCTGTAGTTGTATATGGTGATATTTTAAAAAATTTAAATGAGTGTAACAGTTACACTCAAAGACGGACGCGCTCAGCGCTTGTCATATATCACAACTATTCAGTGTTTTTAACCACATGTTTATTTTAGGTTTCAGACATTTAAATAGATATGATTTATAGCAAAACAATAAATGTAGCCTATAGTTTGTAAAATACACAATGGTGTCTATGGAAGCAGCAATAACAATCCATTCAAATATATTTGGCGACGTGTTTTATTCATATCAGATACACAGTGTAAGTAACTATAAAGTTTACTCTATTCTTCTCCCAGTTCACCGGCCACTTACTTTCATGTATTTCGGGAGAAACTGAAGAATTCACGCGCTGTAACTTAACAAATACAACAGACAGGAATCTCCGAACTGCGGTGCCCATCTCACGTTACAGATCAAGATCATTTATAAAGGGTTTTAAACGACAAAACAAACTCACTTACACGGATTTGAGAGTCAGAATAGAAGATAGTTGATGACATGGTAAGCAAGTTTGTTAATATTTAGAAATAAAAGCGCTACATCTGTCATACAGCGCTATTTTGGCTGTGGTGAACACGTGCCAAGCATGACGCGTCACCATGGAAACTTGGCTGGCGGGCGGGCGGGGATCGCGAATTAGAAATAAAGGCCTGCCTCTAATAAAGGCCTGCTTCAAATAAAAGCCGGCTACCATCTGCAGTTCAGGTAAATAAAGGCCCCGGCCTTTATTTGAGGAATTACGGTATGTAATTAACTGCCATTGTAGAGATATCCACTACAGAATGCATAACAGCCAAATGAACAACTTGCTCTCTTTAGCTCAGGTTTATTCATTTATTTTTAAATCAGTTACTCAGTTGTTAGTGGGTATTTGCAAACTGCCCACGAGAGCGTGGTATCGACAACGCTGATATATATATTTTTTTTTTTTCAACAATTGCACAGTTTACAGGAACGTTCATCTCCATTGTAAAATTAATACATTGTGCAGTTTCCAACATTGCGGGTGTTTTGACAACGCTGATATTATTAGATCACTGTACTGTGGCGGTGACGCGAAACTTGCTTACACTTGCTATGAACATTTCCCCTTTAAGGCGAGCTAACCGGCCCCGTTGCAGTCTGCAGATCAGTAACGTTAGTAATTATGAACACGTACGCCACGTCACCGTGGACACCAATTTGAACTCTGCCGCTGGTGTAGAAAGCAACGGAGAAATACTTACCTGGATGAAGTTTAATCATGATAGAGGGGACATATTAACAGTGGCTGGTTGAAGCGCCTACCAAACTTGA
This sequence comes from Chrosomus eos, assembly GCA_036326025.1. Taxonomy (NCBI): domain Eukaryota; kingdom Metazoa; phylum Chordata; class Actinopteri; order Cypriniformes; family Leuciscidae; genus Chrosomus; species Chrosomus eos. The sequence goes on from JAZAVI010000045.1 coordinate 167,209, forward strand.
AAAACCGACTTGAAAGCCTTGGAAGTGGAGCTTGAACTTGAACCAGCGAGAGAAGATCGCCTCTCGTGATTTGCAGAGTTGTTGATTCATGTCGGTGGATCGGTGATCTGCGGGATAATGCACCCGTGCAGACGCGAGGTTATTTTGCTGGACAAGTTGTTGAGAAAGAATGACATAGTTCTCTTCCTGCCGGATTATCCTGACTGAGCTGACGCTGTTGAGGCGTTTGATGATGTGAAAATGGAAACTGATTGGTTACCCAGGGTGTTTTAGGCCTAGAGAGCAGAACTTCTCATGAGAGGCCTTGGCTGATCAAAAACTCTCCAAAGACCACTGTGCATACGGGGAGATGCGGCACTGAACGCGGGAACCTCAACGTGTAGCAGGAGATACGGCGGGACATATCCATCGTCAGAACTCAATAATAGAACAATATGCGTGTCCTGAAACATGTTGGCTCACTGGCGACTGAACGAGAGCATGAATGAAAGCGTCAGCATCTGCGAACTCAGACATGTGTAAGTACTGGTCTTTTATACCGCAAGTATTAGACACGATTGGATAGATGAGAAGGTAATAAGTGACGTAGCAATTGAGTCTTCCTGGCAGAACTTAACGCTAAAGCTTCCATTTAGTTTAATAGTATAGGTTGGTGGCAAACAGAAATGCAGTTTGTCGATTGTCATGCATGCAACCTCACCTAATGGCAAACACAGATATAAAGGTAACATGCAAAGGAGAAACGTTAACAATATGCAAACTCTTGCATTTCCTTATCAACATTTCCATCCTTTGCGAGTCAATAACATAACTAATGCTGCTGATGTTCATCAAACAGAGCTGAGAGGTTTGGTGAATTAACCATCCTCAAACCCCCCTTTCAATATAGCACATTTCAGGCTACGACAGTTCCAAAGTGCTGTACATTGTAATAAAAGGCAACAGAACAAGACAAAACATAAAAACATCCATGTACTAATGTACTAAAATGCCAAAGAGTACAGATAAGGTTTTAAGCAGTCCTTAAAAACATTAGGAGTCAATGAACATCTAACATACAATGGCAGATTATTCCACAATAGGACCAGCGACAGAGAAAGCACAATTCAATTTGAGACACGCACGAGGAATAGTTAGAAGGAACTTGTTTGATGATATTAGTCTTATGCCTGAACTGTAGGGCTTAATAATCTCAGCTGTATTCTGGGGGCATTCCGTGAAGTGCTTTAAAAACATATATCAGAATCTTATACTGTATCCTAAAATGTATTGGTAGCCAACCTAAAGATAACAAGCGAGTAACGTGATCCGTTTTACCAGCATTCATTAACAACCTTGCAGCAGCATTTTGTACTAGCTGCAAGCGGGCAACGTGTGTTTAACAGGTCCCAATATAAAGTACACTACAATAATCTAAACGGGAAAAAATATAAGCGTGGACAACTTTTTACAGGTCGCTGGCTGAGAGAATTGGTTTCAATTTGGCTATTGCTCTTATAAATAAAAGAAGCAATTACGAACCACCGTCTTTATCTGTCGATCAAACAGATGAGTCTAAAATTACTCCCAAGTTCTTTATTTGATCCTGCAGGTACCCCGCATGGGCCTAAGTTATCATGGGCCTAATGCTTCAAACATGAATCAATTAGCTATATACTGACCTATGATAAAAACTTTGAACCTTTGTCCATACTTATGGCGCTTTTCCACTACACAGTACCAGCTCGCCTCGGCTCGGCTCGACTCGACTCGGCTCGCCTTTGTTTGGTTTTCCACTGTGTAAAAGTTGTACCTGTACCTGCTTTCGGGTACTTTTTTTCGTACCACCTCCGGCGAGGTTCTAAGCGAGCTGAGGCGAGCTAAGGCGATACTAAAATGTGACGTGAAAACAATGCCGACTGCTGATTGGTCAGAGAGAATCGTCACTATTCACTGCGTCATCATTGCACGCGCCAGATGGAGTATCCAGAATAACCCTGCCATTTTTAAATAGTTTGGCCAGAGATAGTTACTAAACTTACTACTATTATTATGGCAACTCGGAAGAATACGCCGTGGTCAAACGAGGAGGTGCAGACATTCCTTTGTTTGGTTGCCGAAGAGAGGATCCAGCGAGAGCTTGATGGGGCAACGAGGAACGAAAGGCGTCGCTATGACGACCGGGTACTATTTGTGGCGGTACTTTCTGCAATGGAAAACGGAGCGAAAAGCGAGGCGAGCCAAGGCGAGTCGAGTCGAGTCGAGCTGGTACTGGTAATGGAAAAGCGCCATTAGTGACATTCATCATCCAGCTCACTCACTATTGAGGCCCAGATACAAATCCTACAGCCTGAGACACACAAGAGCGGACAGTATCATCACACACAAAACATGCTTTTACAACAGCTTCTATCCAGCAGCAGTGAGACTAATGGCGAATTCATATAAATAGGGTATAGTATAAACGGCTACTTTGTTTTTTTGACTCTAACAGACAATTCACTGCAGTACAATTCCTATGTATGTGTACAATTTTCTTTGTGCTATACAAATGGCAAATAAAACGTACTCGGTTACTAACGTAACCTCGGTTCTCTCTAGAGAGGGAACGAGTACTGCGTAATATCTTACGCTATGGGGAAAACTCTTTTCCACGAGATATTGAAGCCAAAAATTATCCTTAATTTTTAATCAATGTAAAACGCTTTGCAGCAGCAAGCAGACATAGGTGAGACAGCTCGCGCGCCTATTGGCTGCCCTGCGGCAAAAGCAGCAGCCTATCGAGAGAGGCTCTGCGTGACGTCATGACCAATGGCGGCACTTCGCGCCCATATCGTCACGTCCCGCCAGAAAGGGCGTGGTCTCGCCCTATAAACTAGCTCGATAGGCTGTCCCACGCTGGTTTTCATCGCCGAAGCGAACCAGAGCGTATTCCAAGCACGGCAAGATACGCAGTACTCGTTCCCTCTCTAGAGAGAACCGAGGTTACGTTAGTAACCGAGTACGTTCTCTTACGAGAGTATCTCTCGTACTGCGTAATATCTTACGCTATGGGGAACACAGTGTAACACGCCGTGCAGATAGGGATCCAACACCAAAGTCCCAGGGGCCGAAGCCCGGGGAGCATATAGTGCATAATCACCATATACTCACAGAGAGTAGAGGAGGAGAGGCTAGAAGCGTCACTCCTTATAGATAGACCCACAGGGAGTGGAGGAATAGAGGCTAAAAGCATCTTTTCATATAAAATAGCATCCAGAGGAGCTAATCATATGACCATTAAACCACGCAGCTAGGGTGAAAGCTTTCAGCCTAAACTAGCTGGCCAATCGTGTGTCAACACTCATGGAGCTGCTGCATCGGACTGAGCGATGCGCAGGTCAAACTCAGTATCTGAGCCGCACAGCGGGCAGATAGCACTGAAGTCTAGATCGCCAACAGCTTAGCTTGTAAGGCGGGCACCTCCAGGTTATAGTATTTTATAAATGTAGACGGCGAGGCCCAGCCCGCGGCCGTACAGATATCTTGCAGGGTGACCTTGCTAGACCATGCCCACGACGAGGCCACGCCTCTTGTGGAGTGCGCTCTGACACCCAAGGGGCACTCCAGGCCCTTAGAAGTGTAAGCCAGCGCTATGGCATCGACTATCCATCTGGATAGGCTCTGTTTTGAAGCGGCAAGTCCCTTGGAACGCCCGCCAAACAAAACAAAAAGCTGCTCTGTCTGTCTGAAACCAGACGAGCGGGACACATAAGCTCTTAGTGCCCTGACGGGGCAAAGGAGACTCGCGTCCCTCTCCTCATTGCGAACCGGAAGGGCAGACAGGGAAATTACCTGGGCCCTAAACGGTGTATTGAGGGATTTTGGCACGTAGCCATGCTTAGGTTTGAGTATGACCTTTGAGTCATTAGGCCCAAACTCCATACATGACGCGCTTACTGAAAGCGCTTGTAAGTCCCCTATGCGCTTCACTGAAGCGAGAGCCATGAGAAACACTGTCTTGAGAGACAGGTGTTTCATGTCCGACAACTGGATTGGCTCAAACGGGGCCCCTCTCATGGCCTCCAAGACCGTGGAAAGGTCCCACGTCGGGACTGAAGGGGGCCTGGGAGGATTTAACCTCCGAGGTCCCCTAAGGAAACGCACGACTAGGTCGTTCCGTTATCCGTCAGTGAGCGACTCGAGTGAAGCTGGTGAAGCTGGCGGGCGAACCGGCGAGCTTTCACGGGCTGGAGAAGGCTCGGGGACCCGCTGAGTACGGCGCTTTACGGCGCGGCACTGTAGCGGGTGGAAGTGCAGTCTCGCTGAAGGATGCCAGGCGAGTCCTCAGAGTCACCGTAGGCAATAGCTCGCAGTGAGGGCAGCCGCCGTCGGTGAGCGCGAGAGCTGCATGATCCTCTCCCAGGCAGGAACGCATCACATGGCGGTCCCCGTCGCTGAGTGTGGCTCGGCACGAGCCACAGGAGAATGGCATCTTTAAAAAGACGCGGCTCTTTTAGATGATAGACGTGTGAGTCGCGGGGCGAGCACACACACATACATAAACACAGAGCAGAGTAAAGGATATATAGTACGCCGGAAAGCGCAGCAGGTACGGCGGCTGAAGGCGGCGAGGCCAGCGACTCCAGACTCGAGGGCTCGTCCCGCTGAAAAGCTTGCGTCGACGGCGCGGCTTCTCACTCTGGATCCAGCGGTGCGTGTAGCTTCGCTGAAGAGATGAAAATCAGCGTGGGACAGCCTATCGAGCTAGTTTATAGGGCGAGACCACGCCCTTTCTGGCGGGACGTGACGATATGGGCGCGAAGTACCCCCATTGGTCATGACGTCACGCAGAGCCTCTCTCGATAGGCTGCTGCTTTTGCCGCAGGGCAGCCAATAGGCGCGCGAGCTGTCTCGCCTATGTCTGCTTGCTGTTGCAAAGCGTTTTACATTGATTAAAAATTAAGGATAATTTTTGGCTTCAATATCTCGTGGAAAAGAGTTTTCCCCATAGCGTAAGATATTACGCAGTACGAGAGATACTCTCGTAAGAGAACTTTGAAGATAACATTGTTTCATAATCATATTATTTCTCATGACATTTTCAGTTACCTCAGAAATGTAACAGCAGTTCATTGAAAGATAACAGACCTGAAGCCTTTACATGCAATAATAATGTTTGATTGTTTAATGCATCCATTCAACAAGTTTGATCATGCCCGATCCGCCTACAGGGCAAACAGACCTACAAAGAGCACGATTTGCTTTCACTTCATGTGCTTTCACCCTAATTTCCCCCTAAACCTGTTCCTATTACTTTCAGAAGACTAAAGTTCAGGATTTAATAATTACTAGTGAAGCTGAAGAAAATGAAGTCACAGTTATTTAGACTTCTTTAGAAAATAAGTCTAAAGTGTAAAAGCTTTATAAGCGTTATTATTAAGGAATCTTATGGATAAAATGAAACACGAACAAATAAATAGATACTGTACACAACTACAGTATGTATGCTACTGATTTTACAATTATTCTGTGCAATACAAATTCAAATAAAATGTTCAAAGGAGAAAATGTCTCTTTCCATTTGCTTAACGCACCAATAAGTCCACACCTGTAACGTGTGGCTGTTGTATAAAGAGCGCATAACAAAGGAGAAGGGGAAGGCGGGAGCTTCAGGGCAGGGCGTCGAAGTTTTTAATTTTTGTGTTGTAAATTTAATTTATTCATAACCAATATTCCCATCAGTGTTCTGTAAGCTGTGGCCTATCAGCATATTTGTATACAGGACACTCGGCCCGGCAATGAGATACTGTTACGGGTGTGGTGCAGGTTGAAGGAGAAGCAGCAGTCAACAGGTCCAATTCAAATATACTTTACTCAATATAACAAAACAAGGATCACGGGGGACAGTAACACACCATACACAAACGAGAACCGACAAGGAGTGAGGGAGAACACAGGGTTTACATACACAGAGAACGGATCATGGGAACAAGACACAGCTGGGGCAAATTAACTAGACACGGGTGAAGGAACTGAACACAAACGAGGAGCGGGAAAACTAACACAGGACTAAACCAAATCACAATGACGGGGGGAAACACAGGAATACAGACACAAGACAGACATAACTGTAACATTATGCCCCTCCTCGAAAAGCCGTGTCCCCACGCCGTATAAACATCAAATAGGGGCGGGAGGGTGGGCGCCCTGGAGGCTGACGAGGGCGTGGCTTTCCCGGAACAGGAAGCCTCCAGGGCGGAGCAGGCCGTGCTGATAGCCAGGGTGAAGACGCCCCTTCAGGTGGCCAGGGTGGAGACGCCTCTTCCGGTGGCCAGGGCGGAGAGACCCCCTCGGGTGGCCAAGGCGGAGCAAGCTGGTCAGGGGGCCATGGCGGAGACGCCCCTTCAGGTGGCCAGGGTGGAAACGCCTCTTCCGGTGGCCAGGGCGGAGCAAGCTGGTCAGAGGGCCATGGCGGAGACGCCCCTTCAGGTGGCCAGGGTGGAAACGCCTCTTCCGGTGGCCAGGGCGGAGCAAGCTGGTCAGGGGGCCATGGCGGAGACGCACCATCAGGTGGCCTATATCCCCCCCCCCAAAATTTTCTTGGGGAGAGTGCCAGGCTCAGGGACGTGCATCAGGTCAGGCTTGGGAGGGCTGGATGGGACCAGTAGAGAAGGCTCTGTAGGGCTGGCTTGAAGCTCAGGCTCTGGCGGGCAGGCGACGGGCTCAGGCTCTGGCGGGCAGGCGACGGGCTCAGGCTCGGCAGGGCTGCAGGGGAGCTCAGGCTCGGCAGGGCTGGACGTGACCAGCTGTGAAGGCTCGGCTGGGCTGGACGGAACCAGCTGTGAAGGCTCGGCTGGGCTGGACGGAACCAGTGGTGAGGGCTTGGCTGGGCTGGATGGAACCAGCGGTGAGGGCTTGGCTGGGCTGGCTGGGATCAGTGGCGGAAGCTCTGTGTCCCAGTCAATAAGCTCCTCCTCTTCCCCTGGACCGATGGTGAAGGGAGAGCCACAGCTCGCCAATACCCACTCAACAAAGGCCTCGAAGTTCCCCCGAGGCCCATTTCCGGGCAGGCGTGCTGTGGTCTCGGCGTTGAGACCTGCCCGGAAGAACACACAGAGGCTGGTGTCATCATAATGGACAAAGGGTACCAAGTCCAAATACCTCTGTGTGTGGGCCTCGAGGGAAAGATCCTTTTGGGAAAGCAGCATGATCTTTACTGCTGCCAAATCCATATTTTCGGTCGGTTCTTCTGTTACGGTGTGGTGCAGGTTGAAGGAGAAGCAGCAGTCAACAGGTCCAATTCAAATATACTTTACTCAATATAACAAAACAAGGATCACGGGGGACAGTAACACACCATACACAAACGTTACATAAACAAGAACCGACAAGGAGTGAGGGAGAACACAGGGTTTACATACACAGAGAACGGATCATGGGAACAAGACACAGCTGGGGCAAATTAACTAGACACGGGTGAAGGAACTGAACACAAACGAGGAGCGGGAAAACTAACACAGGACTAAACCAAATCACAATGACGGTGGGAAACACAGGAATACAGACACAAGACAGACATAACTGTAACAGATACTCAAATGATACTCGAAGTTTAGATGCCTTATTAATTTCAATACATTTAAAGTAGGCTATGCCTCCTCTGCAGAGCTGGAAAGAGTAATAAAATATTCTACTCAAGTAAAAGTACTACTACTTCAATGAAATTTTACTTAAGTACAAGTAAAATTACCGGTCTAAAAATCTACTCAAGTAAAAGTAAAAAGTATCTCATTTAAAATTTACTCAGAGTAAAAGTTACTGAGTTACTTTTTTAACAGCGGGGGTGGGGGACTCTCCCGTGTAGGGCTGTATGAGATTTTCACAGTATGATCAACATCTCAGAAAGTATCACGGTTTACAGTATTAATCAATAACTAAATAAATAAATAAACCGTATTATTAAATTATGGTTATTATTATTATTATTATCATCAGTTAAAATGACAGTTAAATTAATGAAAACAGGTTTTTTTTTTTGGTTGAACAAATGCTTTTATTATAACAAACTTGAAACCATTTGTCTGTTTTGCTTATTCAAATTTCAATAAAACATGTCTAATCAATTAAATTCAATAATTGATAATGAATTAGATTAACAATTTATTTTTAACATGAATAATTTATTAAAATGTTTAAGAATAATATAGTCCTATGAAATGTATTTTATTCAGAAAATTAATGTCTCTTTTTATGATTTAATCCAAATATATATATCAAAAACTGTGTTTTTCATCACTTTATAAAAAACAGCCACGGCCAGGACAGGACAGGACATGAAAACAGGACATGTCCTGGGAAAACAAGACGTTTGGTCACATGCCCTCTTAAATTGATTATCATGGCTTTTTTGTAAACCTTTATAAAGGCAATTTCCCCCTAACCTTAGGCTGTCATCTTTCATGTCAAATTCTTACATTTTATCAATACATTCAATTTGAATAAGTCACTATGACTTTTACAAATCAAATTGAACTCTGTATCAACAGAAATCTTTTTTTTTTTTTTTTTTTTTTTACTGGAGAGAAAACAGAATCTGCATCGATAACAGCGTATAACAGATATCATCACAGCTTTATCACAGCTTAAATTTTGGACTTGCTTAGTTTTCATGAGATTTAATAGTACAGGTTGGTGGCAAACAGAAATGCAGTTTGTCGATTGTCATGCATGCAACCTCACCTAAGGGCAAACACAGATATATAAAAGGTAACATGCAAAGGAGAAACATTAACAATATGCAAACTCTTGTATTTCCTTATCAACATTTCCATCCTTTGCGAGTCAATAACATAACTAATGCTGCTGATGTTCATCAAACAGAGCTGAGAGGTTTGGTGAATTAACCATCCTCAAACCCCCCTTTCAATATAGCACATTTCAGGCTACGACAGTTCCAAAGTGCTGTACATTGTAATAAAAGGCAACAGAACAAGACAAAACATAAAAACATCCATGTACTAATGTACTAAAATGCCAAAGAGTACAGATAAGGTTTTAAGCAGTCCTTAAAAACATTAGGAGTCAATGAACATCTAACATACAATGGCAGATTATTCCACAATAGGACCAGCGACAGAGAAAGCACATTTCAATTTGAGACGCGCACGAGGAATAGTTAGAAGGAACTTGTCTGATGATATTAGTCTTATGCCTGAACTGTAGGGCTTAATAATCTCAGCTGTATTCTGGGGGCATTCCGTGAAGTGCTTTAAAAACATATATCAGAATCTTATACTGTATCCTAAAATGTATTGGTAGCCAACCTAAAGATAACAAGCGAGTAACGTGATCCGTTTTACCAGCATTCATTAACAACATTGCAGCAGCATTTTGTACTAGTTGCAAGCGGGCAACGTGTGTTTATAGGTCCCAATATAAAGTACACTACAATAATCTAAATGGGAAAAAATATAAGCGTGGACAACTTTTTACAGGTCGCTGGCTGAGAGAATTGGTTTCAATTTGGCTATTGCTCTTATAAATAAAAGAAGCAATTACGAACCACCGTCTTTATCTGTCGATCAAACAGATGAGTCCAAAATTACTCCCAAGTTCTTTATTTGATCCTGCAGGTACCCCTTCCATGGGCCTAAGTTATCATGGGCCTAATGCTTCAAACATGAATCAATTAGCTATATACTGACCTATGATAAAAACTTTGAACCTTTGTCCATACTTAGTGACATTCATCATCCAGCTCACTCACTATTGAGGCCCAGATACAAATCCTACAGCCTGAGACACACAAGAGCGGACAGTATCATCACACACAAAACACGCTTTTACAACAGCTTCTATCCCGCAGCAGTGAGACTAATGGCGAATTCATATAATAGGGTATAGTATAAACGGCTAGCAAGCACTGGTGCACTTTGTTTTTTTGACTCTAATAGACAATTCAGTACAGTACAATTCACTGCAGTACAATTCCTATGTATGTGTACAATTTTCTTTGTGCTATACAAATGGCAAATGAAACTTTGAACTTTGAAGATAACATTGTTTCATAATCATATTTTTAATCATGACATTCTCAGTTACCTCAGAAATGTAACAGCAGTTCATTGAAAGATAACAGACCTGAAGCCTTTACATGCAATAATGATGTTTGATTGTTTAATGCATCCATTCAACAAGTTTGATCATGCCCGATCCGCCTACAGGGCAAACAGACCTACAAAGAGCACGATTTGATTTCACTTCATGTGCTTTCACCTTAATTTCCCCCTAAACCTGTTCCTATTACTTTCAGAAGACTAAAGTTCAGGATTTAATAATTACTAGTGAAGCTGAAGAAAATGAAGTCACAGTTATTTAGACTTCTTTAGAAAATAAGTCTAAAGTGTAAAAGCTTTATAAGCGTTATTATTAAGGAATCTTATGGATAAAATGAAACACGAACAAATAAATAGATACTGTACACAACTACAGTATGTATGCTACTGTTTTTACAATTATTCTGTGCAATACAAATTCAAATAAAATGTTCAAAGGAGAAAATGTCTCTTTCCATTTGCTTAACGCACCAATAAGTCCACACCTGTAACGTGTGGCTGTTGTATAAAGAGCACATAACAAAGGAGAAGGGGAAGGCGGGAGCTTCAGGGCAGGGCGTGGAACAGGAGCGGGATGAAAATAGTCCATGGGGGAGTGGAGGGAAGGAGGAGCCAAGAGCAGAAGGAGCCAGGCAGGGACACAGCCAGCGAGATGTTGCCAGAGTCGCAGGAGGGAGGAGCCATGGTGGAGGGCCTGGGAGATACTATCAGTATCACCCAAAGGTGAATCAGATACAAGGTCAGAAATCTTACTCTGCTCAACTTGACAGCTGAATCGACGACAGTCTACCGTCCCACACATTACCCTGAGATAAAAGGTAAAATTTCCTTCAAATTATTATGATGCTTAGTTCTGTAAAATGTGAAAAGCTTTAAATAATATATATATCAAATATAATAAATCATCATTATTATGATGCTTGAAGTTAACTAAAATTTTACGTCCAAAATGTATTTTGTCCTTTTTTTTAGACTAAAAACAAATCCAAAGAAATATATAATAGTATTGTTGTTTAATTTATCTTAAAAAACATTTGGCAAAGCAAGAAAGGCACCCAAAAAGCCATTATTAAAAGAAATATAACATTAAAAACCCTGAAGTGCTGTATTATTTTATTATTATTATTATTTTTTTCATTTTTTTTTTCATTTCTGCAACGTGATCTCGTGAGAATTTCTATGCATTTTACATAAAGTGTGAATCTGCCACACACAATTACTTTTATATTTGGACAGACACTAGTTATCTTTGGACAGACACTGAAACGTATGTTGATGTCAAATGATTGAAATGAATAACATTTCTGTAATTGTTTAACCATTACTTCATGTAATATTTTGTTTGTTCGCTGTGGGACAATGACCATAAAATACACTAAAAACGCAACATAAAATTATCATAAACAAAATCCCTTTTATTTGTGCGCTGTATCTTTAGAATCCGCGCATGCTCAAATGTTAATTTCTTCGTTAGAAAGACATCGTTAAAATAGTCCAAGTGACTACAGTGGCTCAATCTTAAGTTTATCAAAACAAATAAATAAATAAAATAGCAACTTTATTCAACTATTCATTTCCTTCTGTGTGGGCCTCGAGTTAGTTCACGTAGCGTAACAGCGCAACGCTTCTGTGTTGTACGTAATAATCCCTGAAGTAATTAAATTAATCTAGTAGCTTTTCTCTAAACAGACTAAAGTTACTGTTAGCAGTTAGCACTAAGCATTAGGCAGGGAGGGGTACAATTCAGATATCTTAAAATATAATTGTGACTAGTCGAAACTGAATATATCTCTAATTACCTTTGCATATGTGTGACTCATCAATTGAAGATATCTGACGTCATTATATTCATCTTAAATGGAGTTTTGACTAGTTAAAATGTATTTAAAAATATCTAAAATCAGATTTCTTACTAGTGCAATTATAATTGTAGATATCTCTAAATATTATTCGGTAACACTTTATTTCGATAGTCCACTTTAGACATTCTACAAACTATAAGTAACTTTTCAACTACATGTCAACTAACTCTCATTAGAGTATTAGTAGACTGTCAGCTTAATATCTGCTAACACTTTATTTTGTTGGTCCCCCAACAGACATTCAACTGACTATAAGTAACTTGGCGACTACAAGTCAACTTATTCTCCTAACCCGAACCCTAACACCTAACCATAACCTACCAGTCTACTGACAGTCTACTATAATATACTAATACTCTAATGAGAGTTAGTTGACATGTAGTTGAAAAGTTACTTATAATTAGTAGAACGTCTATCGAAAGTGACTATCGAAATAAAGTGTAACCTATTATTCTGACTAGTCAAATTATAATTATGACTAGTCAAAATACTTTTATGGATAGTCAAAACATAGTTTTATATGCTAAAACGCCTTGCCATAAAAAAATGATATTCTTGATATCAAAAATGTATATCCTGGGCAGGGGCGCTGCTAAGGATTTTGGGCCCCATGAAAAGAATCTTGACAGGGCCCCCAACACAGCTGAGACTTTTTTCATATTAATTTACATAAAATCATGCGCTTTTATTGTATTTTGACTATCATTCTTATATATTTAAGTCAATCAGACAATTGAACTCCATCCCATGTCCACACCTGTAATTTGTCCTCTGTAATACAAAGCCGTGCACCCGCTGCACCCTGCTCTATCGAAACGTGCTAATTTGTCGAAAAATGCTACTGTAGAGACCTGGGGCCTCATGTACAAAGGGTGCGTACGCCATACCTGTCAACATTGAAAATAAGGGAGATTTCCCGGAATCCATCCCCAAAATAAGGGATTTTTTTACACGATTCTTAACCACAAACTTTAAAAATAAAGCACTAATCATTAAAAGTCTAAAGAGTTTATAACTAGCCTACATATGTGTGAGAGAGAAAGAGACAATGTGTGTGTGTGTGTGTGTGTGTGTATGAGAGAGAAAGAGACAGTGCGTCATTTAAAAAAATATATCATAGAGAATGTTTAAATACTAATATCAGCTTACGAGGGAAACGGAGGCGAAGTTAGTTGGTGCTTCGGAGGCTGAGTGCTGGAGATGATTGGGAGAGGTCCGTGCACTTTTATCAGAGCGCGCGCTGACACTTGTTTATTCTCGACGCGTCGCACGAGCGCGGCAAAAGTGACAAGTTCGGTGCGCAAGACCGGCAAGACCTCATTTCGCTTAGCTGTGTGCACAGCTTTTTTGTAACAGCGCGCGCGGCACCGCATCCGAGGATGAACGACTTCAAGCCGAATCTGTCCGAGCGTGTAACTTAAGTCTCACCCCTTTTTTTTTAAATATGAAAACAATCACATAACCTATGATTGCACTGTCAGAGAGTTTGGAATTTCACACATAATTTGTAGACATAAAAACATGATATCAGAGTTTTAAAGTAAAACATTTTAAAAGATAAAAATACATCACGGTTGTTTAAACACTGAGAATTAAGCTCTCTCAGTAAAGAGCACTTCGCAGTATACTCCAATCTGTCGAACAGAATGCTGTGCGAGATAGTACTTGGACTATGACACTTAAATCGAGCAGAATAAGTAACCTAGATAAAAGTCCAGAGTCAGCAGCTAATAATAAGTCATTAGAGATCTTAACTAATGCGGTCTCAAGATGGATGGAAATCATATTGAAATTGCTCCATTATGACCATTAGAGAAAGATGATCCCTGACCTGGGCTGCAACAAACCTTTAATATTTTTAGAAAGAAACAGTAGAATGGGGCGAAAATTATCAAGTTTGCTTGAATCAGCCCCCGGTTTCTTAAGTATAGGAGTTATCACAGCAGTTTTGAGTGAGACGAACATTACCAGAAACAAGTGAAGTAGGGCTGTCACGATTCCTCGATTAAAGTCGACTATTCGATTTAAAAAAAAAAAAAAACTCAGTTGCAATTTACCCTATTTGAACCAATTAATGCTTTTTATTGTATGTATTTTAAAGGCTGTGGTTTACTTGGATCTATCTTTATTACAATTTTTTTTATCCGATTACTCGATTATCGATGGAATAATCGGTAGAATACTCTATTATTAAAATATTCGATAGCTGCAGCCCTACTTTACTTTTGCTTTAAAAAAGGATTTCATAAATTTGGATTTTATTTGGAGTTTCACTACTGAAGTAGTTTATTTTTTTATTGTTATATTTGTTTACAAATTTCTACTTTTGAACATTATTACTCTTTTAGCTTTACATCTTGTCAAGGGCTTGTTTACATTTATACTTTTTTATGGTACACTACTGAATGCCAAAGTTGCAAGTTAAATAACATTTTATTAATATGGTTGATTTTTGGCGAAAAATGTATCGTTTAGATTAATCGATACAAATATAGTCTTTAGTGGCAGCCCTAGAAGAGTGTATAATATTAATAATTAAAGAAGATAGAGAAGGTAAGCAGGCTTTAACCACGTATGTTGGAATAGGATCCAACTGACAAGCGGTAGATTTAGAATGTGTAATAGTATATAGACTTTTTCCTCCATGTTTGAACGTTCGAAAGTGGAAAGAGTAGAATTTAGAGGTTGATCAGATCAAGGGTTGAAATGACAACTATCTGAATATCTTACAGACATTTGTTGATGAATGTTTTAATTTTTTCTTTAAAAAAAGACATAAAAGCTTCACAAAGATCAACAGAGTATAGATGGGAAGGAAAATAATCAGGTGGCTTTAATATTATTTACCACAAAAAAAAATTTTGGTGTTCTCTTCACCAGACCTAATTAAACTGGCAACTGTACCACAAGTCCAGTCCTGACATATATGTGACATATATTGTATATAAGCGCTCAAGACGTCAGCCTTTTAACCACCGTAGCGGTTTCAGTAGTCTTTTCAGACTTTTAACCACCGTAGTTCTGGAGTAAACCAAGGAGCAGAGTTGACAAATGAAACAGACCTGGTTTTCAATGGAGCACAGACATCTAAAATTGTTAGATTATTAATAGGCTATATAACATAAAATATAACATATATTAAAAAAATACAAAACATAACAGGCACATTCATGATAATACTCAATTATCAAGTGATAGTCATGGACCTTAAAGGGATAGTTCATTTTGAAATTAATTTTTGGTATGTTTTAGCTTACCTCAAAGGCATCCAAGATGTAGGTGTCTTTGTTTCCGCAGTATTTTCAATTTTGATATTTTTAGGTCAAACCGTTCTTGTCTGTCAGTCATATAATGCAGGTCTATGGTCACCACCTCAAAGAGCATACACAGAGAAGTCCAAATTAAACATGATTTAATGACTCGTAAATGTAAGTACACATTGATGGCCTAAGACACGAAACGAGCGGTTTGTGTGAGAAAACGAACAGTATTTATATCGTTTTACCTCTTGTAAACACAGCCACGTCCAAGCTATGCGTCCAAGTGAACTGAAACGTCTGCGCAAGCGCTGGAAAGCGCCGGAAGTGATCTCGCGCGCGTGTACAGGTCCTTCTAAAAAAATTTGCATATTGTGATAAAGTTAATTATTTTCCATAATGTAATGATAAAAATTAAACTTTCATATATTTTAGATTCATTGTACACCAACTGAAATATTTCAGGTCTTTTAAACCCAAAATTCCTGTCTAAAAAAATTTGCATATTTAATCCGACCAATAAAAGGTGTTTTTAATAAAAAATTAAAAAAAAGTCAACCTTCAAATAATTATGTTCAGTTATGCACTCAATAGTCAATACTTGGTCGGGAATCCTTTTGCAGAAATTACTGCTTCAATGCGGCGTGGCATGGAGGCAATCAGCCCATGGCACTGCTGAGGTGTTATGGAGGCCCAGGATGCTTCGATAGCGGCCTTAAGCTCATCCAGAGTGTTGGGTCTTGCGTCTCTCAACTTTCTCTTCACAATATCCCACAGATTCTCTATGGGGTTCAGGTCAGGAGAGCTGGCAGGCCAATTGAGCACAGTAATACCATTGTCAGAAAACCATTTACCAGTGGTTTTGGCACTGTGAGCAGGTTCCAGGTCGTGCTGAAAAATGAAATCTTCATCTCCATAAAGCTTTTCAGCAGATGGAAGCATGAAGTGCTCCAAAATCTCCTGATAGCTGCATTGACCCTGCCCTTGATAAAACACAGTGCACCAACACCAGCAGCTGACATGGCACCCCAGACCATCACTGACTGTGGGTACTTGACACTGGACTTCAGGCATTTTGGCATTTCCTTCTCCCCAGTCTTCCTCCAGACTCTGGCACCTTGATTTCCGAATGACATGCAAAACTGAGCAACAATCCAGTGCTGCTTCTCTGTAGCCCAGGTCAGGCGCTTCTGCCGCTGTTTCTGGTTCAAAAGTGGCTTGACCTGGGGAATGCGGCACCTGTAGCCCATTTCCTGCACACGCCTGTGCACGGTGGCTCTGGATGTTTCTACTCCAGACTCAGTCCACTGCTTCCGCAGGTCCCCCAAGGTCTGGAATCGGTCCTTCTCCACAATCTTCCTCAGGGTCCGGTCACCTCTTCTCGTTGTGCAGCGTTATTTGCCACACTTTTTCCTTCCCACAGACTTCCCACTGAGGTGCCTTGATACAGCACTCTGGGAACAGCCTATTTGTTCAGAAATTTCTTTCTGTCTTACCCTCTTGCTTGAGGGTGTCAATGATGGCCTTCTGGACAGCAGTCAGGTCGGCAGTCTTACCCATGATTGCGGTTTTGAGTAATGAAACAGGCTGGGAGTTTTTAAAAGCCTCAGGAATCTTTTGCAGGTGTTTAGAGTTAATTAGTTGATTCAGATGATTAGGTTAATAGCTCGTTTAGAGACCCTTTTCATGATATGCTAATTTTTTGAGACAGGAATTTTGGGTTTTCATGAGCTGTATGCCAAAATCATCAGTATTAAAACAATAAAAGACCTGAAATATTTCAGTTGGTGTGCAATGAATCTAAAATATATGAAAGTTTAATTTTTATCATTACATTATGGAAAATAATGAACTTTATCACAATATGCTAATTTTTTTGAGAAGGACCTGTACTCATTGTGAAAACTCATTGTGAAAAATTCAACGTTGTCTGTTGATATATTGAAATCGTCTTCCATTGCAATTTCCTGTATATCTAAATATGTTTAGATCTTCACAGTGAAAGGTAACACTTCCGAAATCTCTGTGTAAACAATGAGTGACGTACACGCGCGAGAGATCACTTCCGGCGCTTTCCGGCGCTTGCACAGACCGAAGCGCCCGCGCCCTCAGATCACTTGGACGTGGCTGTGGTTAAAAGAGGTAAAAACGATATAAATACTGTTCGTTTTCTCACACAAACCGCTCGTTTCGTGTCTTAGGCCATCAATGTGTACTTACATTTACGAGTACAAAGACACCTACATCTTGGATGCCCTTGAGGTAAGCTAAAACATACCAAAAATTAATTTCAAAGTGAACTAACGTTATCCCTTTAAAGCAAATTCACTCCAGAATTTAAATTTTCTGATAATTTACTCACCCCAATGCCATCCGAGATGTTCGTTTCTTTCTTTCTTTCTTCTTTCTTTCTTTCTTTCTTTTCTTTCTTTCTTTCTTTCTTTCTTTCTTTCTTTTTCTTTCTTTCTTTCTTTCTTCTTTCTTTCTTTCTTCTTCTTTAGTCGAAAAGAAATTAAAGTTTTTGAGGAAAACATTCCAGAATTTTTCTCCATAGTGGTCTTCAACTAGGTAGACTTCAATGGGTTGAAGGTCCAAATTCAGGGCTCTACACCAGTGGTTCCCTATCAAGGCTACGGAACTTCGACATTACGAATGTCGTATATGGGAACTCCTCTCATCCTTCACTTCCGCTGAAATCTTATAGGCTAACGCCAGCAGAGCTGGCCAATTGACGCGAATATGCAAATACTGACACCTCGTAGCAGTATATATGCAAGGAGCGCCAATTCCTTCTTCAGAATCTCTCTCTTCACGCTCAAATCGTGTGCTAGAAAGCTGATACTACTCTACAAACTTGATCATTTCGCTGTCGTTGAAGTTGCACCGGAGATACCTGAACTGTCTCCAGCATCCGATGGCGACCGTTTGCAACCTATGTTCGGGCCCCATAGTGCCCCCAGACATGCACCTGTTTTGCATCGCGTGCATGGGGCTGGCCCACGCTGAGTCAGCCCTCAGGGATGGAGGGTCCTGCGACTTCTGTGCGGACATGTCCCTCCGAGCCCTCAAGGCCAGGCGGGACGAAGCTCGCGCTGCTGCGGGGATTGGGCCTGCTGCCGCCACCGAGCCGCTGGCAGGCCCCCCCAACCGCGGAGTCGAGGTCCGACCCCCGGTGAGTTTCCCCGACCCTTCCTTTCAACCCCCTCGCGAGGTCGCCGACTTCGTGTCCTTCGGGGCGAGTGAGGAGGAAGACTCTATGTCCTTGTCGGCCTCCGAGAACGACTGGGGTGCGGAGCAGGCCGCTAATCTGACAACCACGGAGCAAGAGACCCCGGCGGACCTGCAGGAAGAGCTCTTCCGTATCCTCTCGAAGGCCGTCGAGGAACTGGATTTATCGTGGAAAGCCCCCGATGAGCCATCAAAGAGCAAGCTGGATACGTGGTTCCTCCAATCGAGCCGCCGTCAGGCCGCTTCGAGAAGAGGAACACCGTTCTTTCCCGACGTGCATGAGCACGTGGTGAAGTCGTGGGCGGCCCCGCAATCGGCGCGCACACCTCACTTCAACCCAGGCCATGTTTGCCCCCGTGGACGAGGCGGGAGACCATGGCTACCTCCGCATCCCCCCTGTCGAGGAGACCGTCGCCGCACATCTCTGCCTGTCGGCTCCCGCCCTGGGCTCGGACCGCAGCCTGCCGTCCCGAGCTTGCAGGTTTACGGCTCACCAGGCTAACAAGGCCTACGGCGCCGCGGGGGAGGCGGTTTCTGCACTACACGCCATGGCCGTTCTTCAGGTGCTGCAGGCCAAGCAGTTGAAGTCTCTGGATGACGCCGCCTCTGTCGATGCTGACGCCATCCGGGATCTCCGTTCGGCCACGGACCTTGCGCTCCTGGCCACGAAGCGCTCGGCCCAGGCGATTGGCCGTTCGATGGGGTATCTGGTGGTCCTCCACAGACACCTGTGGCTCACCCTATCGGACGTGCAGGAGGCGGACAGGAAGACGCTGTTAAATGCACCGATCTCCCCTGCAGGCCTGTTCGGAGACGCAGTGGAAAAGGTAACCGAGCGTTACTCCGAGACGCAGAAAAAGGCGAAGGCGATGAGTCACGTGATTCCCCGGAGGGCGCCGATGCCTCCGCCGCCGCAGCCCCGCTCTCGCTCGTCTTCCGCCTCGGGTCGTCAACCTCAAGCTGCGGCCAGGCGTCAGTCAGCGCCGCGCCCGGGACCGGATGCCCGTAAAGGCCGAAGCGGCCAGTGGCATGGAGCGGGAAACAAGAGGCCGGCTCAGAGGAGCCCGCGCAGGAAACCCACCGCGTCCCCGGCGAGGCCCAAGCAGTCGTCCTGACCGCTCGGGCAAGAGGAGAGGAGAGCGCCAGGATGGCCCCGCGTCCAAGCGACGCGCTCGAGAGCACGTCCCTCAGCGTTCTGCGAGCGGCACGTGCAGTTATGTTGTGAATGTTGTGTGTTCAAAAATAAAGCAAATTACTTCTTCACAAACAGAGCTTTTTTCTCCTCTTGCACCACACACTGTGTTACCCGCCCTGCCCTCGAGCAGCGCAGAGTCACGGTCATTAACTATAAAGGCACCTCACGGGAAGCGCGAGGTGTCTATTTCCAGCCCTCACATAGCGGCGATGACCGCAGGTTTAGTTCAGCCCACACTCAGTCGTTTCCAGACAGCGTGGGAAGCTATTCCGGGCATTTCGCCGTGGGTGTTGAACGTAATTCGGCGCGGGTACACACTTCAGTTCAAACACAGATCGAGCGGGATGCGCGTTTTGAATTATCTGGATGACTGGCTGGTTCTCGCGCAGTCGAAAGAAACGCTGGTCAGCCATGTGGAAATCCTCCTTCGTCACTTGGAGATGCTCGGTTTGAAGGTGAACTTCCAGAAAAGTGTGCTCACACCGAGTCAGACTTCCACTTTCCTGGGAACATGCTTGGATTCGGTGAGAATGAGAGCGCGTCTCTCCCCCGAGCGAGCGGAGGCTCTGAGCTCTTCTCTCGGTCGCTTCAGACCTGGCAGGCTTGTCCCACTGAAGGAATTTCAGAGACTATTGGGACGAATGGCAGCGGCTTCCTCAGTGTGTCACCTGGGGCTGCTGCATATGAGACCGCTTCAACACTGGCTGAAAACGCGCGTTCCCCCGAGCGCGTGGTTTTCCGGCCACAAGCGCATCATGGTCACCCGCGGATGCGCCCGCGCCCTGGTCCCGTGGAAGAACCCCGACCTCTTCAGCTCAGGCGTCCCTATGGGTTTAGTGACGCGGCGCGTGGAGGTCCTGACGGACGCCTCGTCCACCGGATGGGGGGCGGTCTGCTTGGGCAAGCCCGCCTCGGGTCGGTGGTCAGAGAGGCAGATGGAGTGGCACATAAATCGCTTGGAGCTGGAAGCGGTCTCTCTAGCTCTAAAAGCTTTCCGGTCTCGGCTGGAGCAGCAACATGTGTTGATTCGGACCGACAACACTTCCGTGGTCTCGTACATAAATCGTCAAGGTGGTGTACATTCCAGAGCCCTATTCAAGCAGGCGGAATCCCTTCTGCTGTGGGCGGACCGGTTCTTTCTCTCGGTGAGAGCGGCGCACATCCCCGGTGTTCTAAATCGCGGGGCGGATATGCTCTCGAGGAGCGGGATTCCTCAAGGGGAATGGAGGCTTCACCCCGGGACGGTTCAGTTGATATGGAATCGTTTCGGCAGGGCGGAGGTCGACCTCTTTGCGACGAGCGAGAACACGCATTGTCAGATGTTCTTTTCGCTGTCCCGTTCCCCGCGGGAGTCGGACGCGCTAACTGCGCGGTGGCCGAAAGGCTGTCTCTATGCTTTTCCCCCGGTGAAAATCTTGCCCTTGGTGTTGTGCAAAATCAGGGAGGAGAAGGCGTTGGTGACGCTGGTAGCCCCGAACTGGCCGAATCAGCCTTGGTTCGCGGACTTGGTGGAGCTACTGGCAGGGCAGCCATGGGAGATTCCGCTCAGGAAGGACCTGCTGTCCCAGGCGAGCGGAACGATCTGGCATCACAGCCCCGGACTGTGGAGCCTTCATGTGTGGCCGCTGCAGGGTCGCTGAGCGGGCGGGATGCACTGCACGCGCGAGTTTTGAATACCATCGCGGAAGCGAGAGCCCCGTCCACCAGGCGCCTGTACGCTCTGAAGTGGGGTGTTTTCTCAAAATGGTGTCAGGATGACGATATAGACCCAGCGAACTGCTCTGTGTCGGTTATTCTGCGCTTTCTTCAGCACAGGATGGATGAAGGGAGCCTTCCATCCACTCTGAAGGTATACGTGGCCGCTATTGCAGCGTTTCATCCCCATGTTGATGGACAGTCTATCGGCAGGCATGCGTCGGTGACTCGGTTCCTCAGGGGAGCTAGGAGATTACGCCCTGCACGGCCGCCTTCGGTGCCGCCGTGGGATTTAGCTTTGGTCTTGGAAGCATTGTCACGACCACCGTTTGAGCCCTTAGCTTCTATTGCCATTAAGGAGCTTTCGGTCAAAACGGCGCTGCTTCTCGCTCTCGCTTCGGCGAAGCGGGTTGGGGATTTACAGGCTTTCTCTGTAAGTGAGGATTGTATTCGCTTTGGCCGGGAAACTGTAATGTAACTCTCAGACCGAGGCCGGGCTATGTCCCTAAATCGCTCAATACCCCGTTCAGAGCGCAGATAGTTTCTCTGCCGGCAATGTCTGCTGAGCCATCAACCTCCCAGGGTTCGGACGCTCAGAGTGCTATTTGCCCAGTCAGAGCACTTCGGGAATACATTTCTCGTTCGGCTGCTTTTCGGAAATCGGACCAGCTGTTTGTGTGCTTTGGTGGGTGCAACAAGGGACGGGGAGTCTCTAAACAGAGGCTTGCTCACTGGATTGTGGACGCTATTGTTTTGGCTTATGATCGCCTGGGACAGGAATGTCCCCTTAACGTCAAGGCTCATTCGACTAGGGCGATTGCCTCCTCGTGGGCCTGGACTAAAGGGATGTCTATTCAGGATTTATGTCTGGCGGCTGGCTGGTCTTCTCAGAACACGTTTGCCAGGTTTTATAAGTTGGATTTGCCCTCTGTAGCGTCTCGAGTGCTTTCGGTGAGTTCATTGTGTACACAGCATTGAAGGGCTACTCTGCGCTTTGCTCATGAGTTGTTCTGTGTTGTGTATTTTGCTGTTGTCACCGCTATGCGTTGGCCTTCTCTTACTGTTGTTGTTGCCCTGTTGATCTTCAGTGCAAACTTTCCCCGGTTATACTGCTCGGGATATGCAAATTCTGGCAGTGTTTTGTAAGCTTGTGATAGGTCCCTTTGGGCCTATCAGAGGTTAGAGGTTCGCTATTGGCCAATCTCAGCCTATCGGAAGCTTGCATGCTGGGAGGGCGGTTTTGGTATTGGATCTGTGTCAGTGGTTGTTTTGGCTACCACGGCGGGATTCTATACTGTTCCCATATACGACATTCGTAATGTCGAAGTTCCGTAGCCTTGATAGGGAACGTCTCCGGTTACTTACGTAACCTCGGTTCCCTGAGAGGCAAGGAACGAGACATTACGCTCGCCGCCGTGTTCGCTATTGATTTTAGCGTTTTTGTTCGATTCTGAAGAAGGAATTGGCGCTCCTTGCATATATACTGCTACGAGGTGTCAGTATTTGCATATTCGCGTCAATTGGCCAGCTCTGCTGGCGTTAGCCTATAAGATTTCAGCGGAAGTGAAGGATGAGAGGAGTTCCCATATACGACATTCGTAATGTCTCGTTCCTTGCCTCTCAGGGAACCGAGGTTACGTAAGTAACCGGAGACGTTTTTTAAACCACTCGTTTTTAAGAGCAACCCTTTAAAAAAAACCGTAGGAATGTTTTCCTCAAAAATAGGGCTGTGGCGATAACCATTGTAATACCACGTTACTGACAAGCCAACTGCAGAGGAATCCAAGCAACTGCAGCAACCACGACATTCGCGTTTTCTTTTTTCATAAGGCTACGTTGTCATGCCTGCTGACCACAACGTAACACTTATTATAGAAATAACTAAGTAAAAAAAAAAAAAAAAAAATGGTGATAAAACCGCATATCGTGCTATTCATGAGCCAAAATTACCACAAGGGGAATTCCTTCACCATGACAGCCCTATTTAAAACCTCAATTATTTATTTTTTGACTGAAGAAAGAAAGAAAGAAAGAAAGAAAGAAAGAAAGAAAGAAAGAAAGAAAGAAAGAAAGAAAGAAAGAAAGAAAGAAAGAAAGACATGAACATCTTGGATGACATGGGGGAGTAAATTATCAGGAAATTTTTATGTAGACTACACTGTTTAAACATTAGTGAATTCAAATCATGAACTCAACTTCTTAAATTCACAATCTCGTGAATTTCACATACATATTTGAGACATAAAGTTCACTCAGTGAATTCTGTTGTCAACCATGTGACTTCCAAACTCTAAATAATTAACAATACTCAAAATTCCTTTTATCTATGCAGGCAACTTTCACATCAAGTTTTAATGTTTAATGTTTCATTTTAATGTTTCTTATCATAAATCGCATGCATCCTCAACAATGCATTAAAATGCCCGCTCAACATTACATAATTTGTGTTACATCCTTCAGTAACAATGGGATACATTAAAAATAGGGCTGTCAAATGATTACTCACGATTAATCACATCCAAAATAAAAGTTTTTTTTACATAATATATGTGGGTGCACTGTGTATAATTATTTTGTATATATATAAATACACACACATGAATGTATATTTAAGAAAAAAATATTTTTATATATAAAATATTTATATTTATATATAATATAAATTATATATAAATCTATATACAGTATATACATGAAAATATTTCTTAAATATATACAAGCATGTGTGTGTATTTATATATATAAAATAATTATACACAGTGCACCCACATATATTATGTAAAAAAAACTTTTATTTTGGATGTGATTAATCACGATTAATCATTTGACAGCCCTAATTAAAAAATCTAGACCTTTATTCTAATTGTTTTTGTTGTTGTTGTTGTTGTTTTTATCCCACCAGGACTTTCCATTCATCCCACGATGGCTAGCCAAGGTATAAAATTTGCTAAAATATTTATATTATAACCATTATATCAGTGTGTTTGCTTTACAGTCTGTTTATGAAGAAAATGAGTGGAATTAATTCTCTGATAGGTACTAAAAGAAAGCGTGATGTATTATCTGACACAAGTAAAGAGCCACCGCTGACAGGCAAGTAAATTCTGAATCTGTCCCTTTTAATGTGATACTATTAAAATATCTAAACATTGGTCTGCAGAGTTTAGACACAAAATTAAACGTATTTAAAGGATCACATCACACATTTGGAGGGCTGCGTGTCCCGATGACATTGTCTCTTAGCGCGCTACTAATACTCTAAAGGTATAACTTTTTTAAAGGTATACCATTTCTAGACGTGTTCCCCGAACCATACCTTAGGAAGCTGTTTAAGATATAGGCCTACATTCTTATGTGCGTGGTTTCCAGGTGCTGTCCGTGGCGATGGTGCTGCCATTTCGATGGCTCGAGAATCAAATTTTCACTCGTGCAGGGGCTGCTTCACTTCTTTATGTGAGAAAACTGTGTTCTTTATAAAAAAGCACTTTAGAAATAGTTGAAATTGAATTTATTAGGACTCATCGGTTATTCTAAAAAAAGAATCCAAACTATAATAACCTAGCCTACATATTTAAAAATTGTATCATATATTGCTGCCACAATAGCGGGCCATTTCAAATGTTTATGCCACGTGCTTTCTTCTCTTTCCCATTTTTGTTTGCTCGACAGTGATCAAAAAGGATTTAAACAGTGAAGTTTGAAATTATCTCTTCTTGTAAAATTAGAGATGTAGATTCGGACGGCAGTTAAATCACCACACGACCTTGGTGTTTGTCAAAAAACAGTATCATTTGGCCGGGGATTTTTACGCGGGTGGTGGGAGAAAAACACTGACATTCTGGATTCGGATGGCAATGAAATCACTGAATAAATGTTAAAAATACCGTACGATCCCATGAGAAACAATTAGCGTCCGAATAGGGCTTAACTGACAGAATGCTTTCACTGGCCTTTGAAATAGCTCCGCGGACTGCGCCGAAAAGCTCCCTTTTAAGTGCAATCCTGGGGAAAAAGGATCTACTGCCATCTAGTTGTTTTGGTGCCTGTAAAGCCATTGTTACTCAGGTGGAAGCCAATCTGGCTGACTCCAAATACACAGCAGAGATTGAACTCCTCTCTCAAAAGGTTTCCTTATTGATCTTACCATGACTTTAAGTTTTTTATAAATATGCAAAATGCAAATAAATCAGACTGGAGGGAAGGAAATAAAGCCATATTTTCCATATTGTGTGCTGTGTATCTCTGCAGGAGTGGGAGAAAGAGCTCAAAGATCTCATTCGTACCTCTGGAGTCAGCTGCGGCCAAGAACCTGTCACTTAACTATCACCTCTCTTAAGAGAGTAGGAGATCTCTAGATGCTCTCGATATCTCCGCACTGTCTGGAGTTGGCTCCCAGGGGAATTAAGGCCATCTCGCACCCCAGTCCGGACTATGTGCCTAAGGTGCCTTCGAATGTGGCAAAGTCTATACGGTTGTGCACGCTTTTCATCCTCCACCTCATGTGACTGTGTAAGACGAGAGACTTCATCTGCTCTGCCCTGTCAGAGCACTTAATGTTTATATTCAGAGGTCTTCTCAGTGGAGGAAGTCGGACCAGTTGCTGGTGTGTTTCGGGTCACCCAAGAAGGGGCTCGCCGCTTCTAAACAGACCATCAGCATCTAGATAGTACAGGCTATTTCCCTGATCTATCAGGTGCGCAGTTTGCCTTCACCTTTGGCCGTGAGGGCTTACTCAACCAGAAGCATGGCGTCCTCTAGAGCCCTCCTTTCAGGGGCACCTATCCATGAGGTATGTGATGCGGCTGGCTGGGCCACTCCGCACACATTCATGATTCATGAGATTTGATAATCTGGACCTCCCCTCTACACCCGGCGCACGAGTGCTCTCATCCTAAATTGTGCCTGAGACAGCTTCACACTAGGACAGGCAGGCAGGTTTCTTTGTGTCATCGTGGGCATTTTTCTTCATCAACGCAGTGCAAGTTTTTTTCTAAAGGGAATGTCTCGAGTTACGACTGTAACCCTTGTTCCCTGAGAAGACACTGCGTCCCCCCGCCATGCCTTCCCCTGCCTGGGAGCGACTTGCTTCATCGCGAAGCTAACGCTGTTGTGTGTCGCCGTCCCTTTGTAGCTTCTGTGTATGCCGTCACACGCTACGTCATCACGCAACACCAATAGGATTGAATTAGTTTCATTCATACTTCAGACGCGCTATGCTAAGAGGCATTCCCCAGTGTCGTCATCAACACAGTGTCTCGTTCCCTTATTAGGGAACAAGGGTTACAGTCGTAACCCGAGACGATTTATTGCCACTCATGTGAGACCACTCATGTAATGTTTTGAGGAACAGTTCCTGTAAATATTGTACTAGAGTCACGTTTGGATGAATTGTTTTTTTGAACAATGTTATTTTCTTTAAACACAGAAAATACCATAATTGAGCAAATGAAGGACATCATGACGAGGGTTGATGAAAAAATTCAAGGCATGAAAAATGAAGACGAAACCAAGACTGAGCTACACAATTACATTGAGTAAGTAATATAAAAAAATTATTTTGCAAGTTAAATAACATTCAATTGCATCACTGCATTATTGTATGTATAGAGAAGCTATTTCCAAGATGAACATAAACAACAGTCACAAGAAAATCATTGGGATTTTGGGAGAGTCAGGACAAGGAAAGTCATCGCTATTAAATGCAATCCTGGAAAAGAGAAATTTGCTGCCTGCTGGTTGTTTTGGTGCCTGTACAGCTGTTCTTACTCAAATTGAGGCAAATCTGACTGACTCAAACTACACAGCAGACATTGAAGTCATTACAAAAGAGGTTTCACTTTTTACTTCACTGTTTTTTTTCACTTCACTACTTTTTCTTTCTTTCTAAAAGACCAACTGAAATGAAGGGAATAAAGTCTTATTTTTCCTCTATTGTTTGTTGTACCATTTCTACAGAATTGGGAGAGTCACCTCAAAAATCTTTTTAGTGCTTTAAGCACAGAGAGTGATGAAGAGAATAAAACCTTAAGTAATGATACTAGAGAAAAGATCACTGCGCTGTATGGAGAAAATGCAGAAAAGAGAACATTTGAGGACCTTAAGAAGGATGACAAATTTGCTGCAATTACCAACCATTTGTCCTCCAGGAATGTAAGTTTTAGGAGACCTTTATGCTAATGTTACATTTGATTATTTAAACATGCAAATACAATGAATGTAAACATTACACTTTCTGAATTTGATTTTAGTGAATGCATAACTAAATCAGTAATATCCTTCTTTATCAGGCTTCTGACTTTGCCAGACAGTTACAACCTTACATACAATACAGTTCAGGGGCAGTTTCTGGTGGCTGGTACTGGCCACTTGTGAAGTGTGTGACAATCAAAATTCCAGATTGTCATGAACTTCTGGAGCACATTACCCTTGTTGATTTTCCTGGGACTGGAGACTCCAACAAGATTAGGGATGAAATGTGGAAATCTGTAAATATGACAGATAATGCACTCTTTTAAAATGCTTTCATTAAAACAACAATAACATTTACATTATTGATTTAAACAGTGGAATACATCTAAAGCATTTATACTCTGTTACTACATGCATTTTAACTCTTGTTTATTTAATTTTGATTACTGAATATATTTTTTATTCCACAGAAACTAAGAGACTGCTCTTCAGTGTGGATTTTAAGTGATATGAGTCGTGCTGTCACCAGCAAAGATGCCTGGGAGATATTAGAGTACTGCACTAAAGACATAATGCAAGCAGGAGAATGCAGAGATATTAATTTGGTCTGCACCAAGAGTGACAATATTGAGCCAGAAGAATATAATAGGTCAGAATTAGAAGATATGTGTCAAAAACTGCTTTGACAAAAGCATTAACTTTTTTTTTTTTTTTTTTTTTAAAGGAAAACAAGAAAAAAGTGCAAAAAGTTTACTAAAAAGCGGTTGGTTGTATTGTCATGAAAAAAAACTTTCTCAACTCATTTATATTTTTTGTATTTTAGTGTTCTGGAAGACAAAATACCAGAGGATGAGGTATAATCCCCCCCCCTCCCCCTCCCCTAGTCTAATTCAGATATAATGGTGATTGACATGATTTTTTTACCAAGACAGGTTAAAAAAAAGGCACCAGACAAGTCAGCCAAGTTGCTTGAAGTGTTGTTAATGTTTATTGTAGCTACTGTTGCAACTTTGAGATTGTTGGTTTAATTGTGAGATTGCAACTTAAATCAAGTATATTTTGATCTAGTATTTTAACTAATTTCATTTTATCCAATCAGTAACAAATAGCACTTTTGTTGATTCTTATTCAGGATCTGACAACAAATTGCATACTTCACAGAAATGATCAGGCTAAGAAAACAATATTGAAAACGTTTGAAAATTCCCACATCAAGGTATTTTCATTTTGCATTAATATTATTTTTGCATTTAACCTTCTATATTGACTTGTGTAATTTCATTATTATTTGTCATAGAAAGAAATGGATATAAAGGTTTTTACTGTAAGCTCCAAGGCATTTTTTCAACACAAGTTAGGCTTGAAACCTGATGACACAGGTAAAGTATCAATACAAGAAATTTAATATTTTCTTAGATTTTATTTGCCAAATAAAAACCAAATTACATGTTTAAAATTCTCCAAATGGTCCATAGAAATCCCAAAGCTGCGAGACGTTCTGAAGAATATGAACAAGAGAATTAACGAAGATCTGAACAGAGGTTGTAGCGATGAGGCAGAGGCAGTTATATCCTTGATCCAAAGCAAAACAATAGTAAGAGTCAATATTATTATCAATCCACATGATTTTGTCATTGCAAGCTGTTAATAACCATTTTTGATAACCATTTTTGAGTAATTAAGAGATTGTATGTGTGTGTCCTAGGCTGAGACAGAGGTCCACAATGTGTTGGAGATGAGTCTAGAGAAGGCACTGGGAAAGTTAGATGGTCAGTTCGACATGCTTCTGCGTTTGCTCTCTCAGGGACTCTCAAACGGAGTAGAAACATCTAAATTGTCATGTAGAGATATCGCAGAAGAGATAATATCACCTGTGAGTGTGATTCAGTTGTAAAAGTGTACTGTAAAATTTTTATTCGCCATTATCTGAACGGTTTAAATGTAGTTTTCTTTTATGTATTAAGCGTTTGCGTCAAGGTCACAGGGGATTCCATAAAATCCTTCAAGCATTGTGCATAAATGGAGGACGGCACAGATCAAAAGCATGGAATACAGTTATAGATCTAAATGAGAGTTTGACCAAGGACATGTATCAAAACATTAATGTGGATTTCAACTTAATTTTTCCGTAAGTTCCACTGTAATTCCATTCATTGAAATATGCAGTTGTGGTTATAAGTTTACATCACCTGGTTGAATCTGCAAAATGTTAATAACAAGTATCACTGAAGAGAAAATTATGAATAATCTAGGTAAAAACACACAGTATTAACAATCAAGCCCGGGTAAACGTTGGGTGGTAAACATCTGTATTAAGCTCCAAAAGAAACATTACAATGTTGGCCAGTGTGATTCCTCAAAATATGTTCTCTTTTGATTTCTCTCATCTCCAGTACCAGTGCCAAAACAGGGTTTTCAGTGCAAGAACTGATTGATGAGTTTACTATCATTAGTGACAGTGCTCACTCCTCATCTCCCATGCTAAACTTCATCAAAGCACAGGTGAGTGGCCTGTATGTGGACTATATTGTGATATCTACCCAGTAAATAAAATATGGTGAATTATTTTTGAAGTTGTTTTCATCATCATAGTAACTTAGGCACCTGGTAAAAGGCTTTTGCATATAAAGACACGCACGCACGCACGCACACAGTATATATATACAGTGCATCCGGAAGTATTCACAGCGCTTCACTTTTTCCACAATTTGTAATGTTACAGCCTTATTCCAAAATGGAATAAATTCATTAATTTCCTCAAAATTCTACAAACAATACCCCATAAAGACAAACTGAAAGAAGTTTGTTTTAAATTGTTCGAAAAAAATCACATGTACATAAGTATTCACAGCCTTTGCCATGACACACAAAATTGAGCTCAGGTGCATCCAGTTTCCACTGATCATCCTTAAGACGTTTCTACAACATAATTGGAGTCCATCTGTGGTAAATTCAGTTGATTGGACATTATCTGGAAAGGCACACACCTGTCTATATAAGGTCCCACAGTTAACAGTGCATGTCAGTTGAAAAAAAAATGCTTACGGGGGTTAAGCAAATATCTCCAGGCAGAGATGACATTTGTTATGAGATGGTAAAACAATTATCAGACACAGCATTAGAGCCAATTTTGAGGCTTTTTAATAAGGTTTAATAAGTCAGGAAAGTTACCAAGTGACTGGAAGCATGGGGTCATAGTGCCAATTCCAAAACCAGGCAAGGATAATACACAGCCAAATAACTTTAGGCCTATAGCTTTAACATCTAATTTGTGCAAAATAATGGAGCGTATGGTTATGAGTAGATTAAATGGAATGAATAGAAAAAATGGAAATTAAAAGAAGAATGTATAGGGATTTCCTGTTTAACAGAACTATACAAGTAAGAGTAAGTAATGCTTTTTCTCAGATAAACACAATAGAGAATGGAACACCTCAGGGAAGCGTAAGCAGTCCAATTCTGTTTAACATTATGATTAACGACATCTTTACAAAGGTTGATGGGGGCATTGGAAGATCTTTATATGCAGATGATGAAGCGCTGTGGAAAAGAGGGTGTAATGGAAAGATGTTTGCAGAATGCTGTTAAAATGGTAGAAAACTGGGCAAATGAATGGGGCTTTCGGTTTTCAGTAGACAAAACTCAGGTAATTTGTTGTGCAAAAAGGAAAAGTAACCCTACCATTAATATTAAATTGTATGGACAAGAAGTGAAGCAAACAGCAGTTGTGAGGTTTCTAGGTATACGGATGGATTTGAAACTGAATTTTAGCATACATATCCAGAAACTGGTTGACAAATGCAAAAAAGCATTAAATATCATGAGGTGTTTAGCAGGAGTTGATTAGGGAGCATGTCGTCAGTCCCTTAAAATAATATATTGTGCTGTAATAAGATCGGCAATAGACTATGGCAGTATGGTATATTGCACTGCATTCAAAACACAACTCGTAAAACTAGAGGCAATTCAGTCACAAGCTATGCAAATTTGTTGTGGAGCGTTTAGATCCTCACCAATATCAGCAGTGCAAGTAGAGATGGGTGTAATGCCTCAAGTAATTCGTAGGCTCAAGTTAAAAATTAGATATTTCATAAGCATAAAGGGACACTCGGACAGTCACCCAGTTAAAATGGTGTTGGAGGACTGTTGGGAATATGGACATAAAAAGTTATCAAGTTTTGGATGGAAGGCCAGTGAGGAATAACCTGACTCCGCCAGATAGATTTGCTCCGGATATCCATCTGGAAACCTTCCGTTGAAGTAGTTTTGGTAAGGGGCGAAAATACTGGTTAGCTGATTGGCCTATGTTGGTGATAGACGGGCCAAATCAACCAATCAGATCAACGAAGCATATGACGTACTAACAGAGCGACGACGAAAACACAACCACAAGCCAGGCTACTCTTGCTGCTGCAGGTAAAGGCTCGTTAGCTCAGCAAATAAGCAACATGTCGGCAAAGGATATTTGCCGTTTATGTAACTACAATTTGCGAATAAAAGGCACCATTTCAGGTGCCCGGTCCATATTTCACCATATTTCGGTTTCATATTTCATCCGCTGAAGCCGCCATGTTCTTTAGCGCTTTAACTGTCGCGCTTCTCGTTGCGTCACACCTCAACCCACCTCAAAGCCAACGCTGATTGGACGTTCGTTTGGTGAACTGCTCCCAAATTTTCTTTAACGGAAAGTATCCAGACTGATCTGCGAGTGAAACCTTGAAAGCTCGCGAGATCAGGATGGTCTCACGAGGCTAAGTGAGGAAACCCGGAGAATGGGATTAAGTGATTTCAATGTTACACCTACTGTGACTAGGTCAGCAATTCCTCCTTGGTTGTTCCCAATGCCTTTGATTGATAACCAATTGCTTAAAGAAAAGCATAAGGATACAAATGGATTAGAAAATTTAGGTATACAGCAATACATAGATCAAACTTATTATAGTGCAGTGCAAATATATACTGATGGTTCAAAAGACCCAGAATTTGGGAAAACAGCAGTAGCGGTATATATTCCACTTTTTAACATTAGAATGTCAAAAAGAACATCAGATCATATTTCGGTATTCACTGCAGAAATAATAGCAATATGTCTAGCACTTCAGTGGATAGAAGAAATACAACCAACAGGGGCAGTGATTTGTACAGATTCTCTATCAGCTCTAAATAGCTTGGAAAGTGGAACATCATCAGCAAGACATGATAAATGAAGTAATGCAGAGTCTTTACAGAACAAAACAGTATGGAATTCTGGTAAATCTTGTATGGGTTCCATCGCATATGGGTGTGAAAGGAAATGAGGAGGCTTACAATCTGGCTAAACAGGCATTAAATCATTCACAAATTAGCCTTTCGCCGAGCCCCGCCCCCCTTAGTTACTGTTGCTACGTCCGTCAAACAAATGGTCAAACACGACCAGCGCGACAGATTGCCATGACGGGAAGAGGTATACCCGTGCGTGTCAGTGACCTTTTTTGGAGCAATACCTCCGCGATATCCTCCTGATCGAGGCACAAGGGGTTACAGTATGCAGTGGAGGGATATATTCAAAATATAAAAATACGCAATGAAGGAGACACGACTACTATCGACGTTAATGCTTAACGTTACCGGTCTCAAGCGAAATCTGAGAAACCCGACCTGAACCTCAAATGCAACCAGCACAGCCTTGAAGAAGATTTTATAAGCTGGTTTGGAGTTAGAAATATATAACTCGCGCTGCAATTTAGTAATTTTGCCTCAGATACAGGATTATACATTCGCTTTAACAAGCAGGTTGTTCATTACCACAGCAACCGCTTGCGTGTCATGCTGAATGCGATTTTCGTGTTTAAAAAGTAACTATACATAAGAGACGGAAAGATGCAGATAACCATACATTATTTAAGGTTATTTCTATTCGTTACGATATTGATATATGAACTGATGTTGTCAAGTAAGCTTCATGCTTTCCCCTTTGCGAACATGCACTCCTCTAACGTTAAACTGTAGCCTACGGGTGCTGCACTGCTAGTGACTGCTGCTCATTTCCCCCCGAAAATATCATGTTAACTACAACCCTTTTGAAAACGTAATTCCTTTGTGGATCCTCTTGATCTGCTTTCTCCATGTTTCTTGGACTAATCTCAGTGTCAGTCTCACGCACGCTGCACGCGAGTTAACCATGTTCGACACATGTAACTGGGAGTGGGGCCGTCCACACTGTTTTATCCATTGTAGGCACCGCTCACGTTGTGTTTTCGGCTTTGGAAACGGAAAGAACACAACTCCTCCAGACAATCTCTCGGGGTATCAAGTGTCCGATTTACAAACGCCGTGGGCGCATCGCTTCACCATCTTGCTTGCAGTCAATGTTTGACGGACCTGCTCACATAGTAACGGTTGCTATGATGTGTGATTGGACAATGGCCGTTTTGGGGGAGGGGCCGGCGAAAGGTCAATTGACAGAAGTAAAACAGAAATTAAAGTGATAATAGCAAAACAAATGCAGGAAATTTGGCAGAAGGAATGGAATGAAGAAACAAAAGGTA
Source organism: Chrosomus eos (assembly GCA_036326025.1). NCBI lineage: Eukaryota > Metazoa > Chordata > Actinopteri > Cypriniformes > Leuciscidae > Chrosomus > Chrosomus eos. Next base: position 201,238 of record JAZAVI010000045.1, read on the forward strand.
GACATTTTTACTGCATTCAAGGAAAAGTTGGTTCAGAGAGAAGAAGATTCGGAAACAGGAAAGAGGACGTCTTAGTAACAAGAATGGGTATTGGACTTGTTTAATAAATCAATGCTTACAAAGAATTGGTAAACATGAGAATGGAAACTGTGATAAATGTGGGTTAGCTGAAACTGTAGAACATGTGCTTATAGAATGTGAAGCTTATGAAAGAGAGCGGTTCCAGCTAAAACACGCCGGGAACAATCGCGCTCGGGCTCGGACCGCATCAAACGAGCCCAGTGTAAAAGCCCCCTAAGTCTAAACTTCCTTTCCAATATGCGCTTCACACTCCATTTCAGTAGGTGGCGGAAATGCACCTTTTAAGTTGGTTTGCCAACTGCCATTAAATCCTAGAAGAAGAAGAAGAAGAAGTGCATGTCAGTAAAAAAAAAAAAAAAGTTTGCACTGTGGAAAATAAGAGAGGAAACAGGAGAGAAGAGACTATTGTAACCAGATTTAGGCCTAGTCCACACGGATATGGGTATTTTTACAACCGGAGTTTTTCCTCCTGCGTTTAAAAAAAAAATTAACTTCAATCAGAAGCCATCAGCGGCACACAATCTGACGTCAAACACAGCGGATAACGGCCAAACGGCAACATTCTAATCTGAAAAATGAAGCCTACCCGGAAGTGCGAAAAACTGCAATACATCGAAAATCCGCTAGGGGCAGGTCCCAAAAGGGAGCAAATGTCCATAGACCTCCATATTAAAATGTCCGTTTTCACAGCATAAATTCATGTTTTTACAGGTTGGTCCCATGGACTTTTATTGTATTTTTCGATAGGTTCCGAGTGCCTGACAACTGTGAGGGGGGTGAATTTTTTTTCTAACTCGTTAGTTTAGATCGTATTTAGATATAAAATGAATGACAAATAAGCGCGTGGTTACCTTTGATTGACAGCTTGATTGACAGCTGATAACGGGCTGCGCCGAGTGGAATTCCTGAAATTTGATGTCTCGGCCATGATCTGACACAACACATCATACCACCTCTGTATTCTTTCTGAACATTTGTATTGAAATATCGTAAGATTTTCCAAGATGGCGCCGCCCATACCCCCCATAAACGGCCTCAAAACCGTTCTTCAGAAAGTCTATGGGTGACGTCACAGACGCTTTGTCCATATTTTTTACAGTCTATGATAACGGCTCACACTCTGACGTCGCAAGGCAAAAACTCTGGTTTTACTGTCTACACGACAACACTGCAACCAGCGTTTCTGAAAATCCTCACACTGTAAAAAAAAAAACGTAAATTTACAGGTAACTTCCTGTATTTTTTTACAGAAATTTGCCGTTTTGTCATTATACAGTGAATTCCTGTTATTTTACAGATATTTGCTGTAATTTAAAGGTCCACTATTAAATTTACAGGTAATTGCTTGTATTTTGGTTTTACATCAATTTTACGTTTTTTTAAAGGAAATTGTCTGTATTTTTACAGGGTTATGTGTAATTTTACATAAAATATTCGTAATATTTTACAGATTTTTTCTGTTAAATTAGAAAACACAGAAAAGAAGGTAGGCTATAACTGCAGAAATCAGCAGTCATTTAACATGTTTTCCTTGAAGATCATATCTATGAAGATCATTAAGCATGTGGGTGTTAAAGTGAGTTTTAAGGTTAAATAATAGTATTTGTAAGCTACATACAGCAGGCCTATTGGATCATTATAGTCTTTTAATCTTGTCTTGCAAATATATATGCTCATTTTGATCATCATTTGTATTATTCTCCCTTAATTTCATGTATATTTTATGTCTTTTATGAATATTTTTCCAAATCTGCGTGTCTGCACATTGCGTGGCTTTGTGTGCGTGTGACTGTGTGTGTGTGCTCGCGCGCGCGATGACGCAGATTCAAATTATCCGCCATTACATTTACGTTGCTTAGTCCCGCCATAGACGAGTCCCGCCCACCACCACAACGGTTAGCTTAGCTGGTGGTTAGATCTGTCGTCAATTTTGGATCTCTGTCAAGGCAAGGGCAAGCGGGAGATTTGAATTCAGTCTACGCTCGTGAAGTGGATTGTGATCACAGTGGTTCAAAGCTATAATCGTATTCGTCAGGAGCAGCCGTGAGGTGGAGCTGAACACACGAGCTTTAGTCCGGGGGTCTGTCAGTCCGGTCGGAAATAACGCGCCTTTTTCAGTGAGCCTGGTTCATCACCACGGACATCATGCCAACAACCGATCACCGGCTGAGGTAAGAGTCTCATACTACATATGAACGATATTTTATATTACATTTGTGTTAGTTGACAGTTTCCAAGCTAACGTTAGCATTCATAAATGTTCAGTCATAACTGGCGTCGAGAGCTGGAGGGCAAAACACTGCAGCATGCGTCTTTCAATTTCCCATCTGTTTTAAGAAAGATCAGTTGAACCCACATCTCTAAAGACCTAAAACAAGCTTTAGTAGACTTGTTATGCGTATCAAAGTCCGTCCAATTGTGTATAAAATCTTTATAAAAAACGGCGGGACATTTTGAAACACTGTCTGGAAGCTGAAAACTCTTCTCTTAAAAAACATCCTTGATTTTATTTTAGTAAAATTTTAGTAACCACGTTTTTGGCGAATTTATTATCATTTTAATAACCCTGGTTTTACTAAAAAATAGGTCTACCGTGTTTTTTTTTTTCTTTGTGTTTTTCTTTGTAGGTAAACCATGGCTAATTTTCGTAACGTTAATGGTTAACATGATTAACTCTATCAAGACCGTTAAGAAATCGAATTAAGTTCTGTTCTGTAGGCTACTTGTTGATAATAATACAGCAAAGCCTAGAACAGGAAGACTAGAATATGAATAATGAATATAACATGATGAACCCTAGTGCTGGGCGGTTTGACCAAAAATGTATATCACGGTTTTTTTCAAAATTATGCCGGTTTTCCGGTTTATGACGGTTTTTTTTTTTTCATGCATAATCAGGTGTTCAAAGCATTTTCTACTGGTTGAGAGAGGAATTACTGCAATAAATTGACTTAGGATGGTTTATTTTACTGTCATTAGTGAATATTGTAGAATAATTCCACACTAGTAATACAGGTTTTGCATGGCCCTAGAAAGTTATGCTGTTGTTTACAAATAAGATGCAGTCATGATTCTAATAAAGTGAGGAATCAGAACGCAAAGACAATTGCAGTCAAAATACAGAACTTTTACTGTGCAAATTTCACTTTTTTTATTTTATAAAAACCAATACAAAAAGTAGAAAAAACCTCCAAACAACAGACCTGCTCCTCTTTTTGGACGGCGCAGCAGAGAGAGCCCGGCCGCGCGCGCGTGCACTCTCACGTCTTCAAACAACACGAGCGCTGTCTTGCGCTCTCTCCCTCGCGCTGCCGCGCATATTAATCCAAATCAATTGACAGACACGATAGTAAACGGTCGGAAGACTGTAGTTTCACGTGGAGCATTTGGAGATTTTTTTTAGAGATTAACGTTAGAGACTCTAGGTCTACACTCAATGAACAACATCTCAACACTAAATTATAACGGCCTGTCTCATATAGACGCCTGTCTCAAATAGCCTACAAGCTGGTGCAGTTCGACGATTTGGGAAAATAAAAGGCTGGGCTATTATTTGAAGTTTTACGCTAGTTTGCAGCATACATCTTCCCTGTAACGCAACACCAGAGCACTGCTGTTTACCCTCGCCTCGCAGTCGCTGCTTAGAAGTGCGACATTGTTTGGGTCCGTCTGAAACAGTGTCGCGCGCCGCAGCGTAACGTCCGTTCCGAACGTTGTGTAATTAAATACACCGGTATGGCGGTTTATTCAAAATCAACATCGTGACGAAAATATAAACCGGTTTTCGGTTTGAACCGGTTTACCGCCCAGCACTAATGAACCCTCTAGGTGTAACTGATGCAGCTAGGTCACAGTAAATCATATTCATTTTTACTTTCTATAAATGTAGCTAAAATCACATGGCAGCTCAAAACATACTGTTAACCTTTCCTGCTCAGCTTCCAGATCATAGTCAGTTGAAGTTTTGCATTGTCCCAATGGAACATATTCTGACATGTGTAAATGTAATACTGAGTTTTAAAATAACTTTTTTTGTGTGTGTGATTTCAGGTCATGTGGAAAGCAGATGATCATGGCAAACAAGGTATGGGAAGAATTAACTTTATCCTAATGACCAAGTCTTCTGATTCCATATGATTGCACTAAAATGATTGCACTCCCGTCCTTCGGATGAGACGTTAAACCGAGGGCCTGACTCTCTGTGGTCACAAAAAATCCCAGGATGTCTTTCGAAAGAGTAGGGGTGTAACCCCGGCATCCTGGCCAAATTTGCCCCTTGGCCTCTGTCTATCATGGCCTCCTAATCATCCCCATATACTGATTGGCTTCATCTCTCTGTCTCCTCTCCACCAGTAAGCTGGTGTGTGGTGGGCGTACTGGCGCAATATGGCTGCCGTCGCATCATCCAGGTGGATGCTGCACATTGGTGGTGGTTGAGGAGATTCCCCCTTCTATGTAAAGCGCTTTGAGTGTCCAGAAAAGCGCTATATAAATGTAATGAATTATTATTATTATTATTAAAAGTGTGCACAAGGTTTGGTTTTGCTACAGTAAGACCACGATTGTGTTAGATTCCACCCATCTATAGTTTTTTTTTTTTTTTTTTTTTTTGTAACTAGGCTCTGTCATTTAGAAACATGGCTTTTCCTATCACTGCTATCTTAATGACACATATCTCTACCTTTCATTCCAGCCAGATGATCTGACGGTAGCTGCTCGCATCCCGGCCTAGCTGATGGAAAATTCTTGCTGGATGAATGACCTTCACCTTCAACTCAACCTTGCCAAGACAGAACTGCTTATGGTTTCAGCCAAACCATACTTGCTGTGATCCTGCTGATTTACCTTATACATCATTAGGAGGATCAGGCCCTTCCTATCGGAGCTGCACAACTCCTGGTCTAAGCTCTTGTTCTATCCAGACTGGACTATTGTAATCCTCTCTTGGCAGCTCTTCCAGCATCAGTCAAACCTCTGCAACTGATCCAGATCACTGCATGAAAAGTGGGATTTTCGTCCCCGTAAACGGCCGGAAATCGGCCTAATTTTCGTCAGTTAATGACAATTTACAGCCTGCGAACGTCGCGTTCGCCTTTGCCAAATACTGACGGAAACGGACCAATGACGTATGTGGAGAGCTCGCGGAGGTGCTAATGGCTCTAATTAGCATATGAATAGCAGCGCCCGCCCGCGCGCCTTGCCAGAGAAAGAATGGCTTGAATTTCCTCACTCAGTATTGGTTGAAACCACTACATTTAAACAAGAAAAATCACTCGTGATTGGTTGGCAGCTCTGTTACTATTGGTCACCCTGCCTGCCTCATTATAAATGTAACCCCCAAAATTATAATAATACTAAATATAAAATTATTTATATATTAAATTATATATATTAAATGTATATATTCAATTATTTATATATTCATTTGATATGCTATTATGTTGTATATTCATATGAATTACCATCTATTATAACCATCAAGAAAAATGAATGAATTTGAGGAAAATAAGTTACCAGAGACATGCTGTTTATTCAAAGAAAGAGCTTTATTAACACACACACACACACACACACACACACTATATGTACACAGCGTAGGAGATCTGCCCACACAACAAATTGTAAGCTTTTGGAAGCTACAAAATTCGGTCTATTTTGCAGACATCTGTACTTTGGAATCGCCTCTAATCTCGACTTCAGCGTGGCACAGCGCTCTGTGAGCTCATGGCTGCGAAAAGACGGAGGTCACACAATCCACCCAGACACCCCGCCGACGATGCCATCTTCCTCATCAGACATCATGTCTATGGTAGCGCACTTCCAAAGGCCCACCTCATCCTCAGCTAGCACTCTGTCTCGCTTCTAGCAGCTGTAAACACAACCAAAGACAATCAGTACAGCACTGCGTATGACCACAACACATCTATCAATTCACCTGAAAAATAGTCACATTGTCCAAAAACAGATCTAATCAAATAAATCTTACCCTCTTTCTTCTCGCTCGACTCTTCACAGCTTCTGCCTGCGATGCAAGATCTGGTTGTTTGTACTTGAATCTCCTGTGTCTCGTAACAGGCAGCTGGAAAACAATTAATTGAGAGCGATATGAATAAAAAACAACATAAGTCACAGTAAAGTTAAACAATGGAGAAAATAGTAAAAGTTACTTTCACACAATGTCGTCATTATCAGCATCATGTATCTGGACTTGCATAGCTCCGAGCAAATATGAGGTCACGGCTTCGTTATGAGGTGAGGTTAGTCTGAGAAAACAACATGTACAGTTAAGATCGGTATCTATTAACGGATATATTTCCTTATACAAGAGAATGAAAGTTTATTTATTTTTTTAATCTTACCATTGCTCCGGTTCGTAGCGCCTACAATTTGTCTCAGAAATGTGAAGACGGCGTACTGCTTCCTGTAAATTAAAAGACCAAAAAAACCTCACTTTTATAAAGCAACTTACACTTGTTCTTTTGCAAGGCTACTTTTAACGTTAGCTTGTGCTACTTAAAAAGCTTAGCTTAGATAGCAGTCTTACCGGCAATCTCAGGATTGTGAACCCTTCTTCTCTTCCTAGAGTTAGTTTCTTCCACCGAGTTTTTCGACTCCAAAGCAACCTATCCTCTATGGACAGCAACCTGTAATTTACTAAAGTAAGCTGCTCATTTACACCGGCAGCAAACTGAGTACGAGAAAAGTTAAAGTTGACGAGACGGCACACTGATAGCATTAAACCGTTTCAGCTGCGTTCATTTCATCAAATGGAAAGCACTAATTGAAATGGGGGTGTTTTCAGAGCACTCCTGTTTCACAGGTAACAGTCTGTCTTCAGAACACCCCCTTGTTTTCCCTTCTTTTGGATTAGCCCAACCCACATAAAGACAGATTGAAGAAAGTAGGCTTCTAGAAGGTTTGCTGAATATTATGTATTTAATTGTAGAGCGTTTAATTCATAGTCAGTCCTCTTCTACCACGTCAACAAAGAAATCGGCAGTGTGGCAGCATTTAAAAAAAAGTTAATAGTCTTCGTGTCACAGCCGCGAATAAGCTCCTGTGTTCGGCTGCACTGATAGTGTCTGTCAGTTATAATACATATGACAAAAACAAGTGTCTGTCAGTTATAATACATATGACAAAAACAATTGTCTATTATGTTCCATATTCCTCAACAGACATAAACAAATGTTTACCATACCAATTTTTGGTATCATTTTTTTTCAGCACAACATATGACCAGACAATTAGTTTTTCACTTTGATGTACTGTATCAACATACTGGACCCAAAATCGCACAAAAAACACAAAACCCGAATAGAAAAATGATAGCTTTTCTACTACAAAAAAAAACCACAAACATGCTCAATGAAGCATTTTAAAAGGTTTAAAATGTAAACACAAGTTGTAAATGTCAAAATATACAGGTAAAATTCAGATATAATCAAGCTATGTACAAAAAAAATATGATTTACAAAAAAAAAAGCGAGTGTAGCCATAGGCTTTTTTTTTTTTTCATTTAAGCTTTGCCACTTAAAAAAAAAATTGTGCACACAAATATACAGAGAGCTATATTTAAGGCCTTGCATTCCCAGAGTATGAGGGTTCTCAAATAGTGCAAATACAACATAAAAAAAAAGGTAAAATTGAGATAAAATGAAACTATATACAGCAAAAAGCAGGTGTGGCAATAGGCGTTTTTTCTTTTCTTTTTTGCTTAGAAACTACAAAACACTTAATGTACAATTACACAGCTAGCTACATTACAGGGTTCATTACACTTCATTCCTTGAGTAAGAGGGGTTCCTCAATAGTGCAAATATACCACACAAAAGGTAAAATGAACACAAAATCAAACCATACATTCAACTATTTACAACAAATATCAGGTGTGTTTATCTGTTGTTGTTTTTTTATCTGTGCCACTCCTCAAAACAGTTTATCTAATCTACTCCTTAACTATCTACACTACTCAAACTACCTAAACTACTCCTAAACTATCTACACTACACCTAAACTACTCTCAAAATCTACTCAAACTAGCAATAATTTCTCTCTCTATATATATAACGTATATATGTCTCTCTTTGTCTACAAGGTGCACAGCTAATTCATTTTAACGTTTTTGTTTTTCCTAACTTAATTTTTAGTAGATTTTTAGTCAGGACTTCAGTCGACCAAGATATTCTTTGATTGATTACAGCCCTAATACTTTCATTAAATATATACATTTCAAGCTAAAATTTAAGAGTCTATAATTAGGCTTAAACTGAGCCTGATCTATTTACACCAGAGATTTTCTTAGAATGAAGTTAATACCTTTTAGAAAAATGTCACCTGGTGTAAAACTCCCCCTGCTACCCTCATTTGCATTTGTATAGCTCACAGCATTTTCATTTACATGTTAAAGCCTCCTCTAGAATTAGGGGGAGGGGGGTCATGGGGGGACAACTGCCAAGCAAGGCCCACGTCAATTTCCGACAATTCACGGCAGTTTTCAGTGTTGCCTGTAAATTGCCGTGTACTGTCGTAAACCTGAACTTCCACGACAATCTACAGTGACGCTTACTGACGAAAATCCCCCTTTTCATGCAGTGGATGCTGCAGCAAGAGTGGTCTTTAAAGGTAGCCCTATACGTAAACCCACTACTTTAGATGTGTCCTCCAGAAGCTTGTGTTCTGCAAGTGAACGGCGCCTTGTGGTGCCATCATCCCAAAGAGACACAAAACCACTTTCACTGACCTTTACCTGGACTGTTTCCTGCTGGTGGAATGACCGGCGCAACTCAACACATTTTCAAGAAACTGCTAAAGATCCATCTTTTTCGTAAACACTTGCCCCAATAATACTAAATCTTTGTTTAAAAAAAAAAAAAAAAAAAACTTGCTATGTGTACTGTGCTAGACTAACTGGGACTTGTCACTGCACTTATTGCTTCTATTGTTATCTTAATTGGTAAGTCACTTTGGATAAAATGTAATTGTAAATGTTTGAAATAATAAGTTATATTAGAGTATAAAGGTATACAGCAATTGCATTTTAATGTGGATATTTTTACATGTTCTAAATTATATACTAAGCTCCTATTTCCTATCAATCACTTATCTTGATGTTCAGTGTTTGTTTAATTACTAATACTGTAAATGTGCAGGTATTCTGTACTCATACATTTAGTTAATTTAACAGAAATTGACTGTAAATTTGCTATTATTAAGTACTTAATTAGAGATTGGTCAAAGTTGTGAAATTGGATCTGTGCAAATAAAAATTAAAACTGTAAATTTACAAACATTTGTATTTGAATTTATGTACTTATTGAATTTTTATACATAATTGCATTGTTATTTTACACAGAAAAACTATATATTAAAAGAAAATTACTGTAGATAGACAGCATTATTATATAAAATAACTTTATAAAACCCTAAATTTACTGTTTAACCTGTAAGTTAAATGTCTTTTTAATGTAATTTGACATAATTTATCCGTTTTTCCACGGTTTAATAAGCCATTATCAACAGTAATATACTGTAATTTAATAATTTCATTGTTATTTTACACAGAAAAACTATATATTAAAAGAAAATTACTGTAGATAGACGGCATTATTATATAAAATAACTTTATAAAACCCTAAATTTACAGTTTAACCTGTAAGTTAAATGTGTTTTTAATGTAATTTGACATCATTTATCAGTTTTTCCACGGTTTAATAAGCCATTATCAACAGTAATATACTGTAATTTAATCAAATTTAACTGTAAAATAAATTCTGTATTTTTACGGTTTTTGCATGTAATTTTGTGAAATGGTTTTTTGCTGTAATTTAACGGAATATGTCTGGAAACTTTGCTGCCAGAGATTTGCCGTTTTTTTTACGGGATTTTTTTTTACAATGCACCCTGGCAGGGGTTTTCAAAAATGTTCGGTTTCAGTGACCTGATACTGCGTTTCCGTGTGGACGAACGGCCGAACCGCGTAAAAAAAAGTCACGGTTATAAAAAATATCCGTGTCCGTGTGGATAAGGCCTAAGAATAGGGCATAATAAATTAAATAGCACTCTTCGTATAATGGGGAAACATCCAACTGGGTTTTGTGATTGGTGCCAAATACCTGACACTGTAGAACATGTGCTTATTAATTGTTCAAAAAATGAATTACAGAGGATAGATATGATAAAAGACATGGAAAAAATAGAACTAACATGACATGGAGTAAAAAGTATATTGGACTGCAGTAGGAGTGAACAAGGAATAAAATATTTGATTTGCTTTCTGACTAAAACGGGACTAATGACAAGAATATGATGACTAAAGTATATGGGAAATGACTAAAACCAGAAGATGTCAGTAATGCAATGTCAAGGATGCAAGCTGCCGTTAAAACCCAAAGAAGAAGAAGTGCATGTCAGAGCACAAACCAAGCCATGAAGTCCAAGGAATTGTCTGTAGACCTCCGAGACAGGATTGTATCGAGGCACGGTTATGGGGAAGGGTGAAGAAAAATGTCTGCAGCAGTGAAGTTCCCAATTAGCACAGTGGCCTCCCTCATCTGTAAATGGAAGAAGTTTGGAACCACCAAGACTCTTCCTAGAGCTGGCCACCCGACCAAACTGAGCGATTGAGGAGAAGGGCCTCATGGAGGTGACCAAGAACCCGATGGTCACTCTGACGGAGCTCCAGCGTGTCTCTGTGGAGAGAGGAGAACCTTCCAGAAGAACAACCATCTCTGCAGCACTCCACCAATCAGGCCTGTATGGTAGTGTGGCCAGAGGGAAGCCACTGCTCAGTAAAAAACACATAACAGCCCGTCTGAAGTTTGCCAAAAGGCACCTGAAGGACTCTCAGACCATGATGAAACAGAGATTGAACTCTTTGGCCTGAATGGCAAGCGTCATGTCTGGAGGAAACCAGGCAGTGCTCACCACCAGGCCAATATCATCCCTATACAGTGAGGCATGGTGCACTGTAAAATCCGATTAGTTCAGGTTACTTAAAAAAAAGCATGCAAACCGATTGCACTTAAAAAACTAAGTACAGTGGAATAGGTATTGCGTGTTGTATTAACAAATCCTTGTTTAGTATAGTAAACTTACTCTTGAGTTTAGTTACTAAACAAATGTGTGCAGTGCACTTGACAATTTACTTTAGATGTACTCCTGACTTAGTATAGACTACTTGTTGGTCAAGTACAACTCCAAATCATTAGTTGTGTTAACTTATTTTTAGTGTTCACATTCCTAGGAAAATCTTAGCAAACCGATTGTCTTAACATTTTCAAGTAAGCTGAACTAAAAAAAATGTGTTAAGACAAAAAGCAACAACAGATCTTAGGCAAAACATTATTTATTACTCATAAATTTTCATCAGGCATTACAATGTACCAAACAATGCCATTCTGGCACCCCTTACATTTGAAACATTTTTTCATTAATGTAACAATATGCATTACAACAAATCATGACTGATGAATAAGCAAAGAATACTGACAATCTTTTGACAAGAAACTGAATAGCTGACCCTGTAAGAATCGATGTTTGCTTCATTTTGACACTTAGAAAAACATATTTAACAGAAATAAGTAAAACCGTGCCCTTTACAAAAAAATCAAAAAAAAAAATCATGTAACAGCGCAACGCTTCTGTGTTGTACGTCAGAACGTAGGCTCACTATTGGCCAGCATCACACGCATTACACATGTGACCAGCGTCGGCCAATAGTGAGCCTACGTTCTGACGTACAACCCAGAAGCGCTGCGCTGTAACACTACATGAACTCACAGAGGCCCACACAGAAGAAAATGAATAGTTGAATTCTCGTCGCTTGATAAACTTAGGTTTGAGCCACTAGTCACTTGGACTATTTTAAACATTGTCTTTACTAACTTTCTGGGCCGGCAAGTTTCAATAACATAGAAGCCTATATGGAGGAGTGAGAAAGCTTTCAGATTTAATAAAAAATATCTTAATTTGTGTTCCGAAGATGAACCACAGTCTTACGGGGTTGGAACAACATGAGGGTGAGTAATACTGACAGAATTTTCATTTTTGGGTCACCCAAAAATGTAAATTCTTTCATCATTTACTTTATTAGTAAGATCAGCAGTTACATTTTACAGTGTGGTGGCAGCATCATGCTATGGGGATGTTATTCAGCTGCAGGAACTAGGAGACTAGTCAGGATCGAGGGAAAGATGAATGCAGCAATGTACAGAGACATCCTTGATGAAAACCTGCTCGAGAGCGCTCTGGACCTCAGACTGGGGCGACAGTTCATCTTCCAACAGGACAACAACCCTAAGCACACAGCCAAGATAACAAAGGAGTGGCTACGGCCTATGGGACAACTCTGTGAATGTCCTTGAGTCGCCCAGTCAGAGCCCAGACTTGAACCCTATTGAACATCTCTGGAGATATCTGAAAATGGCTGTTCACCGAAGCTCTCCATCCAACCTAATGGAGCTTGAGAGGTTCTTCAAAGAAGAATTTGAAAAACTGCCCAAAATTAGGTGTGCCAAGCTTGTAGCATCATACTCAAAAAGTATTGAGCCTGTAATTGGTGCCAAAGGTGCTTATACAAAGTATTGAGCAAAGGCTGTGAATACATGTGATTTTGTTTTTTATTTTTAATACATTTGCAAAGATTTTGAGCAAACGTCTTTCACATTGTCATTATGGGGTATTGTTTGTAGTATTGAGGACAAATAATTGAATCCATTTTGGAACAAGGCTGTAACATAACAAAATGTGGAAAAAGTGAAGCGCTGTGAATACTTTCCGGATGCACTTATATATGTATGTATGTGAAGGGTTCTGGTGCATAAGCCTCTACTTTAACCTCAAGCCCGCTAAATCCCAGCCTCAGTCCAATCAGAAGTACTGGTATTTAGGTAGAAAATTATACATAGGAGCCTGACAAAAATGCTAATTTTAAAGAAAAACGTCAGACGTAAATGAGCTATAATATTTCAAAATAAATTTAAACTCAAATAGATTCATTAGCGGAATCTATTACTCCTCCATCTGCGAAATCTGAAACAAGATGCAACATGTAGCAATAGAGAGGTGCAAGCATGACATCAGAACCTGGAAGACTAATTCGTCACTGGTTACTTCAAGATTTTCCTATGGGGTTTTATAATTAAGTTTTTCAATTTATGAGTAAAATAAAACTTGTGGTAAACATAACTTGATTATACTTTTACATTTTGTTCTACAGCGTAAACTGCACACACTCACACCTCAAACTGTCAAGTTAATTATTAGAAAAAGACATTTTCAAAAATAAACACTGCTTCAGAGTTTGTATTTTCAGTATGGGTGTGTGTAATTTAGTTTGTAGAAAAAAATGTCAAAGTATCATAAAGTAATGTATACCACATACAGGCTTTATTTTACCCATAAATTGAATGAAACCCCACAGGAAAATCTGAAGGGAACGAGTAGCAAATTCGCCTTCCAGGTTTTTGATGTCACCCCTGCACCACTCTATGAAAACAACATCTTATGGTTTTGTACATGTGGTCATATTAATTACAAATCAGATGCATTTTGTTTTATGCAGAGCCCATTTTAATATGGCACAGGTTGTCAGTTGATCAAATACCAGTGCAACTTAGATAGTGAACATCAGGTCATCTGGTGATGGCGTAGCCTCCAGCTTACAGCCTGTATATGTCCCAGGAAATGCAACTTAGGTAAAGTTGGTTTTATATTCGCATATTTGCACATTCGAGGACTTCCGCGTTCAATAACTCGTGAACTAAACGTTGTTGCTACACACAACACCTATCACATATAACTACAGATAAAACACCAGAAGCTACAACATAAATTTCCTCAAAACGATCTTTCCTTCGCACTGGACAAAATACATTGATCTCTATGCGCAGCAGGGTCGGCGCCACAAGGGGGCCCCAGGGGGCCTGGCCCGGCCACCTAGGTCACTGTGCCCCCTCACCTCTGGTCAGCACATCACCCTGCCTCGGAAAGCGATTTCAGCCGCTGAGACTCAGCAACAGGCACACTACCACTGTGCCCTCTTATGACATATAATTAACTTATCTGTTAATTATAAGGAGATAATTAACAGATAAGGAGAACTGGCCCTCCGACTGAGTCTGGTTTCTCCCAAGGTTTTTTTCTCATTCTGTCACCTGATGGAGTTTTGGTTCCTTGCCACTGTTGCCTTGGCTTTTGGCTTGCTTAGTTGGGGACATTTAATATTCAATAATATTATTGATCTGCCTTACTTAAGGTGGACGTTGACGCAATTTTCTTTTAGAAACTTTCCTTGTTATATTATTCTCATGTTTTCACTGTGAAGCTGCTTTGATACAATCTGTATTGTAAAAAGCGCTATATAAATAAAGGTGACTTGACTTGACTTGACTTATCTACACATTTATATATAGAGGCCTATATATAAAAAAAAAACTTTTTGTAAATTAATTTAGTTTTACCTTGATTAAATCAACTTTGCATTTGCACTTGCGACAGGCGATTAACTAAATTACGTCACTAGCAGCTGAAGAAAATACGCAACGAATGAAAAACCTCGTTCTGAGAAAGTTTAACACTTCCACTCGTCGACTGCAGCTTTTCTAAAGGGATGTGTTTTTTCTTTTTTGTCTTTGTTACTAATATGATTGATTATATAGCCAGTCAGGGGTGGCGCCAGAGAATTTTTAACGCAGTTGCTGAGGGGGTGCTAGATCATTGACAAGGGGAGCTGCGCAATTATATAGCCTATATATTATATATTTATTATTAATAAATGAGCAAAACTTGGCCACTCAATATTTAATATTCAATTATTTTAATTTTCACAATAAAAGTTTTCATTTTACTAAATTGAACAAGCACAACATTCAGCATTCAATCAAATAGGCTATTCTTAAAGATTTATTATTAATAATGTTATTTCAACATAATATCTCGTTATTTCGACATAATATGTGTGCGTGCATAAAGCAAGATGTGCATTTGTAAATCCGGTGACAGGTGTGCATTGATTTTTATTATTAAACTATTTTTTTCTGTGTCAGCTGCAAGATGAGGTTGACGATCGCCATCTCCGTGAACGCGCCTATAGAGAGAAATTCACATATTGGATTACATAACCAGGGAGTAACCTATTTCTTTTTGTTTTGAATTGTTTCGATTAAAGACATTTCAAGCTTTATATATTTCTCATGTCTGTGAGGCATATGCTAAGTTTCGGTTAATTTATGATGAGATGCGCTCCAGTTCACGTGCAATGAAAGTGACCGCGCCGGCGCCTCCATGTCATGATTATATTGTCTGCTATATTTGCTTCTTATTTATTAAATCCAGGCAATTGGTTGATGAAAAATTTATTAAAATTAAGATACAATTTATACAAAACGAAATATACTTTAAAGAAAGGCTCTCTACAAAACAAAACGTAATGAAGTGGTCAAAATCATTTCTGACCCACTCAATGTCTCCCGATATACATCCTATCTTACTCATGCTGTTCACTTTTCATAATCAACAAAAATTAAAAAAAAATTTATAATATTTTAACAAATATGAAACTAAATGCGCTTATTTAATGGCTACAACACGTATAGTAGGCCTACAGACTCTATTTTGCTGCACATACATTTAATTCTGAATTTTGCACTCGTAAGTTGAAAGGCATTTTTTTGTGTATAGTAACACATATCTGCAACATTTATCAAGTTCACGGATAATTGTGCATGCATGTATTAATCATTATGATACTAAAATCATAATAAAGTGCTGTACTATGTGCAAAAAAATCAGATCCTAAGCCAAGAATATTGACGCAATGCATTTAATTAGCCTACACATTAAGCATTTTCTTCCCAGGAAAACCAAGAACGCTTGGCTTAATGCAGATTAGAATGTTCCAGCAGTTGTTATGTCGAAATAACAGATATTATGTCGAACTAATATTATGTTGAGTTGCTCTGCATCGTCGCGTCGGGTGGCATGATGGGGTTGTTGTTTTTTTTAATTAAAAGTGTGTGTATTGTTATTATTATTATTTTTGAGGGTGGGAGAGGTAGCCCCCCCCAGTGACACATCGAGGCCCCCTCGTTCCATATGTCCTGGCGCCGACCCTGATGCACAGGCTGCTAAGAAGGGACCATCTGCAAAGTGCAAACCCGAAGGAAAGCTCGTTTTGAGGAGATTCAAATATTAAAACAATGTTATTTGTGTAGTAACAATATTCAGCTCACGAGATATTGAACGCGGAACTCCGCAAATATGCGAAGCGAATATAAAAAGCAACTTTACCTAAGTGGAAATGCACACTATTTATTTACGGTACCTTGAGAAGGCGGGAGCATGATATTTCCATTGTGAAACTGTGCTGACATTTTAATACTGACCCATAATTATTACATGATGAATTTATTACACTTTATAAAGGAAGAAAAACAGAAAAAAACACTCAAAGAAGTTGTTGTTAAAAGAAAGAAGAAAATCTACACATCAATCCAAGAAACCATTAAGACTGCAATGGTCCCATACTATGAAGGTGAGTCAATGTGTAAAAAGAAAAACTTAACCACAAACCAAGTTTGATCATTTTTAAAAAATGGAATATTGTTCATTTTAGAAGCTGCACAGGAAACAGGAGAAAGGTCCCTGAAGAGTAGGCAGAAAAAGCTACTGGATGCTATTGACGAATTGGAAAGTTCAATGTTTGAAAATGCAAAACAGGAAGTGCTTAAGCAGTCAGATGAATTGATGGTATTTTGTGCACACACACACACACACACACACACACACACACACACATTGTATACATGTGTACTGTTTCTTTCTAAAACATATTTTGTCTTTGATGTTTCTTGTAAAGGACTACATAAAGAAAAACCTTGAATATGTGTCAAAGACATCAATCCAACATTCATTTGCACAAACAAACAAAATCACCCTTTTGGGTAAGTTGGAACTATGTCTTGTTAAATTTATTGAGAGAAAATGCAGTGCTTAATCTTTTGCAATAGTTGGCCCTAAAAAGTATTTGGATACTCAGACCCCTCCCGAATGATGGACAAAACTTTACTGATGTTGATGACGTTTATTGAGTCCGTTCTCTTACGAAAGGGGTTCTCTCGTATTTCGTAAGCTAGCTTACGCTACGGGTAAGATTCATCTTTCCGAGATATTAAAGCCAAAAAATTATCCTTAATTTTGTATTTTTTGTCAACGCAGTGAGGCTACTACCAGACCTAGAGCGGCTATCTAGCGCGCTCATTGGCTGCCTAGCCTGCAACTGCTGCAGCCTATGGGTGAACCTGGCGTGACGTCACGCCCAATGAGGGGCGCGCGCCCTCATGGCATCACAGCCCGCCAGAATGGGCGTGGCTTAGTGCAGTGTTTCCCAACCCTGTTCCTGGAGGCACACCAACACTACACATTTTCCAACTCTTCCTAATCAATCACACCTGAATCAACTCATCAGCTCGTTGGTAGACTCCAAGACCAGAAATATATGGGTCAGATAAGGGAGACATCCAAAATGTGTACTGTTGGTGTGCCTCCAGGAGCAGGGTTGGGAAACACTGGCTTAGTGCATAAAAACGGATCACACAGGCTGCTTCCCTGATTTTTCATCTCTTCAGCGAAGCTCTTCGCATCGCTGGACTACAGAAGCCGTCGCCGTTTGAGAAGGCACACTAGCGAGCCCAGGACAGCGCCTGAAGAAGCCGGCCGTCTTCGCCACCTTCAGCCATCCGTGCGAGCTACGCCATCCGGCGACATATCCTTTTCAAAAAGCGTGTTTGCCGTTGCAACACATCTATTCCTAAAAGAGCGTGAACGTCTTTTTCAAGATGTCTCGCATTTCCTGCGGCTCGTGCAGAGCCCAGCTCAGCGTTGGAGACCGCCATCCCATCTGCGCTCTCTGCCTGGGCCAGGAACACGCAGCTCGCGCCCTCTCTTCCGGAGGTTGCGAACACTGCGAGGAGCTTCCGATGTCGACCCTGCGGGCTCGACTCGAAGCCGTCAACCCCGAAGCCAGCACTCCGTCTTTCGTGGTACAGCGTAAGAAGAAACGCCGTTCACAAAGACCACCGGAACCTATGGCAGTTGCGAACGTCTCGCCGGAACACTTCCCTCGAACTTCGCTCTCGCCTTCCCCGCCCCCTCTCACGGACGCGCAGCTGCCGCCTACGGGCCTCACTGCCGTTACGTCGGATGACGAGGCGGATGCAACAAAGGACTGTTGCTCACTACTGGCTTCGGACAGCGAGGAGTGGTCAGGCTCTCACTCTGCCTCCTCCTCGATCCAGGAATCCGGCCGGACCCGCACCGGAGTCGAGACCGAGCTCACGTGCCTCCTTACGAAGGCCGTTCGAACGCCTCGGCCTCGAGTGGTCGCCGCCTAAGCAGGCCGCGCCCAACAGGCTCGACGGCTGTTTTCTCCAAAGCCGCCGCCGCCGCCCAGCTCCCGCCGCCAGGGCCGCATCCCATCTGCGCTCTCTGCCTGGGCCAGGAACACGCAGCTCGCGCCCTCTCTTCCGGAGGTTGCGAACACTGCGAGGAGCTTCCGATGTCGACCCTGCGGGCTCGACTCGAAGCCGTCAACCCCGAAGCCAGCACTCCGTCTTTCGTGGTACAGCGTAAGAAGAAACGCCGTTCACAGAGACCACCGGAACCTATGGCAGTTGCGAACGTCTCGCCGGAACACTTCCCTCAATCTTCGCTCTCGCCTTCCCCGCCCCCTCTCACGGACGCGCAGCTGCCGCCTACGGGCCTCACTGCCGTTACGTCGGATGACGAGGCGGATGCAACAAAGGACTGTTGCTCACTACTGGCTTCGGACAGCGAAGAGTGGTCAGGCTCTCACTCTGCCTCCTCCTTGATCCAGGAATCCAGCCGGACCCGCACCGGAGTCGAGACCGAGCTCACGCGCCTCCTTACGAAGGCCGTCGAATGCCTCGGCCTTGAGTGGTCGCCGCCTAAGCAGGCCGCGCCCAACAGGCTCGACGGCTGTTTTCTCCAAAGCCGCCGCCGCCCAGCTCCCGCCGCCAGGGCCGCGCCTTTCCTGCCTGAACTCCACGCCGAGCTTTCGAAGTCATGGAATTCACCAGTGTCATCCAGGATCCAGTCACACAAGCTCACGTCGCTCTCCCACGTGGACGGCGCCGTAGAGAAAGGGTATGTTTCCATCCCTCTTGTCGAGGAAGCGGTTGCAGCGCACCTTTGCCCGCCATCCGCGAGATGGTGCTCAAAGTCTGCCCTCCCGTCGAAAGCCTGGAGAACGACATCCGCCTGTGTTGGCCGCGCTTACACCGCCGCCGGCCAGGCCGCATCCGCTCTGCACTCCATGGCTGTCCTCCAGATCCTCCAGGCCGATCTCCTCCGTGAGTGGGATGAGAAAGGCCAAAACCCGGATGCTGTCGCGGATTTGAGGAGCGCGACAGATCTATCCCTCCGCGCCAAAAAGTCTGCAGCACAGGCCCTGGGAAAATGCATGGCCTCGCTGACAGTGACTGAGCGACATCTGTGGCTGACACTCGCGGACATGGGGGAAGCTGAACGCGCCATGTTTCTCAACGCGCCGCTCTCTCCCACTGGTCTCTTCGGTCCGGCGGTAAACGGGATTGTCGACTGTTTCTCCGAGGTCCAGAAGACCACGCAGGCCATGAGTTTGTTCCTGCCCCGACGCTCTAGTTCCTTTGCAGGCCGCTCACGTGACCAGCCTCCTGCACGAGCCGCTACACAGCGCCCACCTCAGCAAAACCAGTCTTCACAGCGACGCCAGGGCGGCCGCCCCAGATCGCGCTCAGACAGCCGCCGCAGACCGCCGCCCCCCAGAGGGCCTCGGCCGAAGATAACGCTGAAACCTGAGCACGCGAAGACTTCCTAGCATCAGTGCTGAGGAAAAGAACCGAGTTCTTCCGCTACGGCCGAACCACCGTCAAGTTTGAACGCCGTCAGTCCCCTTCACACAGGCTACTGCAGCGGTGCATTTAGCAGCCAACGAGCCGGTAACACCACCCTCTCGCCTGCACAAAACCGGTTACCGGCTCACGCCAAAAGTGCTTTAAGTGTAGTAAATATGCCCACATCCCAGTGTTCACCCCTACACACAAGCATCACACTCCCCGTGTCATTCACAGAGCCCACTCTCATAAAGCGGACACAAACCGCTCGAGTGTTTTGTGTAGGAAACGTGTCCACGAGCCCGTGCACGCGCCTACCCCTTGCCCGCTCTAACCACACGGCCAACTCACATTATAAAACGCTCCCCACCCTCAGAGGTCGGGACGTTAAACAAACGTGTAAGTCTCGTTCCCGCTCACAAGCGCGCACGCTTACACATTAGCGCTTCACTCAAGGCGCCGCCTGTGTATCACAGAGCCACTATAAAGCGCGCCCCATCCACAGTGGTCGGGCCGTTATACAAACATGTAAGTCTCATGCCCGCTCACGAGCGTGCATGCTTACGAACAAACGCATTGCCCAAAGCGTCACCTGTGTGTCACAGGACTTTTATGAAACGCTCCCCATTCATAGGGATCGGAGCGTCATACAAACACGTAAGGCTCGTGCCCGCTCACAGGCGCTCACGCTTACGAAAGTGCACCCCGCCCAGAGTGACCCAAAAGACCCAAAAGCACATCAAAAAGTGACCAAACTAAGCTCCCATTCTCAGTAATCGGGAAGCGACATGTAAAAAAGCTTGTCACTGCTGTCTGCGAGCCGCCGTGCTCAAGCACCGACAGCGCGCGCGCCGCCGCTTCTCCGGTTCAGTCTGTAAAACCCACGCAATGTGGCAAACAGAGCCCGGAGGCCATTCAACCCCTAGCTATGCACATACAAGCATGGGAAGCTATCCCAGGGGTCTCAGAATGGGTGCTAAACACAATAAGACAGGGCTATTCGCTCCAGTTCAATCGCTGCCCTCCACGCTTTCGAGCGCAGGTCGCGACAACTGTGAATACGGAAGTAGCGCATCTACTCCAAAAAGAAATAGCGAATCTTTTGGGCAAAAGGGCTATAGAGCTGGTACCACCCGCTCTGAGCGAGTCAGGCTTTACAGCCGTTATTTTCTTGTACCAAAGAAAGACGGCGGCCTCAGACCCATCCTAGATCTGAGATATTTGAACAGAGTGCTTGTGAAAAGACCGTTCAAAATGCTTACAACCAGACAAATACTCGCGCAGATTCGCCCGAGGGACTGGTTTATATCTCTCGATCTGAAGGATGCCTATTTTCAGATTCCTCGTCACAGGCAATTCTTGAGATTCGCCTTCGACGGTCAGGTTTATCAGTACACCGTCCTTCCGTTCGGCCTGTCCTTAGCACCCCGTACATTTACGAAATTCGCAGCCCTTGAAAACTCCTTAGAAACGCGCCACTCGGTGCTCCTCATAGCCCCGCGTTGGGAGAATCAGACGTGCAAGAACCCAGAGCGCTGGTCTCTGCATGCGTGGGTGATCAACGATTACACGTTGCTCTGCCAGAAGGAGTGATGAACACGATCACGCAATCTAGAGCCCCTTCTACCAGAAAGCTCTATGCGTCGAAATGGTCTGTGATCTCAAAATGGTGCACTGACAAAAATCTGGACCCACGGAAATGTGGTGTTTCGCGGTTGCTCAGTTTCCTCCAGGAGCTGCTGGATAAGGGCAGGTTCCCATCCACGCTCAAAGTATACGTGGCGGCCGTTGCAGCGTTTGCAGAACCAACGCGCGGCCGGTCACTCGGAAAAGACGAGCTTGTCATCCGCTTCCTTAAAGGAGCTAGAAGGATGAACCCTCCGCGCCCACCGTCGGTTCCTATGTGGGATCTTTCTATGGTCCTCGAGGCCCTGAAAGCTTTCCCTTTTGAACCACTAGACTCCGTGGACCTAAAATACCTATCACTAAAAAACGTTTTCTTGACAGCCTTGTCATCAGTCAAACGTGTGGGGGATCTTCACGCGCTGTCTGTCAGTGCCGCGTGTCTCGAGTTTGGGCCAAATGATTCTAAAGTCATCCTCAAACCTAGACATGGCTATGTCCCTAAAGTGATTGAAACTCCCTTTAGAGCGCAGGTCATTTCCCTATCGGCTCTGCCATCATCCGATAGCGAATGCGACACTAATCTCCTATGCCCAGTCAGAGCATTGAGATTTTACACTGCACGCTCTGCCTCTTTCAGGCGCTCGGAGCAGCTCTTTGTTTCGTTTGGTGGGCGCACCAAGGGTCTCGCCGCCTCGAAACAGACTCTGTCCAGATGGATAGTGGACGCTATTGCAGCTGCTTACGGGTCGAAAGGTCTGCAATGCCCGTTAGGCATTAGGGCTCATTCCACTAGAGGCATGGCCTCATCGTGGGCGTGGTCCAGCGGGATTTCCATTCATGACATATGTGTGGCGGCGGGCTGGGCTTCCCCGTCCACCTTTGTCAGATTTTACAATCTGGAAGTTCCCGCCCTGCAGGCGAAACTGCTGGCGGTATAAGTGAGATGTCAGTACTGTCCAAATATATTGTGCGCAGGCTACTCTCACGTAGATCAGCTCTCTTGGTTGAGCTGCACTATTGGGTATGTGCTATATGCTTACACAGACCGGCGGCGCCGCTCTGTTGTTCCCTTTAAGTGCTTATGTACATGTGTCGGCCCGCACTGAGTTGCTGGCCACCATTATTTCCCGCTTATCAGGGCTCCCCGGGTTTCCCCTGGGGCTCATGTAGTGGATGCTTGGCGCGCACGGCGTTGACAAAGGGTTCCCGTAGCGTAAGCTAGCTTACGCAATACGAGAGAACCTCTCGTAAGAGAACGTCTCGGTTACCTATCGTAACCTAGGGTTACCTAGGGATCAGAAAAAGATGGCGGCCGTGAGGCTTGCCACAGTACAAGCAGTGTTCCTGTCTGTCATTTTAATATCGGCGTTACTTGTTTGTGAAGTGTCATGTTTGATCCAGCACACTCGATCGGAGCTCTTAAACCTCAGATACACTTCTCACAGTGATCTGAGTCCATCTACATCCTTGCTGGAGAAATTACGGGAATTAAACATATCAAGCCATTCAACACCATGGCTGCCGACCAAAAAAGGCAGCCGCTCAGGAACCTTTGCCAGGTTCAGGAGACGCCCTCACCGGCCACCGCTTCCAGCCCTTTTGCTGTCAAACGTTAGATCCCTCCGGCACAAAATGGATGAACTACAACTCATGTTACAAACCAACAAAGACTACAGTGACTGCTCTGCCATCTGCCTGACAGAGACCTGGCTGGATCAATCAGTACCCGACCAAGCGGTAACACTTCCAGGTTTCACATTACACCGTGCCGATAGATCACCCAAACTATCGCACAAGTCTAAAGGCGGTGGTATTTGCATAATGATCAATGAACGCTGGTGTACACATTCTACAGAACTCGCCCATTTATGCTCACCTCACCTGGAATACCTCACTGTCAAATGCAGACCATCATTCCTCCCACGGGAGTTCGTGTCAGTAATCATGATATGTGTGTATATTTCACCTGAGGCTAACGCTATCACCACCATAGCCGAGTTGGCCAACTACGTCTCCTCAGTGGAAAATATTCACCCGGACGCAGCAGTCATTGTCCTCGGGGACTTTAACCAGACTAATCTGTCGTCTGAGCTCCCCCGCTACCATCAGCAGGTAGCCTGCTCTAGCAGAGGAACCAACACGCTGGACCACTGCTATACTACCATCAAAGAGGCTTACCGTGCTTTCCCGAGGGCTCCGCTGGGCAGGTCCGACCACGCAGTGTTGCTGCTAATTCCACAATATAGACAAAAAGTTAAATCCACCAAGTCACCAACAAAAATCGTTCGGTGCTGGTCCCCTGAGGCCATCGAAAAACTTTGTGGTTGTTTCGCGTGCACAGATTGGGAAGTTTTCCATGCTGCAGGCGATCTCCATGACGTCACCGACGTAATAACGTCATACGTCAATTACTGCGTGGACCTTTGCATACCACTCAAAAAAATCAAACACTACAATAACAACAAACCGTGGTTTAACAAGGACATTAAACAGTTAAGAAAGGAGAAAAATGCAGCTCATCTATCAGGAAACAAAGAACAATATATGGCTGCCAAATACAAACTGAGATCTGCAATAAGAAGAGCCAAATCCCACTATGCTACTAAACTAGAAGAACAAATCACCACTAATGATACACGTTTTATCTGGAAAAAACTCCAAAACATGACAAATTACAAAAAGAAACCCGCACCTACACCTGACGGTGATAATCAGCTTTCTGATACACTCAACTTCTTTTATGGGAGGTTTGAGCAGGCACCGACTACACCACCATCTCCCCCCGACCCCCTCCCCTCCCCCCTTTTACCATTCATGAGGAGGAGGTGAGGAGCATCTTTAGGGGACTTAAGAGGAATAAAGCCCCCGGCCCAGACAACATCAGCCCCACCATTCTCCACCACTGCGCTGCAGAACTGGCTGGGGTCTTCGCCGACATTTTCAATACCTCCCTCTGTCAAAACTCAGTACCCAAGTGCTTCAAAGAATCCATTATCATCCCGGTTCCCAAAACCAAGACCATCTCCTGTCTCAATGATTACAGACCTATTGCTTTGACATCAGCAGTCATGAAATCATTTGAACGCATCTTACTCAATCACCTAAAAACTGTCACCACCCCCCTCATGGACCCATTCCAATTTGCATACAGAGCCAACAGGTCAGTTGAGGACACCATCAACTTAGCAATTCATCAGATACTTAACCATCTTGAGTCTGCAAACACCTATGCCCGCATCCTGTTCATGGATTTCACCTCGGCATTCAATACAATAAACCCGGTCAAACTGTTCAATATATTACTGGATATGAATATCGATCCGTGCATCTGTCACTGGATTCACAGTTTTCTCTGGAACAGGCAACAGAGGGTAAAGATTAATAATAATACATCCTCCCCTCTGTTCCTCAGTACAGGCGCACCCCAAGGCTGTGTTCTCTCGCCATGGCTATTTTCTCTCTACACAAACCAGCTCACATCACACCACAGCTCTGTCAGCCTATACAAATATGCAGACGATACAACCATTATAGGACTCATCACCAACAACCAAGAAACCGTATACCGTGCACAGATCAACCAAGCAGTGACCTGGTGTACAGACCATGATCTTCTACTCAACACATCAAAAACAAAAGAACTCATCGTCGACCTGAGACGTCAGCCATCCCCCAAAACTCCTGTGCTCATTGAAGGTGAACCCATCTCCATTACTGATACATTCAAACTTCTTGGGACACACATCAGCAATAACCTTAAATGGAAAATCAACACAGATCATATCTACAAAAAAGCCCAGCAAAGACTTTTTCATCTCCGACAGCTCAAGAAGTTCAGAGTAAGGTCTCATCTCCTGCTCCGCTTCTACATGGCCATCGTTGAAAGCATCCTCACCACTTCCATCACAGTCTGGTTTGGCAGTCTTGATTCACTTTCCCGGAAGAAATTACAGCGTATCATCAACAGAGCATCGAAAGTCATTGGTTCACCCCTACCATCCCTTGAATCACTCTACAACAAACGGACACTACGCAGAGCCCACAAGATAATTTCTGATACCTCGCACCCTGCTCACTACGCCTTCCAGTTACTGCCCTCTGGGAGGCGTTATAGGACAATCGCCTCTAGAACAACTCGCTTCAAAAATAGTTTCATTCCAAAAGCAATACACCTTTTGAACTCTGAACGCTGA
Source organism: Chrosomus eos (assembly GCA_036326025.1). Taxonomy (NCBI): domain Eukaryota; kingdom Metazoa; phylum Chordata; class Actinopteri; order Cypriniformes; family Leuciscidae; genus Chrosomus; species Chrosomus eos. The sequence continues at coordinate 227,030 of JAZAVI010000045.1, forward strand.
GGACTGTGGATTAAGCATGACCCCTTATGTATTATGTATTAATGTGTTTGTCTGTATGTATATGTATGTTACTTTATATGTTTACTGTTTAATGTAATGCTGGAACCTGTACCAAAGAGCTGTACTGAAAACAAATTCCACCAGCCTGTCTGTGTGGTCATTAAATAAATAATAATAATAATAGTAACCTCGGTTCTCTCTAGAAGAGGGAACGAGTATTGCGTAACCTGCCGTACCACGAGCGATTTTCGCTTCAGTCGTTGAAAAACCAGGGAAGCAGCCTGTGTGATCCGTTTTTATGCACTAAGCCACGCCCATTCTGGCGGGCTGTGATGCCATGAGGTCATTCCATGACCCCTCATTGGGCGTGACGTCACGCCAGGTTCACCCATAGGCTGCAGCAGTTGCAGGCTAGACAGCCAATGAGCGCGCTAGATAGACGCTCTAGGTCTGGCAGTAGCCTCACTGCGTTGACAATAAATACAAAATTAAGGATAATTTTTTGGCTTCAATATCTCGGAAAGATGAATCTTACCCGTAGCGTAAGCTAGCTTACGCAATTACTCGTTCCCTCTTCTAGATCATTCAAGAATGATGGTGAATAGTGATATTTATTGATAACAAATGATGTGATGAGGTGAGCAGGGTAGTGGAGTTCAAAGGGTGATCGAGGAGACAGGAGACAGGAGACAGGGAGATCGGTGGAGACAGGGAGATCGCTGGAGACTGAAGACAGGGAGATGAGTCCACATCACACAAACGAACAAACAAGGTCGGGCAAGGAACTGCAGTGAGGAGTGTGTCTTTATAGAGGAGGTAATGAGGATGATGATGAGGTGCAGGTGTGATTGATTGTAGATGATGTGCAGGTGGGGATCAGGAGGGATGCTGGGATGTGTAGTGCAGAGGATGGTGGCTAGGGTGATCTGTGACAGAAGCCCCCCATCCCAGAAGGCGTGTCCTAGTGCCTAGGGATGTCACGGTACCAAAATTCCAGTAGTCGATACCATTAAAATGTAACGGTTCTAGGTACCAATTTCGGTACCACAGCAAAATCTGTTTGAACAATTTTTCCAATTTAATTAAATATATATATATATATATATATATATATATATATATATATATATATATATATATATATATATATATATATATATATATATATATATATATATATATAAATCAATTCAATTCAATGACTTTATTATTTATGACGTTAAATTTATGAAAGCATTGAAGGCTGCTGTTTAAACGAAAATATTGATGATATTGAGAAATATTGCTTATAAAAAATAAAGTGAAAAATAAGCAACTTTCTATGCACACATTATTAGTAGTAGTATTTTTAATGAAGGGAGACGTAAATCTATTGTACAGTAGCCTAATATAATTATTTCTGTCAATTTCTTTAAGTTAAACCGAACTTTTATTTTGACGGATTGCCGTGAAGACCTTTGAGTTTCTGTGTGTGTATGATATGACAATAGTTTTTCTCAAATGAAACGGTAAAATGCTCATGAAGTGACTCTCAGAGTGGCTCTGGAGATGAATTGAATCATGAATCATGTCATCATATCGTGAGACAGCAGAGACTGAAAACAGCGCGAGCGTCACTTGTGCTTCAGTATGTGTGTGTGTGTGAGAGAGGTAACGTTAAATGAAACCGCGTGTCTGCGCCATTCATTCACACAGAGACAAGCAGAATATGTAAGGGATAATGTAGAGTGAGAAATCAGCCGCAAATCCGAAATATTTCCACACATGGCTCTTTCCTCCTTTCTTATCAACAAGTATTTACAGCCACAACATCAGCAGCGCCGCCGCCGCCAGCGCTTTCATGAAGAGGACGCAACTTCACACTCTTCGTGCATGCATGCGCTTCCAGAACCAGGTTTGACTGGGTACTCGGTACCACCGGAACTTGGTACCGTGACGTATAATTTTTTTTAGTACCGAAGTACCGAATATTTTGACAACACTACTTAACATCTCTGGGGTGGGAGAGGGGGGTGCCCTGGAGGCTGATGAGGGTGTGGGCCATGGAGGAGAAGGCCTTCAAGCGGCCAGGATGGAGCTGGCAATGAGGGTATATGCCCTCTTGGACGAGGGCTCTGGCGCGGCGGGCATCTTGAGACGAGGCTCTGGAATGGCGGCGGCCATCTTGAGACTTGGGACAAGGCTCTGGAATGGCGGCGGCCATCTTGGGACGAGTGTCTGGAATGGCGGTCTTGGCGGGACGAGACTCCGAAAGGGTAGTCTCAATGGAACGAGGCTCTGGAATGGCAGTGAGTTCACCATCGCTGGGATTGCCGATAGTGAACAGGGACTCACAGCTGGCCAACACCCACTCTGCATAAGCCTCGAAATGTTCTCAAGGTCCCACACCAGGCAGGCGAGCCTTCGTCTCCTCATTGAGGCTTGTGTGGTAGAAGACACTCAATGTTCAGTCTGGGTAGGAGGTAAGGTGGGCCTCAAGAGAATGCAGGTTCTGGTCCATGGAAAAGAGCTGCACTGCAGGATCCATTTTTTGTTTTAGGTCCGACCTTCTGTTACGGATATGGACACAGGAGAGGAAGAATGATGATGAATAGTGATATTTATTGATAACAAAGGATGTGATGAGGTGAACAGGGTAGTGGAGTTCAAAGGGTGATCGAGGAAGGTGCTGGAGACAGGGAGATCGATGGAGACAGGGAGATGAGTCCACATCACACAAACGAACAAACAAGGCCAGACAAGGAACTGTGGTGAGGAGTGTGTCTTTATAGAGGAGGTGAGGGTGATGAGGTGCAGGTGTGATTGATTGTAGATGATGTGCAGGTGGGGATCAAGAGGGATGCTGGGATGTGTAGTGCAGAGATGGTGCAGATGGTGGCTAGGGTGATCTGTGACAGAAGCCCCCCATGACATGACGTGTTTGTAACCCAGAGTCAAAAGAAGTGCTAAAACCAAGTTAAAGTTAAAGTTGCTTAACTAATACCTATATGCATATGAAAGGCCCTTATGGTTGTCTAACTGAACACAGTTTAATATGCCAAAAACCTTGGTACCAGCTGATTTAATTTAATTGGAAATATGGATATATAAATTTTTTTTTTAAGTATCCTCGAAATGAACATTTAACATTGTTCTCAAACTAAGCCGCATGCACCACTTGTCACCATGATGGTAACTCTCCTAAAATCAACATTAACAGAAATTCTTCAAAATTAGCATAACAAAACATTAGTCACTAATCTCCCACTTAACATTAATCTTGCACAAAAAACATGATATTACACTTAATTTGAACATTTACTCTCTTTCGAGTGCCATCGGCAAACCATGTTGGGAAATAGAAATCCCAGCCCAGTTTCAGTTAAACTTAAGTTTGTCTAAATTAAAAAATAATAATAATAATCATAAAACTCAAAACAATGAAACAGTTCAGTTTACTTAAAATTAGGGCTGTCAAATAGTTAATCACGATTAATCACGATTAATCACATCCAAAATAAAAGTTTTTTTTACATAATATATGTGGGTGCACTGTGTATAATTATTTTGTATATATATAAATACACACACATGCATGTATATTTAAGAAAAAAATATTATGTATATATAAAATATTTATATTTATATATAAAATAAATTATATATAAATCTATATACAGTATATACATGAAAATATTTCTTAAATATATACAAGCATGTGTGTGTATTTATATATATAAAATAATTATACACAGTGCACCCACATATATTATGTAAAAAAAACTTTTATTTTGGATGTGATTAATCGTGATTAACTATTTGACAGCCCTACTTAAAATATATCAGTTCTGTGAACTTGAAAGCAAAAGAAAGTGCTAAATACTCATTAAAGTTAATTTGACTGAACTAATTTCTTTAAGTTTATCCTACTCAAACCAATTAATTATTTTGAGCGTTAGGGTTTACAGTGTACAAATACTTTTTGGGGCCACTGCAAACCAATGTAAAATACATCAAATACAGCTAAAATGTGTCATTCCCCCCCACCCCACAGATGTCTCTAGTGAGGTTGAAATGCTGAAAAGACTGTCAATACAACTCAGATCAAGACTGAACACTTCAGAGAATTGACATGGGTCACTTGCCTTTCAGTTAATGATTTTTTTCTTTTTCTTTTAAGATCAGTAAAGGTTGTAGAGGTTATAATACATGGTTATAAATGTTAGGGTCAGACTTCATATCATTTATGGACATCATTTTTCAATTGCTTAATGATGAAATAATTGTATGCATCACTGATTCAGTCAAAACTGATAATCTTGCTTTAATTGCAGTGTAATAGCTTCTTTTTCATATCATATTTGTTTGTAGGAGGTGTTATTTTGGGTTTATCCATGGTTGCATGGCTTTAATTATATGCACATTTATGATGATTCTGAAACTTTAATACAAAACCAAAGCAAAAAAATATTTTCTATCATTCTGTCTTTAGCATTTAAAGCCAACTTTTGCATTATTTATATTTGTTATTTTTATGAGAATGAGAAAGAGAATGCCTCACATTTTGAAAATGTTAAATGTTTTTTTTATTTTATTTTTTATAAATCTGTTTTGTTTCTTTAGCCTATATCAAAAAGTATTTGGTGTATTTTATCTACACTTATACGAAAAGGAAATTTATCTAAATGGTTCTAGCAGACAGTTAATCGGTAACACTTTATATTAAGGGTCATTAATTATGCGCTAGTTAAGCATAAATAAACTAGTAATAAATGATTTACTTGTTCACAATTATGCATTATAGTTAAGCATGGACACAATAGTAATTAATGATTAACTTAACATAGTAAGGGCATATTAGCCATTATTTACAAATTATGAAACATTTGAAAGATATAAATAAACAAAAATAACCTAATTAATGATTAATTGAATGTACAGTAAACGCCTTTTAGACTTAATAATTCTATTAAATTAACTGAACAATAAGCTAGTAATTATGTTTAATTACTAATTAAACATAATTACTAGCTTATTGTTCACTGGCTTTATGTATTAATGGCAGTTTAGCATTAATTATTGGCTAATTCTGAATGCTAAACTGCCATTAATATATAAAGCCAGTTTGACCCCCTAATCTAAAGTGAAAGTTATATCCTCAATTCTGCCACTTATTGAGTCGTTTCATTGTTATATAAGTATTAATGCGTAAAACTTTTACAGACACAAAACATACTTTTTTTGTACATTTGGATTAATGGTGAAAGGTACAACATGGATGTTTTAGCAACATTTAAACGGAAATAGGCTATATTGCACTTAAAAAAAAACAAAAAAAAACATTAGGCCTATATATTATTTACGAATCTATTATATTATTTACGAATTCATTTTGCTGTTGGGAGAGTGTTTTTATATTACCACCACAGCAGTGTTCAGTGGATTAAATCATTTACTAGATTACCCAGACAGCAACAGTATCGGTCCAGATCTGGCCCACATCTGGTACACCTGGAATCCACACAGCCCGGATGTGGGCCGGATCTGGACCAACACTATGTTGCTGTCTGGGTAACGATCAATCAATCAACAAATTAAACTCAATCATACTGAAATAAATCACTAAAACTTCATTTGAATTTGACAAATAATATTTTTTTCTTGATTATTTTCTTGTACTTAATAGTCAACATATTGCAGGGGAACTGAATATACAGAGATCCAATAGGCCTACTATTCAATATTCAGTACTTGCAGTGCATACAGTATACAATATGTTCACCTTATCAGTTGCAATTACTAGACTTTATGTAATTGCATTTTTTTTTTTTTTTTACTATATACAATATTATTCTTTTCTGTAACGTTCTGGGTGCTGTTTTCTCCATTTTTTGATGTAGTGTCTAATGGATGATCTGTAGTGCTTATTTTATTGATTCATGCGTGTATGATCTGAAAGCATTGTTTTATTTTGAGTACAGCAATTTTTTGACTTTTTGAGAAGAGTCAATGGTTTTGTGAGTTTAGTTTGAATATTTGGATTTGTGTTTAATGTTGTGAGGAAATGGGTGAAGGTTTCAATAAATGTATGTAGGTTTCAAGAAATGTTTCTTAGCAATTGTGAAAAACTGTAAAGAAAGGTCAATGCCTGTGATGTAGACAAAGTCCTCAGGCCGGACCCAACATGATTGATGCTTTGATTTTGACTTTGATTTTGCAGTTGCACTGCACAACTCTTCTGAGTGTACTATAACATGCTTTTCATTTAGAGTTTTTTACTGTAACCTTTTTGGCTTTTGGAGTTGGACTACTGTATTTTTACAGTATGCAAGTGCTGAATATACAGACATTCATTACGTACTATACAATATTCATTACAATATTATACTTGCAGTACATACAGTGTACAATTTATTAGTTGCAATTACTATAGCCTACTTTTTTTTACGTAAAAGTGCAAATTTTTTTTACTTTGTTAAAATACTTTTTTTCTGTAACTGCATACTTTGGATGCTGTGTTCTCCATTTTTTGATGTAGTGACTAACGAATGATCTGTAGTGTTTATAATATTGACTCATGTGTGTATGATCTGAAAGTATTGTTTGATTTTGATCACAGATAAAATGGTTTTGAGTAAATTTTTTGATTTTGACAAAAGAGTCAGATGTTCTCTGAATGTAGTTTGAAGATTTGGTTTTTGTGTTTAAGGTTTTGAGAAAGTGGGTGATGGTTCAGAGAAATGTGTTTTAGCAATTCAGAAAAACTGTAATATAGATTAAAACATGTATACAAAATTAATACATAATATCAAACAAATAACAAACTAATAAAAAGTGGATAAAATCTAATCAAGCATGATCTTTTATTTCAAGAACTTAGAGATCTTAACAGTGACTCAATATTAATAAAATTAATAAATTATCATAATCTTTCACAAATAAACATCATAAATGTTAAAGTGGAAACGTTTAGGTAACGCTTTATTTTACGACCCGCAAACAACTGCGTAAGTAAACCGAAATTACGGTGTACATTTCTGTAATTATAGCATACTTCCGTGTAGGTATAGGGGAACAATATGTTAAGTTTGGGGTAATAAAGGGGTAACAAGGAGATAGTATACAACCTGCAAATAACTTCGTAAGTAAACTGAAATTACGGTGTACGTTTCTGTAAATATAGTGTACCTCCGTGTAGGTATAAGGTAATAAAGGGGTAACAAGCTATGCAAGCAAATTATTTATAATGTAATTATTTTAACAGGTACCTAATGTTCCATAATAACAGAGGAGGAACATTATCAAATCAACGTTCTCAAAATGTGTTGAGGATATCATTGAGGCCTGAGATGACAGTGTTTTTTATAAAACGTTCTTGTAATGTGACCTGTTGACAAAACTAGAACGTTTTAAATAACATTTTGAGGATGTTGTTGAGGTAAAAGTTTGTAGAATGATATTTTATAAAACATTGACACAATGTTCCATAATAACAGAGGAGGAACATTATCAAATCAACGTTCGCAAAATGTGTTGAGGATGTCATTGAGGCCTGAGATGACGGAGTGTTTTTTATAAAACGTTCTTGTAATGTGACGTGTTAACTAAGCTAGAACTTTTTAAATGTAACATTTTGAGGATGTTGTTGAGGTAAAAGTTTGTAGAATGATCTTTTATAAAACATTGACACAATGTTCCATAATAACAGAGGAGGAACATTATCAAATTAACGTTCGCAAAATGTTATGAGGATATCATTGAGGCCTGAGATGACAGTGTGTTTTTTATAAAACGTTCTTGTGACGTGTTACCAAGGCAAGAACATTTTAAATGTAACATTTTGAGCATGTTGTTGAGATAACAGATTATACAATGTTCTCAAAAAAACATTGGCACAATGTTCCATAATAACAGAGGAGGAACATTATCAAATCAACGTTTGTAAAATGTTTTGAGGATGTTATTTAGTCCTGAGATGGTAAAATGTTTTTAATAAAACATTCCTTTCAATTGACTTTTTAACCAAAGTAGAACATTTTGCATGAAACATTTTGAGGATTTTTTAGGGATGTTGTTATCTTTTATAAATCATTGGCACAATAAAGGAGGAACATTATCAAAGCAACATTCATCAAATGTTATGAGGATGTCATTGGCCTGAGATGACAAAATCTCATAATGTGTTAACAAAAGCTCAAAATTGTAAGGATATTTTAGGGAAGCTGTTTATAACAGATTGTAGAATTATTTTAACCTGTAAAATATTGGCATAATTTTCCACAATAAAAGAGGAACATTATCAAAACAGCATTCGTGAAGTGTTTTGAGGATTACTCTGAACTGTTTGAACTGTTGCGCGAAATGTGTTTACAAGAGACAAGAAGCTGATTGGAGGCCACTGTAGATCGACGTTTAAAACCACCAATCACAGCGTGATTTTCCCATGACGTAAGAACATTTGAAATCGACAAACAGCGCGAATAAAGTAACGTTTTTGTTGAAGAAATCGGCGCAAAATGTCCGTTGTCTAAATTGGCTATTTGACACATTGGCCCAAAACAACAGAACTCCTGGTCAACGGAACTGAACTCTTTCACAACTGTAAGTATTTTTTTTTTTTTTTTTTTTTTCAGTTTACATAGCTTTCTCTTATCCTTGATATATCAATGTCTTTCAGTATTAGATCTTACTTTCTTAGAATAGTATGACAGTCGCAATAAATCTGAATGTATGTTACTTTTGAACATGGGCGGCGCTAGGGAGGGGCTAGCAGGTGCTTCAGCACCCCCAAGAAAGACCAAAGCACCCCGATAGCACCCCCAAAAATAATGTCTGGAATCAATTATATTCAGGCTGTATTCTATGGAAGCCGCATGGTGAAGAAAAAAGAAAACTTATCTTGTTATTTCGAGATATTAAGTCGTTATTTCAATATAATATCTCGTTATTTCGACATAATAACGGGATATCCTGCGGTCGCCAAAGCAAATTTTTTGTCCCGCCAAAGCCTTTTTTGATCTGTGACTGTGAGTGATGTCGAATAGAATGACTGCTGCGCTTGACATGCAGCAGAGAGAGCGCGCGCACTTTCACGTCTTCAAACGAGCGCTGTTTTGCTCTCTCCCTCGCGCATATTAATCAAAATCAATTGACACGAAGATAGTAAAAGGTCGGAAGACCACAGTTTCACGTGGAGCATTTGGAGATTTTTTCTCCTGATTTACCGCGGTGTGTGAATTGTGTTAAAAAAAACACGTTGCCTTATCTTCTCTAAAAAGCGTTCCGCCCATTCAGCTGACATAAACCACATTTCAATAAACGAAAACATCTATCATTAAATGTTTTCTGTATTGACGCAAATCTTGTGCGATGTCCTAAACTGCTGAGATAATCACACAAGCGTGCAGTGGCGTCCACTAATGACACGTCCGATACGCAAACGAATGACTCAACCATTCAATTTAATGAATAGTTAAAATAACTGACCTGTCCAACACTGAACTCACGAGACCTCTGAATCGGTGTACAAAAAGTCGGTAACACTTAATTAGATTAGTTAACATTTACTATTAATAAACTGCACTTCTACAGCATTGTTAATGTTAATTTCAATATTTAGAGAGTCTGTAGGCCCACTAGCCTATATGTGTTGTAGCCAATAAATAAGCGCATTTAGTTTAATATTTGTTAAAATATTATAATGTTTTTTTTTTTTTAGCCTACATCTATGCTGATTATGAAAATTGAACGGCATGAGTAAGATGCGCAATATATCGGAAGATATGATGGGTCAGACATGATTTTGACCACTAAATTAAGTTTTGTTTTGTAGAAAGCCTTTCTTTAAAGTGAATTTCGTTTTGTATAAATTGTATCTTCATTTTAATCAATTTTTCATCAACCTATTGCTTGGATATAATAAATAAGAAGCAAATAGGCCTATAGCAGACAATATGATCATGATATGCAGGCGAGATTGCATTGCACGTGAACTGGAGCACATCTCATCATAAATTTTGCTCATTTAAATAATAGTGTGTGTGTGTGTGTGTATGTATGTGTGTGTGTATATAATATATATATATATATCTAGGATATATAAATTGCGCAGCTCCCCCTGTCAATGATCTAGCACCCCCTCAGCACCTGCGTTAAAAATTATCTGGCGCCGCCCCTGCTTTTGAATAACATATTTGTTTTAATGCAGACTCCAAACTGCCTGTTTCAAGATGATTATAACACCGATGACACAATAAAGTCTCCATTTACAACAAAGGTACGTTAGCCTACTATAATACCGGAATTGTGTTCTATGCAGCATACGAATACTGTATTTTTGCTACTTAAAAGTGTTAATCTTAATCTTATGTCTTTTGAAAGTAAAAGTTAATAATATTTCAGTAATTCATAAAGAGGTAATGGAAAAAATTGGAAAGAGCATTCAGTCTAAAACAATTTTCAGTCATTTGAGTTTCTAGCAAATATTGTATGTGCTTGTATATCGTTGTATGTTGACAGACCATGTTTTAAAATATTTCAGGTAATTACTCTGCTGATGGTCCATGTAAAGGACACAATCTGGCAACTTGAAGCAAACATGAACCTGCAGAGGTGAATGGATATGGGAGCTAAAGAGCCTTATAACTGGTAAGTGGTTTTATAACTTTTGTTGTAAATCTTCATAGAATAACCTTTATATTATAGTAGGCTACAGATTATAGTAATCTTGTTCAAATGTTAGGAAATAATTTTGTTGGTTTAAGAAAGCCCAACATATTGTTAACCTATTAAACTAAATATTATTTTGATTTCTGAGACATAAATGTTCAACTCTTAACTCCTAGAGCTTTAGTGCTAAAAGCACCTAACACACACCATGAAGGATCTCATCCAAAAGACATCGAAAAATGAGAATTAGCCCATGATTTACGCACCCTCAAGTCATCCTTGGTGTGTATGACATTCTTCTTTCAGACGAATTCAATCGGACTTATATTAAAAAAATGTCCTGGCTCTTCTGAGCTTTATAATGGCAGTGATTGACCGTCTCTAAAAGCGCATCCATCCATGATAAAAGTGCTCCACACGACTCTGGCGGGGTTATAAAGGCATTTTGAAGCGAAGCGATGCATTTGTGTAAGAAAAATATCCATATTTAAAACTTTATTGACTAAAATAACTAGCTTTAAAATAACTAGCTTAGCATATATTTATTTCTGCTTTTGAAGTAACTAAAACTTACAGCTTCACTAATAGCAAAGAGACACTGCACTTACAGGTATGATTAATTCACTCTAGAAATTGTTCTATCATCAATGCATTCAAATGCAGTGCTACTTTATCTGTATCTGATTTAAAACAAGCAGAAATCTGTAAGAAATGTAACGATCCATAGACACTATAACTGCTGTTATGTGAGAGCACTAGCCTCGTGGGCAGCGAGCGCTGTGACGTGCTGCAGCTGTGCTCACGGCGACCTGAGTTCCAGTCCTGCTTCAGCTTCAGGCTTCTCAAGACAACAGCAACGTTTGTTCACACAATTTAGCCTCTAGTTGTGTTATTAACATGTATATAATGGATTAAGTATATGTTTTAAATTACAGAAACAAAAAAAGATACTCATAAAGTATCATATTTATACTTTCAATAAATTAGTCTTTACATAATTTCTGATTACTAATTAGGCTGGCTAATTTTGAAAGTTTTCAATGTCAATATTGCTTGTGATCTTAATGTATGTGTATTCTTTCTGTTTACACTTTTGCATGATCTTCTTTTTTAGGCTATGAGGAAAAACTCTACCATGCACACAGAGAACAGAGCTCAATGCTGCTAACTGGGCGAGCAACTGGACAACTAGAAGAGAAGAACAGTAGAACACCTATTAATACAGATGACTGGATTACTCTTCTGCAAGAACCAAGACAAGCAAAGACTGATGATGAGCGCTCTGAGCAAAGACGCATGAGTGACTTTACTGAGTTCTTCATGTAGTGTTGGGCATTTACTGTACGCAGAACTTCTAATAATTTATGTGGGTGCCATTTATAAACCTGTTAGATTTTGATGTTTTAGTTTTGAGATTAATAAAATTGTATGTTTTAACAATGTTATAGCTAAGCATTCTTTTTGTTTGTTTAATAGAACATTTTGCGAACAAAAATAAAACTTCTTGCTAAAAACCTTATAAGAATGTTAGGGGATAATGTTCTAAAAATGTTATGATTAAACCTTTATAGAAGGTCATCACAAAACATTTTCAGAGTGTTCTTAGAGAATGTTATGCCATCTTTTAAGTGAACATTCTGGGAACAAAAGGAAAACTACCCGCTGAAAATGTTATAAGAACATTAGGGAATAATGTTCTAACAATGTTAGCATTAAACATATTTAGAATGTTTTTAAAGAATGTTATTAGAACTTTTAGGAGAACATTCTGGGAACCAAAATAAAACTACCCGCTGAAAACATTATTAGAACAATGCATGGTAATGTTCTCAGAACATTTTTAGAACAAAAAAATTCTAGCTGGGGAGTGTCTTTGCAATTGAGGTAAACTATAATTGCGATGATACCAGTGCTGAAAATATAATTTTAACATATTAACATTATACTGTAATATTTAAGTGTAAAAAATAAAGTGTACTTCTTTGTCATTCATCCCTCATTATAGTTCAACGCCTATAAGATCTCCGGTATCTGTTATAAAGAGTTTCAGTATACTTCAGCATTAATGAAATAGACTAGTATATTTTTTGAGCATGCAACAGAAGTTGAATATATGCTGACACATGCCTGATCAGTTTTATATGCTGAATTAGTGAAATGAACATGGCTTTTGATGGTGTGTCTCTAGCTAAAATGTGCCTTTTTGAAAGTAAAATATGCTGATTATTAAATTTTACTCTTAAGATCGGTTTCAGAAATTGTTAAACTGTTGTGTAAATGTATGAGTAAAATCAAAACAAAATGTTACATTTCTAAAACAACATATTGAGTGACTCCAAACAGCATTTGGACGAAAAGGACCAAACATAATTGCATTAGGAACAAAATAATAAGTAACCCTTTATGGTAAGACTTTATTTTACAGTGTCTTTCTTATACCTACATGTAGTTACTGCAGTAATTACTATAAATTGTGCTTAAATGCAACTAACCCAAAACCAACCCCTGATCCTAACCCTAATATAATTATAGCTAAATGTAGTTGATTATTATTACAGTTCTTAAACGTATAATTACACTGTAACACAGACACCTTAAAATAAAGTGTAACCAATTTATTTTAAGGTGACAGTTACACGTTACTACATATAGTAATAACAGTAAATTATGTATAATTAAAATAACCCTAGACCAAACTCTAAAGTTTGTAACTCTATAGTAAGTACATGTATTATGTGAGCCCGTTCTCATCCTTTGGCGTCATACTTTTTAGTTTATATATAAATGATCTTCCTGACAGTTGCAAAGGGGTTAAATGCCAAATGTATGCAGATGATACAATTATATATGTCTCAGCAAAAACCCCTCAGATTGCAGCTGAGATGCTTTCAAAAGAACTGGACGGGGTATCAAAGTGGCTCCGAAATAATCATCTAACCCTAAACTATGATAAGACTAAAAAGATAATAAAAAGAAAGGTAAATGAAATTTTTAGAATAAAGATTGATGATAAGGAGATAGATGAGGTACATGAATTTAAATTTTTAGGGGTTATTTTAGATTCTCATCTTAAGTTTGATAGACATGTAAAGAACCTATGCAGAACTGTCAGGACAAATCTAAACTGCTTCCGATTAATAAGACAATATATACCCCTTAAGGCAGCACAGCAGTTTATGCATTCTATGATATTTTCTCATTTATCGTATTGCATAACTGTGTGGGGTCAGGCCAACCAAACAACAATTACACCCATTAGGTCATTATAAACAGGCACTAAAAGTAATGGACCAGAAATCTGTAAGATGGCATCACTGCATCATTCTAAGGAAGCATAATATATTGAGTTTTGACAGTTTTGTCAGTTTTTCATTTTTAAAACTAACTTTTAAGTGTGTGAACAACCTTGCACCAGAAATATTCTGTCAACTAGTAGAGAAACAAAAAAGCGGAATAAGAACTAGAGGCACAATAAGTGGAAACTGTATAGCTGCAAAACGTAGAACAACATTTGGTCAGACATCATTTTCAGTAAGAGGCATACATTTGTGGAACGCTTTACCATCTGAAATTAAAACATTGACAGAACTCAAGGTTTTAAATACACATTTAAAGCAATGGCTGAAACAGAAACAACTTTGTGAACACTGACTGTACAGGATACAACACAATGCATACAAAGATAATGTTGCATAATGTTAGCACGCATATGCAGCCTTTTGTGTTTTTGTATTGTTAAATCTGCCAGATTGTTTTATAGTTTTATATCTACTTAAGCCCATATTTTTTTCATGTATGGGATGTCTTTGTTGAATGTCTTTTAATGGTTACATATCTTACATTCAATACTCTGTAATTTCTTTTTTATTTCATAAGCCTATAACCAGGGACAGGGGTTGCAAATTAGTCATGGCTAGAAACCTGTATGCGTGGCATCTACTTTGTATTTATTATAAAGCAATGTTTTATGCATTTGTCCCTGTCAAATAAATCTTAAAAATAAAAATATAGGTGACGCCATATGACATTTCATTGAAATACTACGCACATGGCACCCTTTAGCGTGAATATAACACGCAGAACCCAAGGCGTCATACAGGTTACTGGCATCCTTTAGCGTCAATATGAGACGCAGACCCTACCCCAGACCTAAACCTACCCATAACAGTGCATGTTATATTCACGCTAAAGGGTGCCATGTGCGTAGTATTTCAATGAAATGTCATATGGCGTCACCTATTTGACGCCAAAGGATGAGAATGTGTTGGTATGGTAAGTACAATATTACTCAGTACCTATTTAAGTACAATGTAACTACGTCACCTTAAAATAAAGTGTGACCATCTGAAAACAAATAATCAGAGTTAACTTTGCACAGTAGTTTTCATTTTTATCTTTTTCTATTTTTTTTAAATTATTATAATAGTAGTAGTAGTATATTTTTGTGTGTGGCTTTTTCTTCCAATAAGAAAACACAGGCAGAGAGAGGAGAAAGGACTGAAACATGATTAGGCTGGACTCAAACCCAAGTACATAGGTGTTGCTAATGTATTGTATTGACACACTGAGGGAAACAGATATAACCAGCCAATAACATTAACAACACCGAACAAAGAACTGAATGAAGACAAGACTTAAATACACAAATTAACAGAAGAGCTAATTTATTGGACAACAGGTGAACTGAATCATAAATCAAGGTAACACACTGGCACACACTGGGAAACTGGGTCACACTGGCAAACAGGCACAGGGAAAAAACAGAACCAAAACACAGTGAATTTCAACCAAACCAGAACATAAGAGAATATCCAATCTTACTCCCTCAATGTGACAGTCCCATTTTCTTCACACAATTTTTTCCAGCTCTTCAAAGCACAAAAGTCTGAATATTATGCAATTTACATGTTATTTTTAATATGATTACAAAAAAACATACAAAGATTGTCCTCTTTTGTAAAACTAAAAGTCAATCAATCAAAAAACGCAAGTGTACGGCACCAGAGATTAATCTTGATGGCACTCGCAAAGAAATTGATTTTATTTTTTAAGAAAATTAATAAATAGATGCATCGTTGAAGAAATCGACTAGCTAGTCACGACTGTTTCCCGAAACCATATTGTCGCAAAGTGGTCGTTCAACCACGTTGGTTAATGACGTCACACACGTGGTGGAGGAATAACTTATTTTAATTAAACTGTTTGAGATCAAATTAATGCTATATGTTTTGATATAAATTACAGACATGGCATCTGAGGAATATTTCTAATTTTTCTCAGTTATTTCGCTTTATTTCCAGATTCAGTTATAGGCTCATTCTTACGTAGTAGAGCACGTTCGCACATGCGCAGTCTTCAAAAACGGTGCTTTAAATCTCTTGAAAAACTCAAAGACGTAAATGACATTTGCCTGTTGTACTGAATGTCAGCTTGCTTATTTTGCTCAAGATAAGGATTTATTAAGTCCACATGTCAGGCAATCTAGAAACTATGCTTCTAACCACAGGTCGAGAGATGTCGTTCCAACCACACAACTTTGCGATGCTGTTTGCGAATGTTCATTGGAATGATGGTTTCGGGAAACACCGACTAGTTGAACTATGCTGATAACGACGGAACTTGCGACTATAGTTGGCTAACAACGCTTTCGGGAAACGCACCCCAGCTCAATTCAGTTCTCATTTAATGGCGTTAATGCAGGCGGATCAATAATATTGTTGAAGATTAAATGTCCCCAACTAAGCAAGCCAAAAGCCAAAGGTGACAAAGGAACCAGTGGCAAGGAACCAAAACTCTATCAGGTGACAGAATGGGAAAAAAAAAACCTTGGGAGAACCCAGGCTAAGTCGGGGGCCAGTTCTCCTCTGGCCAACGAATGAACAGTGTATGATTATGATTCAGGCAGTATTACAGGTCAGAAGTCAGATTGGATCAGAACATTCTGGATAAATATTCTGAATGTTCTGATCCAATCTGACTTCTGACCTGTAATGCTGCCTGAATCATAATACCGGCATGAATATGGGTTTGTTGAGGATCAGTGCCGAAAGCTGTCGTGTCAATGAGGCCTTCACAGGGGAGAGTAGTTGACACAATCTCTGCTGACACTTCAGGGATTTGTTGTGGTTGTGTCTAGGCACAGGTCCTCCATCTGATCTGGATAGAGCCCAGATCCGGCTGACTACATCATGTGTTGTGGTTGTGTCTAAGCGCAGGTCCACCATCTGATCTGGATACGGCCCGGATCTACAGTAAACCTCGGAATAAACAGAAGGACTAACATTAGCGTAGATGCCATTCTTCTTATGACGTAATGTGTACATCAGGTGTTATAGGAAGTCTTCCCGGTTCCGACTGACAGTTTATGCAGCCTAATAATCATTTCACTGATTTGAATAATAGAAATGTATAATGTTCTGTGTGTATGCTAGGCTAAAGAGATGTGTTTTTAGTCTAGATTAAACTGACATTGTGTGTCTGCTTCTCAAACAATGCTAGGAAGACAATACCAAAGTTTAGGTGCTAAATAGGAAAAGGATCTACCGCCTGCAGTTGATTTTGAGCCTTGTGGTACTCCATACTGAACTTGTGATCGATGTGACATCTCTACATTTACTGCTACAAACTGATAACAGTCAGATAAGTAATAATTTAATGTCATCGCTCTGCTGCAGAATTTCAACGGCATCAACATTGATTCCATGTGATAATATTAGATCTAAAGTATTATTACTATAATGAGTGGGTCCTGACACGTGTTGAGTTCAGAATATCTCTAAATGCCAATCCCAATCAGCCAGTCCTCCGTCTCACTTCCCTCGGCCACAGGTGTTGCGGGCTAATAGTACACAGCTGGAACAAACAAATTAATAATGATGTGACCATGGTAACTAAAGAGTGATGTGAAATCAAACAAAGCAAGGCATGAACTGAAGAAATACAAACTAAAAGTCCTTGAACTGAATAAAACTGAACATAATGGTGACAAATGTGTTGGACAAGTGCTGCAAATGTTTGTTTTTGTGTGTGTGTGTGTGTGTGTGTGTGTGTGTGTGTGTGTGTTGTTGCTGACTGTGTATATAACAGGTACTTATGATAAACAAAACAGTGTGTAATCAGTGTTGGAAGGTTACTTTGGAAATGTAATAGGTTACAGATTACAAGTTACATTATTTTAAATGTAATAAGTAGTGTAACTATTTCAATTACTTGATTAAAGTAACTGATTACATTTGATTACTTTTCTAATTTC
This sequence comes from Chrosomus eos, assembly GCA_036326025.1. Taxonomy (NCBI): domain Eukaryota; kingdom Metazoa; phylum Chordata; class Actinopteri; order Cypriniformes; family Leuciscidae; genus Chrosomus; species Chrosomus eos. The sequence continues at coordinate 244,929 of JAZAVI010000045.1, forward strand.
CAGCACTGATACGCATTTTTATCACTCGCCCTATGGTGGCAACTCTTGTTTGATTAATTGTAGCCTAAAGAACCAATCAAAAGCATCAGAATAGCATTGTTTTACTAAACAGTCTTTAAATGGCAGGAGACACTGTGCACATTAAAAAACAGGCAAAGCAATAAATGAATACAGAAAATATTCAGATGTAACCCTCTTTGTAATCTTCATAAGTAACTATAATTCTATAATTCTATCCAACAGATTAAGTGTTTCTGTACTGTCATATTCACATAATTTCACAGGTTTCAATAACTTTTTGCAGAGTGGTTGGTATCATCAGGATTATCAGTTATGGCCTAATGGTTAAAGAGTCAGACGGGTAACCCGAAGGTTAAGTAGCGCTACGCAAGAAAAAGTGCAGGTACGCTTAAGAGTAAAACGTAGAATTGCCGGTACAGCGTACCGGTGAGTACCGCCCCACTTCGAGCACTGATTATGTCAGGTAAATGTATCATGCCAATTTCATAATCAGTTCAAAGATAATCAATACAATAATATCGAATGCTCTAGAATAAAGAGAAAAGATGCGAACCTAACATTAAAATACATGATGCTAAGAGTTTTGGTCACTCTTAGCATCATGGGTCAACTTTTGGCGCTTTTCCACTACACAGTACCAGCTCGCCTCGGCTCGACTCGACTCGACTCGGCTCGGCTCTGTTTGGTTTTCCACTGTGTAAAAGTTGTACCTGTACCTGCTTTCGGGTACTTTTTTTCGTACCACCTCCGGCGAGGTTCTGAGCGAGCTGAGGCGAGCTGAGGCGCTACTAAAATGTGACGTGAAAACAATGCAGACTGCTGATTGGTCAGAGAGAATCGTCACTGCGTCATCATTGCACGCGCCAGACGCAGGCCAGACGCCGGAGTATCCTGAATAACCCCGTCATTTTTAAATAGTTTGGCCAGAGATTGCGTGATATACCCATTACTACTATTAAAACAGCATACTCTCGATTTCCTTCATTGTCCTGTGTGTGTGTGTGTGGGTAGCGGGTGTGTGTCGCGTAGAAGACTGTCACGGCAGTTTCCTGTGGCGTCGCTATGACGACCTGGTACTATTGCGGAGGTACTATCTGTAATGGAAAACGGAGCTTAAAGCGAGCCGAGCCGAGTCGAGCTGAGGCGAGTCGAGCCGAGTTGAGCTGGTACTGGTAATGGAAAAGCGCCATTTGAGTTAAAAAAAAAGGCCCTGAGCCTCCATTTGCATTTCATTATATAGCTCTTCACATGGAAACATTTGCTAACAATGGTAATTTGCATTCAGAGTTCACACTAGAGTTCTCAACGGGCCTGAAAATTACATCCCGACCCGTCCCGGCCCGTGGCTTTTAAAGCCCGGACCCGATGTAACCCGACACATCAACATGAATTATCTGCCCGAACCCGGCCCGCGGCCCGACGCCGATTCTTTTTTTCTCATACACGTACTATCATGACCAGCGGACGGGAATTCAAATCAACCTTTAATGTTCACGCCTTTTAACAATACAAACAACTGAAACAATACACTTTAAATATATAAATAGGCTATATAAATATGCCTTAAATAAAAATCTTCATACAATAAGAAAAAAAAAGAAAAAAAAAGCGGGCGGGCTACTTTTCACACCACACAATATTTGAAGAGTTTTTGAAACAAAAGGCCTAGCCTACAAACATAATCGTGTGCTTATAAGGCATCGTGGAGGAACAGTAGTGCATGCACAGTGGATGGACTGAGGTGTGCTCTCCTCTCTTCAATGGTACGGCCAGCCACACTGAATACCCTCTCGCTGCTGCTGCTGCTGGCCGGCACACAGAGCACCTGCCGTGCCAACTGAGCCAGTTTGGGATACACGCTGCTGTGGATACACGATGCACGTTGCACGCAGCAGCCAGATTTTATTTACGGTGAACAGCAGCGATGATTAATAAATGTTTTTTTTGTTTTTTTTCTCTGAGCGGAAAAGATTAAGCCCGAGGTCCAACCCGACCCGAGTCATTTGCTTATATTTTCGACCCGAACCCGGCCCGAGCCCGCGGGTCCCGTCGGGTTTGTCGGGCCGACTAAACCCGTTGAGAACTCTAGTTCACACCCTTTGAGAACAGGAGGGTGTAACTCTCCCATCCTTCTTTGTGTGCATGTTATCTCTAAACTCTTAAAAACCTTGTTAACTCTTGTTTTACTTCTTTGAGAATGAGACCTTTGTACCAGTCGCACTGAGACATTTCAAATGATACCAAACATGTATAATACTGTATGATAATTATTCACATTAAACCATATAGATTCTTGGGTGAACTTTAGTGATCTCAGCATGAGAGAGAAGGAGTGGGGGATGAGGGAAAGAAATGTAGATTAGCATGATTCGGAGGTGAGACTTTCGTCTCGGATGGTGATTCTACCTTCACAAGAGTGAGTTCAAATGTTAATTTCCAGCAAGTTTCTTTGTCTTCTCAAGGAGTGGTCGTTCCTCACAGTTCTTCCAGTTCCCTTTCGAGGGAACTCCAACTGCGTCGAATGACACTTTGGGGGAACGCCCCTCAGCGTAGCGCCTCTGAAGCATGAATGAAACTGAGCCGATCTCCGATTGGTGCAACGTCATGACGTAGTGTGTGACGACACACAGGCGGAACTATAAAGGCACGCCGGCAAAACAAAATGACAGCTTTCTGTTCTTCAGCAAGCGCTATCTGTGACTGTTTGTCTTATTTATTGTTGTCTGTTACTGACTGAGTGAAATGGCGAGTGTGAGCTTCAGGAAGTGTGTGCATCCTTGCCCTCGCTACATCACGGGCGGGGACACACACCAACTGTGCACACATTGTTTGGGAATGCAGCACGCGCAGGCAGCTCTCGAGGGGGCTGCTTGCGAGGATTGTGAAAAGTTGACAATCCGTGTGCTGCGTTCCCGGCTGGCTATCTTTGATGAAGATGGTCAGCCTCGCGAGCCCCATGGTGCGGGACCCGCGTCCGCTGAGGCGGCGCGGCGACGCTCTTCATGGGGCTCGCAAAGAGATCTGTCCGGGGATCCCGAGGCTGCTGAGGCACCTTCTCGGGATTCATCGGGCAGTTCTGATGTCCTCGGGGCAGGCTTCTGCGCGAGTCGAGGATCCGATGCTCGAGCTGTCTGCCTCCGAGGAGGTTGACGTGCTCAGCATCGAGGGCGGGGATTTCGGGGACGACTCGCCGCCCCGTGTCCCCGCGTATGAGGAGTTGGTGGAGGTTGTTTCCCGTGCAGTGGCCCATTTAAATATCACATGGCCACAAGATAAGCAGGAAGCGCAGACTAAAAGTAAACTGGATGAGCGCTTCCTGCAGCACAGGGAACAACCTCATCACCGGGGCTTGCCGTTCTTTCCCGATCTGCACAACGAGTTGTGTAGATCGTGGAAAAAACCACACTCTTCTCGTGTCTCCAATCCCCCTATTATAAATTATAGTAACATCATGGGGGCACGAGAGAACGGTTATGGGATGATGCCGCGCGTTGAACAGCCTTTGGCGAATTATTTATCGCCTGAGTCGGCATCATCCCTTAAAGCCCCGGTGCTGCCCACTAAGCCGTGTAGAGACACATCAGTGCTAGTGGGCAGGGCTTATATGGCTGCGGGTCGGGCTGGTGCGAGTCTTCACACCATGGCTATGCTCCAGGCGTACCAGGCCGACCTTCTTAAGGACATTGATGAGGGCGAGGGTCCAACTCCGGAAGATATTGCGGAGTTGAGGAAGGTCGCTGATTTGTCTCTCCGAGTCACCAAGGAGACGGCCCGCGCTGTCGGTCGCTCCATGGCGGCAATGGTGGTCTCGGAGAGGCACCTATGGTTAAATCTGACGGGCATCAAGGAGAAAGACAGGGCTTTCCTTCTTGATGCCCCGATTTCGCCTTCTGGTCTGTTCGGCGACGCCGTTAATACCGTCGTCGACAGATTTCAGGAGGCGAAAAGGCAATCAGCGGCCTTCAGACAATATCTCCCTCGCCGCTCGGTGTCCAAGAAGTCTGCCCCCAGTGGGCAGCCGCAGCCACAGCCATCCACCAGCTCCTCTGCCTATAGACAGGCCCAAAAGCAGAGCGTTGCGTCTAGAGCCCCCCCTCAAGGAGTCTGGGGGCCTAGACAGCGCGCTCAGGCGAAGCCTCAGCAGAAGCAGGGCGACCTGAGGGCCGTCCTGCAGGCTAAAAAGGCTTCGTCTAAGAGGTCCTAGCTGGTCTAGGATCTCTGCGGGCGGCCCCACCCGTGGTGGAACGACCGAGGTCGTCTCCTTCACGGAGCCCGCAGGAAATCGATGTTGCTGCTCTCCCGCCGTTAAACACGCTTCGGGAAACATCGGTATCCAGCGAACGCAGGCTGCACTGTCCGCCCCACAGGCTTGCGGTCAGGCAGCATTCGCGTCCGCCCATCGAGAGTCGTTGTCGGTTCAGCCCTGCCGGAAATCCGCTTCAGGGGGCCGAGAACGAATCCCGATTAATACCCGAAGCCAGGCTCGAGAGCCTGGTTCCCTTGGTAAAATATTTCGAGGCATGGAAAAATCTGACGAATATTTCTCCTTGGGCCCTGCGCACCATTCAAAATGGGTACAGGCTGCAGTTCAGTTCCCGCCCACCCAGATTCAACGGGGTGGTCTGGACTGTAGTCGACCCAGTGCAGGGTCGGGTATTGGAACAGGAAGTAAACTCCCTGCTGGCAAAGGAGGCTATAGATCGTATTCCTCCACCGGACAGGGAGTCCGGGTTTTACAGCCGCTACTTCATAGTTCCCAAGAAGGATGGGGGGTTGCGTCCAATAATAGATCTCAGGCACCTGAACCGTTCTCTGAGGAGATTCAGGTTCAAGATGCTCACTATTCCCATTATCGTGAGTCAAATTCAGTCCGAGGATTTGTTTGTCACGATAGATCTAAAGGACGCATACTTCCACATATCCATCCTTCCATCTCACAGGAAGTTCCTGAGGTTCGCTTTCGGGGGCGAAGCATACCAATATCGGGTTCTTCCGTTCGGCCTAGCTCTCTCCCCTCGCACGTTTACCAAATGCATGGATGCAGCTCTGGCACCGCTGAGGCTTCAGGGCATCAGGGTGCTCAATTATATCGACGACTGGCTGATTTTAGCACAGTCACAGGAGCTGGCGGTTCGGCATCGAGATGTCGTCCTCGCCCACATCCAGAGCCTGGGGTTGAGACTCAACACGAAAAAGAGCGTGTTGACACCAGCCCAGAGAACCACGTTCCTGGGAGTGGTGTGGGACTCGGTCACGATGCGGGCACAATTGTCTCCCGCGCGGATCGAGTCCATCCTGACCACAGTGTCCGGGATAAGGCTAGGCCAAGCCATCACTGTAAAGCACTTCCAGAGAGTGTTGGGGCTCATGGCGGCAGCGTCCAGTGTCATTCCATTCGGCCTGCTGCACATGAGGGCCCTTCAGTGGTGGTTAAAGACCAAGGGGTTCTCCCCGAGGGGAAACCCGTTCCGCATGATCAGGGTTACGCGCAGATGCCTTCGTTCCCTATCTATGTGGAAGAAAGCTTGGTTTCTGTCCCGAGGGCCTGTGTTGGGAGCGTCATGTCGCCGGAGAACCGTTTCGACAGACGCCTCCCTCACGGGCTGGGGCGCGGTCATGGACGGCCGCTTTACGTCAGGCCTATGGCAGGACCATCATGCCTCCTGGCACATAAACTGCCTGGAGATGTTGGCGGTGTTCCGAGCCCTGAGGGGCTTCCTGCCGGACCTCAAAGGTCATCATGTCCTTGTGAGGTCCGACAACATGTCGGTAGTGGCCTATATAAACCATCAGGGGGGTCTGAGGTCTCGCCCTCTATGCAGACTGGCGCATCAGATCCTCCTATGGTCCCAGGGGAAACTGTTGTCTCTAAGAGCAACATACATCCCGGGGAGTCAAAATCAGGGAGCAGACATCCTGTCGAGACAGGGGCTGAGGCCCGGGGAATGGAGACTCCACCCCGAGGTGGTGGAGTCAATATCTCAGAGGTTCGGCCCAGTGGAAGTGGACTTGTTTGCGTCTCGAGAGACGACCCACTGTCCACTGTGGTTTTCCCTCACCCATCCAGCCCCCCTGGGGTTGGATGCCATGGTGCAGACGTGGCCGAGGCTACGTCTGTACGCATTTCCCCCGATCGCTCTGCTCCCGGGAGTTCTAGAGAGAGTCCGTCGCGACGGGATCAGTCTACTGTTGGTAGCCCCGTTGTGGCCGGGCCGAGTATGGTTCTCCGACATAATTTTGCTCCTGGACGGCCCTCCATGGGAGATTCCCATCAGGAGGGACCTGCTGACACAGGCAGAGGGCTCAATATTTCACCCTCGGCCCGAGTTATGGAAACTGTGGGTCTGGCCCCTGAGGGGGCACAGTACCTAGAGGCCGGCCTATCAGCTGGAGTAGTGGAGACCATACTCAGCTCTAGAGCTCCATCCACGAGGAAATTGCACGGCTTAAAGTGGAACGTCTTCACCGTTTGGTGTAGGGAGCGTGAGGTGGACCCAGTTAACTGCCCAGTGGCTTCAGTGCTGGAGTTCCTCCAAGATCGCTTCTCCACTGGTCTTACCCCGTCCACACTCAAGGTGTACGTGGCTGCCATTGCGGCTTTCCACGCTCCTCTGAGTGATGGGCCTCTGGGGAGACATCAGTTAGTCGTACGTTTCCTCCGTGGGGCTTGGAGGATGAGACCTGCGGCTCGTACCAGGGTTCCCACATGGGACCTGGCAGTGGTTCTTGAAGGGTTGGCTGAGGCCCCCTTCGAACCGCTGGAGTCGGCTGAGGCCAAGAACCTGTCGCTGAAGGTGGCTTTTCTGTTGGCCATTACTTCTCTAAGGAGGGTAGGAGATCTCCAGGCGCTCTCCATATCTAACGGGTGCCTGGAGTTTGCTCCAGGCAACATTAAGGCCATTCTTCACCCTAGGCCCGGCTATTTGCCTAAGGTGTCGTCCAGTGCGGCACGGCCTACGGTTCTGCAGGCTTTTCATCCTCCACCTCACGTGACGGCAGATGAAGAGAGACTTCACATGCTCTGCCCTGTCAGAGCATTGAGTATTTACATTTAGAGGTCCTCTTCATGGCGGAAGTCGGACCAGTTGCTGGTGTGTTTCGGGTCGCCCAAGAAGGGGCTTCCCGCTTCAAAACAGACCATCAGCAACTGGATTGTCCATGCGATTTCCACGGCTTCTTTTATATACATTGATTGTATAACCCGCCACCCCGGTGCCTTTAGGGTTATTGTGCACGTCGTGCATAAACGTAACCCGCTTTGACTGTCGAAAAGAAGTGTGCTGTAGAACTTGCATCAGTGTGGGCTCTGCAAAAGTGCGCATCGAGGGCACATATCAACCACAATGTATGCATGAGCAACCTTCTGAAACCTAAAATGAAAAATGAGACGCCCTACAGACGGTCTCATGGATTTAACGGACACATGAAATAAGCACACAAGACTGAAAATCTGCCGAACGGCTCTGGTAGTTCTGCTTCAGCACTGATGATGTTGTAGGAAAAGTGCACTCTAGTTGGTCTGGATTATTCAGGATTTTTTATTTTATAGAGAAATAAATTATTTTTAATTCAGATGAGAATAAAGTTAGTGTTGATTAAAATGAAGGAAAACATTGATTGTATTGATCTCAAATATAGCACGTTAATTTTAAATTCATTTAGGTTCAATTACCAAACATACAATCTTAATTTAATTTAAAGCAAACCATACACTTAAAAGATATGGGTTATATGAATATTTTGGAGAGAAAAAAAAAAAAAATATATATATATATATATATACACACAGACACAGACAGACACACACACACAGTTTAAAAGCAAAAGATCTCTCTCTCTATCTCTCACCCTCTCTCTCCGGCGCGCACACACACACACTCCAGCATTGCAATCTTGACATCGCAGCCTGTTCATTGTGCTGCGTTCACACCAAACGTGAATAGAGCGAAATTTATCGCTATTAGACTGAATAGATGATGAAGGAATATTTTGTGTAAAAGCGCCTATTTAAGCCAATCTGTCATTATACTCTTTTGTTGAAGTGTTTTCCATGAAGAATAATAGGCTATTGAACTCACAATTCAAGCAATCGGCCCCAGAAAAGACGCTATTTTTGAAATGAAACTAACGGCTGCACGGGCATTCATAACACACACCGTTCGATCGCGCCCGCGCACCCCTCCCTCTCTCTCTCGTGCGCGCACACACACACACAATTCAGCGCAGCATTGCAATCTTGACATCGCAGCCTCTTCATTATGCTGCGTTCACACCAAACGCGAATAGAATCATTATACTCTTTTGATGAAGTGTTTTCCATGAAGACTAATAGGCTATTGAACTCACAATTCAAGCAATCGGCCCCAGAAAAGGCGCTAATTTTAAAATGAAACTAACGGCTGCACGGGCATTCATAGTGGTGCGCGTCCACGGCGATGAGCGAGCAGAAGAGCGAACGTTTTTTAGTTCATTCCTACTTCCATAGGAATTCCCTCGAGCGCTCTGCAAGCGCCACCATTATCAATGTCCATGTGGACGTCCGTATTTAAAAGCTCTCGGTCCTCAGTCACATACCAAATATGTATATAATTTTGGACACAAGAGGGCAGTATGGCCCTATGTATGAGTTGGTGTTTAAACTAAACTATCACTCGAAGAGTGATATATATATACATTTATATATATATATATATATATATATATATATATATATATATATATATATATATATATATATATATATATATATATATATATGTGTGTGTATATTTATATAAAGATACAGAGAATATTACTTGCTTTACCTGATTAGAATGCTACCTTGAAAAACAATAATTTAAATTAAATCTCACCCAAAAGAGAAATCCCCCTGCCACATCCCCACACAGGATTGTCCTCAAACAGAGCACTAATCTGTTTATTTTTAAAGGGGTCATATAATGCCATTTTTGTACAAGCTAATATGATTCTTTAGGGTCTAAATTAAAAGTTTGTAATATACTTTAATTAAAAATTAAATATTGTAAGAAAACACTTATTTTACCTGTAGGGGTGTAACGGTTCGGTACGTACCTCGGTTTTAAAGTCACGGTTCGGTACGTTTTCGATACAGCAAAAAGTAAGAAATGCCAGAGAAATGTCCTATTTGTTAAAAGAAAAAATATTTTTTAAATAAGTGTGAGTTTTCCTACATCTTGAAACTTTCAGGTTTATAAATGGGTGTCATCTTTGAAGGATGAACAAATAATGTTTTGGTAATCACATTAAAAATAACATTTAAATATATGAAGAGTTCAGATGCAAAAGCCATTTGAAATTTTCTCCTAGAATTATCATTTTTATCAAGCTTGTATATTTAAGTTCAGTAATTTCACTTAAATGGCAATGAAGATTACCTATTAATTGTCATTTGAGTGAAATTACTGAACTTAAATATACAAGCTTCATAAAAATGATAATTCTAGAAGAAAATTTCAAATGGCTTTTGCATCTGAACTCTTCATATATTTATTTATATAATATTTGAGTTTTGAAGTGCTGGAAAAAGATGTGTGAAGTACTTGAAAGCATTTCATTTCACTATTCCAGCCAAACTGGTTACATTTAGTGTTACTATATTAAATCCATGGTGAATGTTGCTGGTCTGTGGACGTAAAGTATTACTAGTTCATTCACGGCACACTATTTCTCCTGGTGTCCACGTCAGCGCTGTTTGATATAATAGAGATCTACGGTTAATAACGGAGAAATGTGAATGCTTCTCACTAGATCTCGCAGCGATGTCATTACTTCAGTGGCGAATTCAAATGTTTTCTTCCCTGGATCTCTCAGCGCTGTGAGCTCCAGCATATCAACAATGACCGCGCCGGTCCACGCGGACTATGATTGACAGCTAGCTCACGAGCGAGGGCGGGTCTGTGTTGAAACGCGGCTGTCAATCAACAATCGTGGGAGGGGCGTGCGAGCTTGTGACGTCACAGGCTCGAACGGCTTGATTTGAGGCAGGGGAAAACATATAAGGAGATTAAAACAAAACCACTGGATGGATTTTTATCATTATATGATGGCTGTGTACAGACACTGCCAACACACATTTGAGTACAATCAACTTGTAAAAGTGCATGTACCATTATATGACCCCTTTAAGATACACATTCTACATTGATTAAAAAATAAACATCAAATGTGTTTTTAGTCAGAGTATTATTTTATACAGAAAAAAAATATGTGTAATTCAGATGAGAATGAGGTTAGTGTTTTAAAATTTTAAGGAAAACAAATATATTGAAATATAGCACATGAATTTTAAATTCATTCAGCTTCAATTACCAATACAATCTTACTTTTATTTAAAGCAAACTATACATTTAAAAGATGGGGGTTATATGCATATTTTGTCATTTAAAAAGAAATACAAAATTGTTATGCAAAAAGACAAGGACTTAGAGATTTCTTTATCCTTTAATGCAGGAAAAATCATACAGCCAGCCACACACACACACATAAACACAGACACCAACCCTCCCTCCACTCCCCTCCCCTCCCCTTCCCTCCCCACACAGACACACACACACACACACAAACACACAGAGAATGGCAGGGGGACAATAAATCCATTCAAACTACAATATCTGACTTTCTGTTGCTCAGAGCTAATGACTTTAAATTAGAAAATTGATCGGCTTGATGAGAACAATATGCGTGGCAAGTTTTGTAACTGTAGGTAAAACGAGCTAAGTTATAACACACTTTATGTGTCCTTTTTTAGTCATAAAATTAATTTCCTCGCCACGGCCAAACCGTTCGAGATATCAAAAATCCCTCCGGAATTTAGCATCCTCAATGTCTTGACTTCATGCTGACCGAGTTTGCTTGAAATCCGATCAATTCCCAAGGAGAATTAAATATAATTTCAGGGGTATGCGTTTCCAAACAAACCATGATAGCCGGCTTCCTGTTGGGATGTCGTAAAACTTAGAGCACGAAAGTTGTTCAACCCAATGAGATCTATAAGTGTACCGAGTTTCATATTATTACATGCCAGTGTGTTTGACTTATGGAAAAGTGTTCGAATCCCAGTCCAGGAGGCGCTGTCGAGCCGCCCTGCCACGCCCGGGTACCAGCTTCAACCCGGCCCTGATGGCCGCGGGTTCTGACCCGTGTGCAAAGTTTCAAGAGTTTTAGAGGATGTTAAGGGCCCCAAAAGCCCCTGAAACCTTGAACAACAATAATTAAAAGCATTCTCACTCAAACAGACACATCCCCCTCCCCCACAGACACAGAGGTACGCAGAGAGAGGGAGAGAGGGACAGAGATTACTCCAAAACATCCCATTTAAACCAAAATATCTGACTTCCTGTTGTTCGGAACCAAAATCTGTAAATTAGAAAGTTGTCCGGCTTGATCTGAACAATATGCCTACCGAGTTTTAAGATTGCAGGTAAAACTATGAAACTAACCCTCTCACTTTTGTCAAAAGGTGGCGCTACTGAGTCCCTGCACCACGCCCGTTCCTGAAACTTTGCACATGTCTACTGGCTAATATATGTGACATGTCTGTCGAGTTTCATGCAATTTCAAGCATGCTAAGAGTCTCAAAAGCATCAAAAAAGAATTTTAAAGTTTGATGTGTTGCCACAGTATCAAAGATATCAAGAATCCATTCACAGGTCTACATCTGGCGTATGTTTACATTATACAGATGAAGTTTGAAACAAATTGGGTTAAAATAAGAGGGTGATTTCGAAGCATTTTGAAAGTGACACACTTCCTGCTGCCAGTTGGTGGCGCTATAACTTTGCCTCACAATAGTCACATCCATGTGATCGGCCTCTTACAGCGAACACACTGCTGAAGTTTCATCAAGATCAGTTAATGTATGCAGAAGTTATAACACACTTCCTGTTTCACGTTTCTCGCCATAATTTCGTTTCCTCGCCACGGCCAAACCGTTCGAGATATCAAAAATCCCCTCGCAATTTTTCATCCTCAATGTCTTGACTTCATGCTGACCGAGTTTCGTGGCATTTCTTTGAATTCTCTAGGAGAAGTACTTTAAATTCCATTGCATGCGTTTTACAAACAACCCTAAATAGCCGACTTCCTGTTGGGCTGGGGTAAAAAGTAAGAGCATGAAGTATATATGAACCGATGAGATCTATATGTGTACCGAGTTTCATATTCTTACATACAAGCGTGTTTGATTTTTGGACCAATTTTTAGGACCCCGTTCCAGGGGGCGCTGTCGAGCCCCCCTGCCACGCCCGGGTACCATCTTCAGCCCAACCCTGATGGCCGCGGGTTCTGACCCGCGTGCAAAGTTTCAAGAGTTTTCGGGCACGTTAAGGGCCCCAAAAGTGCCCGAATAGTCGTAAGAAAAATAAAAGAGAAAAAAAAAATAATAATCAAGGCACCGGGGTTGCGGTGCCACCGGCTTGGGCCCGTAATCGCTGCTCGCAGCTATATTTATATATATATATATATATATATATATATATATATATATATATATAATATATATATATATATATATAAAGCCGGTGGCACCGCCACCCTGGTGCCTTAAGGGTTATTGTGCACGACGTGCCAAAAAACGTAACCCTGCTTTGACTGTCGAAAAGAAGTGTGCTGTAGAGCTTGCATTGGTGTGGGCTCTGCAAAAGTGCGCATCGAGGGCACATATCAATCACAAAGTATGCGTGAGCAACCTTCTGAAAGGTCAGGTCTACATCCAGGTCTACATCTGCCATGTGTTTACATTATAGTAGTGAAGTTTGAAGCAAATCAGGTAAAAATAAGAGGGTGATTTCAAATCATTTTGAAAGTGACACACTTCCTGCTGCCAGTTGGTGGCGCTATAACCGGGATTGCGGTGCCACCAGCTTGGGCCCGTAATCGCTGCTTGTAGCTATATATATATATATATATATATACACACACACACACACACACATATTCATTTACATTCATTCATTTAGCTGACGCTTTTATCCAAAGCGACTTACAATTGCCATATATGTCAGAGGTCGCACACCTCTGGAGCAACTAGGGGTTAAGTGTCTTGCTCAGGGACACATTGGTGTCTCACAGTGGATTCGAACCCGGGTCTCTCACACGAAAGGCATGTGTTTTATCCACTGCGCCATTACCACCATGTGTGTATATTTATATAAAGATACAGAGAATATTACTTGCTTTACCTGATTAGAATGCTACATTGAAAAACAATAATTTAAATTAAATCTCACCCAAAAGATAAATCCCCCTGCCACCTCCCCACACAGGATTGTCCTCAAACAGAGCTCTAATGAGCTGTAGGACTGAGAGATATCTCCATGAGCTGTAGGACTGAGAGATATAGGAGGTCATTTGTTCCGGCCGCCATAAGACTGTATAATGGATCTGTGTGAAGTGCATTATTTACTATTAATGATAGTATTTTGTTTTTGTGATTTTTTATTTTTTTAATTCTTAATTGTTATCATTTGTGTGTTTATGAGTGTATCGCGGTGAGAATGCTTGTTGGTAGTCTACACACATTATATGCTGCTGGACATCTGAATTTCCCCTGTGGGGATGAATAAAGGTTTTAACCAACTAACTTAACTAACTAATCTGTTTATTTTTAAGTTACACATTCTACATTGATTAAAAAAGAAACATCAAAAGTGTTTTTAGTCAGAGTATTATTTCATACAGAAAAAAAAAATTGTAATTCAGATGAGAATGAGGTTAGTGTTTTAAAATTTTAAGGAAAACAAATATATTGAAATATAGCACATGAATTTTGAAATTCATTCAGCTTCAATTACCAAAACAATCTTACTTTTATTTAAAGCAAACTATACATTTAAAAGATGGGGGTTATATGCATATTTTGTCATTTTAAAAAAAATACAAAAATTGTTATGCGAAAAGACAAGGACTTAGAGATTTCTTTATCCTTTAATGCAGGAAAAATCATACAGCCAGCCACACACACACACACACACACACATAAACACAGACACCAACCCTCCCTCCCTCCCCTCCCCTCCCCTCCCCTCTGCTCCCCTCCCCTCCCCTCTGCTCCCCTCCCCACACAGACACACACACACACACAGAGAATGGCAGGGGGCACAAGAAATCCATTCAAACTACAATATCTGACTTTCTGTTGCTCAGAGCTAATGACTTTAAATTAGAAAATTGATCGGGTTTATGAGAACAATATCCGTGGCAAGTTTTGTAACTGTAGGTAAAACGAGCAAAGTTATAACACACTTTATGTGTCCTTTTTTAGTCATAAAATTCATTTCCTCGCCACGGCCAAACCGTTCGAGATATCAAAAATCCGTCTGGAATTTAGCATCCTCAATGTCTTGACTTCATGCTGACCGAGTTTGGTTGGAATCCGATCAATTCCCAAGGAGAATTAAATCGAATTTCAGGGGTATGCGTTTCCAAACAAACCATAATAGCCGGCTTCCTGTTGGACTGTCGTAAAACTTAGAGCACGAAAGTTGTTCAACCCAATGAGATCTATAAGTGTACCGAGTTTCATATTATTACATGCAAGTGTGTTTGACTTATGGAAAAGTGTTCGAATCCCAGTCCAGGGGGCGCTGTCGAGCCGCCCTGCCACGCCCGGGTACCAGCTTCAACCCGGCCCTGATGGCCGCGGGTTCTGACCCGTGTGCAAAGTTTCAAGAGTTTTAGAGGATGTTAAGGGCCCCAAAAGCCCCTGAAACCTTGAACAACAATAATTAAAAGCATTCTCACTCAAACAGACACATCCCCCTCCCCCACAGACACAGAGGTACGCAGAGAGAGGGAGAGAGGGACAGAGATTACTCCAAAACATCCCATTTAAACCAAAATATCTGACTTCCTGTTGTTCGGAACCAAAATCTGTAAATTAGAAAGTTGTCCGGCTTGATCTGAACAATATGCCTACCGAGTTTTAAGATTGCAGGTAAAACTATGAAACTAACCCTCTCACTTTTGTCAAAAGGTGGCGCTACTGAGTCCCTGCACCACGCCCGTTCCTGAAACTTTGCACATGTCTACTGGCTAATATATGTGACATGTCTGTCGAGTTTCATGCAATTTCAAGCATGCTAAGAGTCTCAAAAGCATCAAAAAAGAATTTTAAAGTTTGATGTGTTGCCACGGCAACAGTATCAAAGATATCAAGAATCCATTCACAGGTCTACATCTGGCGTATGTTTACATTATACAGATGAAGTTTGAAACAAATTGGGTTAAAATAAGAGGGTGATTTCGAAGCATTTTGAAAGTGACACACTTCCTGCTGCCAGTTGGTGGCGCTATAACTTTGCCTCACAATAGTCACATCCATGTGATCGGCCTCTTACAGCGAACACACTGCTGAAGTTTCATCAAGATCAGTTAATGTATGCAGAAGTTATAACACACTTCCTGTTTCACGTTTCTCGCCATAATTTCGTTTCCTCGCCACGGCCAAACCGTTCGAGATATCAAAAATCCCCTCGCAATTTTTCATCCTCAATGTCTTGACTTCATGCTGACCGAGTTTCGTGGCATTTCTTTGAATTCTCTAGGAGAAGTACTTTAAATTCCATTGCATGCGTTTTACAAACAACCCTAAATAGCCGACTTCCTGTTGGGCTGGGGTAAAAAGTAAGAGCATGAAGTATATATGAACCGATGAGATCTATATGTGTACCGAGTTTCATATTCTTACATACAAGCGTGTTTGATTTATGGACCAAGTTTTCGGACCCCGTTCCAGGGGGCGCTGTCGAGCCCCCCTGCCACGCCCGGGTACCATCTTCACCCCGACCCTGATGGCCGCGGGTTCTGACCCGCGTGCAAAGTTTCAAGAGTTTTCGTGCACGTTAAGAGCCCCAAAAGTGCCCGAATAGTCGTAAGAAAAATAAAAGAAAAATATAGCTGCGAGCAGCGATTACGGGCCCAAGCCGGTGGCACCGCAACCCTGGTGCACCAGGGCGGCGCTACCGTCGGCTTTGGCCCTTCATCGCTGCTCGCAGCTATATTTATATATATATATATATAAATATATATATATATATATATATATATATATATATATATATATATATATATATATATATATATATATATAATATATATATATATATATATATATATATATATATATATATATATATATATATATATATATATATATAAAGCCAGTGGCACCGCCAGCCTGGTGCCTTTAGGGTTATTGTGCACGACGTGACACAAAATATCTGCTCGCTATCTGCCGAACGGCTCTGGTAGTTCCGCTTCAGCACTGATGATGTTGTAGAATTAGTGCGCTCTGGTTGGTCTGGATTATTGGGGCTTTTTTAATTTATGCAGAAATAAGTTATTTATAATACAGATAGAGCATAAAGTTAGTGTTGATTAAAATGAAAGAAAACAATTATATTGATCTGAAATATAGCACATTAATTTTAAATTTATTTAGGTTCAATTACCAAACATACAATCTTAATTTAATTTAAAGCAAACAATACATTTAAAATATATGGGTTGTATGCACATACAAAAAAAGAAGATATATCCAAAAAAGACAAGGCCTTAAAGCAGTGGTTCTCAATCTTGGTCCTATGGGTGCCACTGCTCTGCACATTTTATATGTCTCCTTTATCTGACACACCCACTTCAGTTAATAAAGCTCTTTCCTAACCAGCTGATGATCTGAATCAGGTGTGTTAAATGAGGGAGACATACAAACTATGCAGAGCAGTGGCTCCCTAGGACCAGGATTGAGATCCACTGCCTTAAAGGGTTAAACTCTTTTCACTGTAACACACACACACACACACACACACACACACACACACACGTCAAGTCACTTACATTTTAGATGCAATATTGACGGTTTTTCTGTTTCAGCAGCGAAAATAGTTAAACAAAGATCACAGCAGAACCATTGCGCATCTCACAGCAACATGTTTTCTCATTACTGAATGATTCAGCATTTTGGACAAATTGGTTTACTCAAAGATTGACGATATCATCGTCCATCGTGATGGCTGACAGACATCACGATGTTAAAGTCCCCATGAAATCAAAATTGACCATACTTACTTTGTTTGCCTAAATTGATCGTTTTGTGGTGAACAATTCATCCGTGCAAGTCAATCCACACAAAAAAATTTTTTGGCTTCGTAATCTTTAATCAAATTCTGAAAATGCCCCTCCCCTCTGCACTGGAGGACCTTGCCCGATGACGTAGGCTTGATGGTTTGGGTGTCTGCTTAACATCCGTAATCACGCCCCTCCAACTGACAGTAGACAGGCACACAGCGTGTGAAAGGAGAGATGGCGAGGAGGTGCATTTTTCTAGATCCAATCAGGTGCTAGTTGGAAAAAAAAAAGCCACGCTCACTATTTTGCCTCATAAGTATTCCGTTTCTCTCGGAAATACGTCACAGCACTGGAGAAAAGCCGTTTGCAACTTCCGGTTCATGGGGACTTTAAGCAAAGAACGTATATTTACAAGAAGTGAAAGCCAATAGAATGTTCCATTGCAACACCAGCGCCCAGCAGCAGCGCTACGCTTCCGCCATTTGTGGGGTGAAAGCCATATATTTAGCCCAGTGCAGAGGTCATTTTTAGGTTGAAATAATTATGTAAAAAGAGGAGGCAGCGCCAGATTTTTTAACGCAGGTGCCGAGGGGGTGCTAGATCATTGACAGGGGGAGCTGCGCACTTATAGCCTATATTGTGCTACTATTATTAAATGAGCAAAACTTCGATATTTAATATTCAATCATTTTAATTATCACAACTAAAGTTTTAATTTTACTAAATTGAATAAGAACAACATTCAGCATTCAATCAAATATATTTAAAGATGTATTATTTATAATGTTATTTCAACATAATATCTCGTTATTTCAACATATGTGAGTGTGCAACATAATCAGAGAGTAGCCTATTTCTTTTCGTTTGGAATAGTTTCGTTTAAATATTTAGTTGCAAGCTTTCTATATTTCTCATGTCTGAGGCATATTTCGGTTAATTTATGATGAGATTCGCTCAAGACGAGCGCCGGCGCCGGATGTCATGATTATGTCTGCTATATTTGCCATTTATTAAATCCAGCCGATTAAATAAAAAAAATAAAAAAAATAAGATAGAATTTATACAAAACGAAATTAATTTTAAAGAAAGGCTTTCTTACAAAACACAGCGTAGGCTAATGAGTCAAAATCATGTATGAGCCACTTCATGTCTCCCGATATCATACTCATGCTGTTCACTTTTCATAATCAATATGGGGAAAAAAACATTATAATATTTGAACAAATATGAAACTAAATGCGCTTATTTAATGGCTACAACAACACGTATACAGTATTAGGCCTACAAACTCTCTATTTGTACAACTATTAGGCCTATACAACAGCAATAGAAACAGCTTTACAGTAAACTTCTTATATCGTATATTAATGACCGTTAAAGCAAGACTATGTAAACAAAAACACACAGCCACTGTACAAAATTGTGGCAATTATAGGATAACGGACACAGCAATGCATAATGTTCCATAAGATCATCATGTTTGTAGCATGATCCAGGGGATTAAAACGTACAAAATATATTTCAGGCCAAGTGGAGTTGGTAACTAATAATAGTAGTAAATGTGTAAAGTTGCATAAAATGGAAATATTCTATAATGCAAGAAAAAACTACCTCAAAAAACTGTTATCTGTGCTGTTGTCCAGTAACTCCCGTTGGAATATTCATCCCAAAATGGCGGCCGCGCTCCCGAAGCGCCACCTAGTGGCTGTTACCAGAAAAGCACCAGAGTTTCGCCTCTTGTGCCTCTTTGCTTTAAGCCAGCATCGCGACCCCCCCCCCCCCCCCCCCCATGTTTCCATGGTGACGCGTCATGCTTGGCACGTGATTCACCACAGCCAAAATAGACATGTAACGTTAGCGCTTTTATTTAAATATTAACAAACCTGGTTACCATGTCATTAACTATCTTCTATTCTGATTCTCAAATGTGTGTAAGTGAGTTTGTTTTGTCGTTTAAAAAACAGTTTCTCCCGAAATACATGGCCGGTGAACTGGTAGAAGAATAGAGTTAACTTTATAGTTACTTACACTGTGTGTCTGATATGAATAAAATCCGTCGGCAAATATATTTGAATGGGTTGTTATGGCTGCTTCCATAGACACCATTGTGTATTTTACAAACTATAAATGTATTGTTTTGCTATAAGTTATATGCATTTAAATGTCTGAAACCTAAAATAAACATTATGTGGTTAAAAACACTGAATAGTTGTGATATAATATGACAAGCACTGAACGCGTCTGTCTCTGGCTCAGCGCCAGCCACAGCGCGAAAGCACAGTCTGGATCTGGCTGCTCTGTCACGTGTACATTGTACATCATGTACATTCGCTCCTAGTGGTCAGCTGCTGCAGACTCAGAGCGTGCCGAAATCAAAATTGCTGATGAGATGTAGAGGAAAATATCTCCGCGTTGTGCCTACGCCCCTTAGCTGTTCTAAATCCACTGTAAAACACGGCTTTGCGGGGCTTATTGCTTAAGTGAAAAATTAAAACGTTAGCCCCGACCCTCCTCCGATATCATCGTCCATCGCGATGTTTCACTGTACACATCGTCTGATGCCAAATTGGTAGACATCGCAAACCCTAGATTCAATGACCAATCCATACCTGTCTCATTCATGAATGACTCAGTCGTTCGAACGAATCGTTTGAACGAATGAATCAATGACTCGCTCATTAAGACGGTAGCCTGGCGACACCTAGTGACGGTTCAGTGTTATGTTTAAAAGTATCATTCTTTCCAACGATTTTTAATTGACTCATATTTAAAACAATCTCATAACATCATTTAATGCATTGTTATTTTTCAATGTAAATGATGTAATTTGATCAGCCCTACCTAGGGTAACAGCCATATAGTATCTTATTATTCTAAATAATTGAATTTATTGATCTTTTAAATATACCATTGCCACCCACCGTCAATTTGGTGTGTGTGTGTGTGTGTGTGTGTGTGTGTGTGTGTGTGTGTGGGTTGGTTTGTGTGGGTTGGTTTATGTGATTTATGAGGACACAAATTTGTATAATGACGTGTATTACACTGGTATTACAACTTATGGGTGGTTTATGAGGACATTTCAAAAGTCCTCATAAATCAAATGGCTTGAAAAACATAAAAAACAATGTTTTATTAAAAAAATTTAAATGCAGCATGTCTGTTATATGCCTTTATTAAAAAAACGTATTTAAAAAATACAAGGCTTAAGACATTTATTTTCTTTTTTAATGAAGGCCAAACCACACAGCAGTGAAATGGTTAATCTAGCCCCACTCCCCCTCCCCCTCCCCACACTCACAGACACACACACAGACAGCAAGCACAGAGACGTAGGCTCAGAGAGAAATGACCATATTCAAACCAAAATATCTGACTTCCTCTTGGTTGTTACTAATGACTGTAAATTAGAAAGTTGTCTGGCTGGAGGAGAACTATATAAATACAGATTTTTGTAACTCTAGATGAAACTAACCCCCCCACTTTTGTCAAAAGGTGGCGCTACTGAGTCCCTGCACCACGCCCGTTTCTGAAACTATGCACATGTCACCTGGCTAATAAATGTGATCTGTCTGTCGAGTTTCATGCAATTTTAAGCAATTTCAGGCATGCTAAGAGTCTCAAAAGCATCCAAAAAGAATATTAAAGTTTGATGGATTGCCACAGCAACAGTTTCAAAGATATCAAGAATCCATTCACAGGTCTTCATCTGCCGTGTATTTACATTATACAAATGAAGTTTGAAGCAAATCGGGTAAAAATAAGAGGGTGATTTCAAAGCATTTTGAAAGTGACACACTTCCTGCTGCCAGTTGGTGGCGCTATAACTTTGACTCACAATAGTCACATCCATATGATCGGGCTCTTAGAACGAACACACTGCTGAAGTTTCATCAAGATTAGTTAATGTATGCAGTAGTTATGACACACTTCCTGTTTCAACGTTTCTCGCCATAATTTTGTTTCCTCGCCACGGCCAAACCGTTCGAGATATCAAAAATCCCCTCGCAAACTTTCATCCTCAATGTCTTGACTTCACGCTGACCGAGTTTCGTGCCGTGTGTTTGAATTCTCTAGGAGGAGTACTTCAAATTCCTTTGCGTGTGTTTTACCAACAACCCTAAATAGCCCACTTCCTGTTGGGCTGGGGTAAAAAGTAAGAGTGTGAAGTATATATGAAACGATGAGATCTACATGTGTACCGAGTTTCATATTATTACATGCAAGCGTGTTTGATTTATGGACCATGTTTTCGGACCCCGTTCCAGGGGGCGTTGTCGAGCCCCCCTGCCACGCCCGGGTACCATCTTCAGCCCGGCCCTGATGGCCGCGGGTTCTGACATGTGTGCAAAGTGTCAGGAGTTTTTGAGCATGTTAAGGCCTCCAAAAGTGTCCAAAAGGTAGTAAAAAAATAATAATAATAATAATAATAATAATAACAGGGTGGCGGTACCGCCGGCTTTGGCCCTTCATCGCTGCTCGCAGCTATATTTATATATATATATATATATATATATATATATATATATATATATATATATATATATATATATATATATATAAAGCCGGTGGCCACCCTGGTGCCTTAGGGTTATTGTGCACGACGTGACACAAAATATCTGCTCGCTATCTGCCGAACGGCTCTGGTAGTCCCGCTTCAGCACTGATGATGTTGTAGAAATAGTGCGCTCTGGTTGGTCTGGATTATTCAGGATTTATTATTTTATACAGAAATAAGTTATTTATAATTCAGATGAGAATAAAGTTAGTGTTGATTAAAATGAAGGAAAACAAATATATTGATCTGAAATATAGCACATTCATTTTAAATTTATTTAGGTTCAATTACCAAACATACAATCTTAATTTAATTTAAAGCAAACAATACATTTAAAATATATGGGTTGTATGCACATAAAAAAAAAAAGAAGATATATCCAAAAAAGACAAGGCCTTAAAGCAGTGGTTCTCAATCTTGGTCCTATGGGTGCCACTGCTCTGCACATTTTATATGTCTCCTTTATCTGACACACCCACTTCAGTTAATAAAGCTCTTTCCTAACCAGCTGATGATCTGAATCAGGTGTGTTAAATGAGGGAGACATACAAACTATGCAGAGCAGTGGCTCCCTAGGACCAGGATTGAGATCCAGTGCCTTAAAGGGTTAAACTCTTTTCACTGTAACACACACACACACACACACACACACCACACACACACACACACACGTCAAGTCACTTACATTTTAGATGCAATATTGACGGTTTTTCTGTTTCAGCAGCGAAAATAGTTAAACAAAGATCACAGCAGAACCATTGCGCATCTCACAGCAACATGTTTTCTCATTACTGAATGATTCAGCATTTTGGACAAATTGGTTTACTCAAAGATTGACGATATCATCGTCCATCGTGATGGCTGACAGACATCACGATGTTAAAGTCCCCATGAAATCAAAATTGACCATACTTACTTTGTTTGCCTAAATTGATCGTTTTGTGGTGAACAATTCATCCGTGCAAGTCAATCCACACAAAAAAATTTTTTGGCTTCGTAATCTTTAATCAAATTCTGAAAATGCCCCTCCCCTCTGCACTGGAGGACCTTGCCCGATGACGTAGGCTTGATGGTTTGGGTGTCTGCTTAACATCCGTAATCACGCCCCTCCAACTGACAGTAGACAGGCACACAACGTTTGAAAGGAGAGATGGCGAGGAGGTGCATTTTTCTAGATCCAATCAGGTGCTAGTTGGGAAAAAAAAAAAGCCACGCTCACTATTTTGCCTCATAAGTATTCCGTTTCTCTCGGAAATACGTCACAGCACTGGAGAAAAGCCGTTTGCAACTTCCGGTTCATGGGGACTTTAAGCAAAGAACGTATATTTACAAGAAGTGAAAGCCAATAGAACGTTCCATTGCAACACCAGCGCCCAGCAGCAGCGCTACGCTTCCGCCATTTTGGGGTGTAAAGCCACTCTGCAGTCATATATTATACATATATTTAGCCCAGTGCAGAGGTCATTTTTAGGTTGAAATAATTATGTAAAAAGAGGAGGCAGCGCCAGATTTTTTAACGCAGGTGCCGAGGGGGTGCTAGATCATTGACAGGGGGGGAGCTGCGCACTTATAGCCTATATTGTGCTACTATTATTAAATGAGCAAAACTTCGATATTTAATATTCAATCATTTTAATTATCACAACTAAAGTTTTAATTTTACTAAATTGAATAAGAACAACATTCAGCATTCAATCAAATATATTTAAAGATGTATTATTTATAATGTTATTTCAACATAATATCTCGTTATTTCAACATATGTGAGTGTGCAACATAATCAGAGAGAGTAGCCTATTTCTTTTCGTTTGGAATAGTTTCGTTTAAATATTTAGTTGCAAGCTTTCTATATTTCTCATGTCTGAGGCATATTTCGGTTAATTTATGATGAGATTCGCTCAAGACGAGCGCCGGCGCGGATGTCATGATTATGTCTGCTATATTTGCCATTTATTAAATCCAGCCGATTAAATAAAAAAAATATAAAAAAAATAAGATAGAATTTATACAAAACGAAATTAATTTTAAAGAAAGGCTTTCTACAAAACACAGCGTAGGCTAATGAGTCAAAATCATGTATGAGCCACTTCATGTCTCCCGATATCATACTCATGCTGTTCACTTTTCATAATCAATATGGGGAAAAAAAACATTATAATATTTGAACAAATATGAAACTAAATGCGCTTATTTAATGGCTACAACAACACGTATACAGTATTAGGCCTACAAACTCTCTATTTGTACAACTATTAGGCCTATACAACAGCAATAGAAACAGCTTTACAGTAAACTTCTTATATCGTATATTAATGACCGTTTAAAGCAAGACTATGTAACAAAAAACACACAGCCACTGTACAAAAATTGTGGCAATTATAGGATAACGGACACAGCAATGCATAATGTTCCATAAGATCATCATGTTTGTAGCATGATCCAGGGGATTAAAACGTACAAAATATATTTCAGGCCAAGTGGAGTTGGTAACTAATAATAGTAGTAAATGTGTAAAGTTGCATAAAATGGAAATATTCTATAATGCAAGAAAAAAACTACCTCAAAAAACTGTTATCTGTGCTGTTGTCCAGTAACTCCCGTTGGAATATTCATCCCAAAATGGCGGCCGCGCTCCCGAAGCGCCACCTAGTGGCTGTTACCAGAAAAAACACCAGAGTTTCGCCTCTTGTGCCTCTTTGCTTTAAGCCAGCATCGCGACCCCCCCCCCCCCCCCCATGTTTCCATGGTGACGCGTCATGCTTGGCACGTGATTCACCACAGCCAAAATAGACATGTAACGTTAGCGCTTTTATTTAAATATTAACAAACCTGGTTACCATGTCATTAACTATCTTCTATTCTGATTCTCAAATGTGTGTAAGTGAGTTTGTTTTGTCGTTTAAAAAACAGTTTCTCCCGAAATACATGGCCGGTGAACTGGTAGAAGAATAGAGTTAACTTTATAGTTACTTACACTGTGTGTCTGATATGAATAAAATCCGTCGGCAAATATATTTGAATGGGTTGTTTATGGCTGCTTCCATAGACACCATTGTGTATTTTACAAACTATAAATGTATTGTTTTGCTATAAGTTATATGCATTTAAATGTCTGAAACCTAAAATAAACATTATGTGGTTAAAAACACTGAATAGTTGTGATATAATATGACAAGCACTGAACGCGTCTGTCTCTGGCTCAGCGCCAGCCACAGCGCGAAAGCACAGTCTGGATCTGGCTGCTCTGTCACGTGTACATTGTACATCATGTACATTCGCTCCTAGTGGTCAGCTGCTGCAGACTCAGAGCGTGCCGAAATCAAAATTGCTGATGAGATGTAGAGGAAAAATATCTCCGCGTTGTGCCTACGCCCCTTAGCTGTTCTAAATCCACTGTAAAACACGGCTTTGCGGGGCTTATTGCTTAAGTGAAAAATTAAAACGTTAGCCCCGACCCTCCTCCGATATCATCGTCCATCGCGATGTTTCACTGTACACATCGTCTGATGCCAAATTGGTAGACATCGCAAACCCTAGATTCAATGACCAATCCATACCTGTCTCATTCATGAATGACTCAGTCGTTCGAACGAATCGTTTGAACGAATGAATCAATGACTCGCTCATTAAGACGGTAGCCTGGCGACACCTAGTGACGGTTCAGTGTTATGTTTAAAAGTATCATTCTTTCCAACGATTTTTAATTGACTCATATTTAAAACAATCTCATAACATCATTTAATGCATTGTTATTTTTCAATGTAAATGATGTAATTTGATCAGCCCTACCTAGGGTAACAGCCATATAGTATCTTATTATTCTAAATAATTGAATTTATTGATCTTTTAAATATACCATTGCCACCCACCGTCAATTTGGTGTGTGTGTGTGTGTGTGTGTGTGTGTGTGTGTGTGTGTGTGTGTGTGGGTTGGTTTGTGTGGGTTGGTTTATGTGATTTATGAGGACACAAATTTGTATAATGACGTGTATTACACTGGTATTTACAACTTATGGGTGGTTTATGAGGACATTTCAAAAGTCCTCATAAATCAAATGGCTTGAAAAACATAAAAAACAATGTTTTATTAAAAAAATTTAAATGCAGCATGTCTGTTATATGCCTTTATTAAAAAAACGTATTTAAAAAATACAAGGCTTTAAGACATTTATTTTCTTTTTTAATGAAGGCCAAACCACACAGCAGTGAAATGGTTAATCTAGCCCCACTCCCCCTCCCCCTCCCCACACTCACAGACACACACACAAGACAGCAAGCACAGAGACGTAGGCTCAGAGAGAAATGACCATATTCAAACCAAAATATCTGACTTCCTCTTGGTTGTTACTAATGACTGTAAATTAGAAAGTTGTCTGGCTGGAGGAGAACTATATAAATACAGATTTTTGTAACTCTAGATGAAACTAACCCCCCACTTTTGTTCAAAAGGTGGCGCTACTGAGTCCCTGCACCACGCCCGTTTCTGAAACTATGCACATGTCACCTGGCTAATAAATGTGATCTGTCTGTCGAGTTTCATGCAATTTTAAGCAATTTCAGGCATGCTAAGAGTCTCAAAAGCATCCAAAAAGAATATTAAAGTTTGATGGATTGCCACAGCAACAGTTTCAAAGATATCAAGAATCCATTCACAGGTCTTCATCTGCCGTGTATTTACATTATACAAATGAAGTTTGAAGCAAATCGGGTAAAAATAAGAGGGTGATTTCAAAGCATTTTGAAAGTGACACACTTCCTGCTGCAGTTGGTGGCGCTATAACTTTGACTCACAATAGTCACATCCATATGATCGGGCTCTTAGAACGAACACACTGCTGAAGTTTCATCAAGATTAGTTAATGTATGCAGTAGTTATGACACACTTCCTGTTTCACGTTTCTCGCCATAATTTTGTTTCCTCGCCACGGCCAAACCGTTCGAGATATCAAAAATCCCCTCGCAAAACTTTCATCCTCAATGTCTTGACTCACTGCTGACCGAGTTTCGTGCCGTGTGTTTGATATTCTCTAGGAGGAGTACTTCAAATTCCTTTGCGTGTGTTTTACCAACAACCCTAAATAGCCCACTTCCTGTTGGGCTGGGGTAAAAAGTAAGAGTGTGAAGTATATATGAAACGATGAGATTCTACATGTGTACCGAGTTTCATATTATTACATGCAAGCGTGTTTGATTTATGGACCATGTTTTCGGACCCCGTTCCAGGGGGCGCTGTCGAGCCCCCTGCGCACGCCCGGGTACCATCTTCAGCCCGGCCCTGATGGCCGCGGGTTCTGACATGTGTGCAAAGTGTCAGGAGTTTTTGAGCATGTTAAGGCCTCCAAAAGTGTCCAAAAGGTAGTAAAAAATAATAATAATAATAATAATAATAATAACGGGTGGCGGTACCGCGGCTTTGGCCCTTCATCGCTGCTCGCAGCTATATTTTATATATATATATATATAATATATATATATATATATATATATATATTATATATATATATATATATATATATAAAGCCGGTGGCCACCCTGGTGCCTTAGGGTTATTGTGCACGACGTGACACAAAATATCTGCTCGCTATCTGCCGAACGGCTCTGGTAGTCCCGCTTCAGCACTGATGATGTTGTAGAAATAGTGCGCTCTGGTTGGTCTGGATTATTCAGGATTTATTATTTTATACAGAAATAAGTTATTTATAATTCAGATGAGAATAAAGTTAGTGTTGATTAAAATGAAGGAAAACAAATATATTGATCTGAAATATAGCACATTCATTTTAAATTTATTTAGGTTCAATTACCAAACATACAATCTTAATTTAATTTAAAGCAAACAATACATTTAAAATATATGGGTTGTATGCACATAAAAAAAAAAAGAAGATATATCCAAAAAAGACAAGGCCTTAAAGCAGTGGTTCTCAATCTTGGTCCTATGGGTGCCACTGCTCTGCACATTTTATATGTCTCCTTTATCTGACACACCCACTTCAGTTAATAAAGCTCTTTCCTAACCAGCTGATGATCTGAATCAGGTGTGTTAAATGAGGGAGACATACAAACTATGCAGAGCAGTGGCTCCTAGGACCAGGATTGAGATCCAGTGCCTTAAAGGGTTAAACTCTTTTCACTGTAACACACACACACACACACACACACACACACACACACACACACACACACACGTCAAGTCACTTACATTTTAGATGCAATATTGACGGTTTTCTGTTTCAGCAGCGAAAATAGTTAAACAAAGATCACAGCAGAACCATTGCGCATCTCACAGCAACATGTTTTCTCATTACTGAATGATTCAGCATTTTGGACAAATTGGTTTACTCAAAGATTGACGATATCATCGTCCATCGTGATGGCTGACAGACATCACGATGTTAAAGTCCCCATGAAATCAAATTGACCATACTTACTTTGTTTGCCTAAATTGATCGTTTTGTGGTGAACAATTCATCCGTGCAAGTCAATCCACACAAAAAAATTTTTTGGCTTCGTAATCTTTAATCAAATTCTGAAAATGCCCCTCCCCTCTGCACTGGAGGACCTTGCCCGATGACGTAGGCTTGATGGTTTGGGTGTGCTGCTTAACATCCGTAATCACGCCCCTCCAACTGACAGTAGACAGGCACACAACGTTTGAAAGGAGAGATGGCGAGGAGGTGCATTTTTCTAGATCCAATCAGGTGCTAGTGGAAAAAAAAAAGCCACGCTCACTATTTTGCCTCATAAGTATTCCGTTTCTCTCGGAAATACGTCACAGCACTGGAGAAAAGCCGTTTGCAACTTCCGGTTCATGGGGACTTTAAGCAAAGAACGTATATTTACAAGAAGTGAAAGCCAATAGAACGTTCCATTGCAACACCAGCGCCCAGCAGCAGCGCTACGCTTCGCCATTTTGGGGTGAAAGCCACTCTGCAGTCATATATTATACATATATTTAGCCCAGTGCAGAGGTCATTTTTAGGTTGAAATAATTATGTAAAAAGAGGAGGCAGCGCCAGATTTTTAACGCAGGTGCCGAGGGGGTGCTAGATCATTGACAGGGGGAGCTGCGCACTTATAGCCTATATTGTGCTACTATTATTAAATGAGCAAAACTTCGATATTTAATATTCAATCATTTTAATTATCACAACTAAAGTTTTAATTTTACTAAATTGAATAAGAACAACATTCAGCATTCAATCAAATATATTTAAAGATGTATTATTTATAATGTTATTTCAACATAATATCTCGTTATTTCAACATATGTGAGTGTGCAACATAATCAGAGAGTAGCCTATTTCTTTTCGTTTGGAATAGTTTCGTTTAAATATTTAGTTGCAAGCTTTCTATATTTCTCATGTCTGAGGCATATTTCGGTTAATTTATGATGAGATTCGCTCAAGACGAGCGCCGGCGCGGATGTCATGATTATGTCTGCTATATTTGCCATTTATTAAATCCAGCCGATTAAATTTAAAAGAAATAAAAATAAGATAGAATTTATACAAAACGAAATTAATTTTAAAGAAAGGCTTTCTACAAAACACAGCGTAGGCTAATGAGTCAAATCATGTATGAGCCACTTCATGTCTCCCGATATCATACTCATGCTGTTCACTTTTCATAATCAATATGGGGAAAAAAAACATTATAATATTTGAACAAATATGAAACTAAATGCGCTTATTTAATGGCTACAACAACACGTATACAGTATTAGGCCTACAAACTCTCTATTTGTACAACTATTAGGCCTATACAACAGCAATAGAAACAGCTTTACAGTAAACTTCTTATATCGTATATTAATGACCGTTAAAGCAAGACTATGTAAACAAAAACACACAGCCACTGTACAAAATTGTGGGCAATTATAGGATAACGGACACAGCAATGCATAATGTTCCATAAGATCATCATGTTTGTAGCATGATCCAGGGGATTAAAACGTACAAAATATATTTCAGGCCAAGTGGAGTTGGTAACTAATAATAGTAGTAAATGTGTAAAGTTGCATAAAATGGAAATATTTCTATAATGCAAGAAAAAACTACCTCAAAAAACTGTTATCTGTGCTGTTGTCCAGTAACTCCCGTTGGAATATTCATCCCAAAATGGCGGCCGCGCTCCCGAAGCGCCACCTAGTGGCTGTTACCAGAAAAGCATCAGAGTTTCGCCTCTTGTGCTTCTTTGCTTTAAGCCAGCATCGCGATCCCCCCCCCCCCCCCCCATGTTTCCATGGTGACGCGTCATGCTTGGCACGTGATTCACCACAGCCAAAATAGACATGTAACGTTAGCGCTTTTATTTATAAATATTAACAAACCTGGTTACCATGTCATTAACTATCTTCTATTCTGATTCTCAAATGTGTGTAAGTGAGTTTGTTTTGTCGTTTAAAAAACAGTTTCTCCCGAAATACATGGCCGGTGAACTGGGAGAAGAATAGAGTTAACTTTATAGTTCCTTACACTGTGTGTCTGATATGAATAAAATCCGTCGGCAAATATATTTGAATGGGTTGTTATGGC
Source organism: Chrosomus eos (assembly GCA_036326025.1). Taxonomy (NCBI): domain Eukaryota; kingdom Metazoa; phylum Chordata; class Actinopteri; order Cypriniformes; family Leuciscidae; genus Chrosomus; species Chrosomus eos. The sequence goes on from JAZAVI010000045.1 coordinate 275,127, forward strand.
TGCTTCCATAGACACCATTGTGTATTTTACAAACTATAAATGTATTGTTTTGCTATAAGTTATATGCATTTAAATGTCTGAAACCTAAAATAAACATTATGTGGTTAAAAACACTGAATAGTTGTGATATAATATGACAAGCACTGAACGCGTCTGTCTCTGGCTCAGCGCCAGCCACAGCGCGAAAGCACAGTCTGGATCTGGCTGCTCTGTCACGTGTACATTGTACATCATGTACATTCGCTCCTAGTGGTCAGCTGCTGCAGACTCAGAGCGTGCCGAAATCAAAATTGCTGATGAGATGTAGAGGAAAATATCTCCGCGTTGTGCCTACGCCCCTTAGCTGTTCTAAATCCACTGTAAAACACGGCTTTGCGGGGCTTATTGCTTAAGTGAAAAATTAAAACGTTAGCCCCGACCCTCCTCCGATATCATCGTCCATCGCGATGTTTCACTGTACACATCGTCTGATGCCAAATTGGTAGACATCGCAAACCCTAGATTCAATGACCAATCCATACCTGTCTCATTCATGAATGACTCAGTCGTTCGAACGAATCGTTTGAACGAATGAATCAATGACTCGCTCATTAAGACGGTAGCCTGGCGACACCTAGTGACGGTTCAGTGTTATGTTTAAAAGTATCATTCTTTCCAACGATTTTTAATTGACTCATATTTAAAACAATCTCATAACATCATTTAATGCATTGTTATTTTTCAATGTAAATGATGTAATTTGATCAGCCCTACCTAGGGTAACAGCCATATAGTATCTTATTATTCTAAATAATTGAATTTATTGATCTTTTAAATATACCATTGCCACCCACCGTCAATTTGGTGTGTGTGTGTGTGTGTGTGTGTGTGTGTGTGTGTGTGTGTGTGTGTGGGTTGGTTTGTGTGGGTTGGTTTATGTGATTTATGAGGACACAAATTTGTATAATGACGTGTATTACACTGGTATTACAACTTATGGGTGGTTTATGAGGACATTTCAAAAGTCCTCATAAATCAAATGGCTTGAAAAACATAAAAAACAATGTTTTATTAAAAAAATTTCAATGCAGCATGTCTGTTATATGCCTTTATTAAAAAAACGTATTTAAAAAATACAAGGCTTAAGACATTTATTTTCTTTTTTAATGAAGGCCAAACCACACAGCAGTGAAATGGTTAATCTAGCCCCACTCCCCCTCCCCCTCCCCACACTCACAGACACACACACAGACAGCAAGCACAGAGACGTAGGCTCAGAGAGAAATGACCATATTCAAACCAAAATATCTGACTTCCTCTTGGTTGTTACTAATGACTGTAAATTAGAAAGTTGTCTGGCTGGAGGAGAACTATATAAATACAGATTTTTGTAACTCTAGATGAAACTAACCCCCCCACTTTTGTCAAAAGGTGGCGCTACTGAGTCCCTGCACCACGCCCATTTCTGAAACTATGCACATGTCACCTGGCTAATAAATGTGATCTGTCTGTCGAGTTTCATGCAATTTTAAGCAATTTCAGGCATGCTAAGAGTCTCAAAAGCATCCAAAAAGAATATTAAAGTTTGATGGATTGCCACAGCAACAGTTTCAAAGATATCAAGAATCCATTCACAGGTCTTCATCTGCCGTGTATTTACATTATACAAATGAAGTTTGAAGCAAATCGGGTAAAAATAAGAGGGTGATTTCAAAGCATTTTGAAAGTGACACACTTCCTGCTGCCAGTTGGTGGCGCTATAACTTTGACTCACAATAGTCACATCCATATGATCGGGCTCTTAGAACGAACACACTGCTGAAGTTTCATCAAGATTAGTTAATGTATGCAGTAGTTATGACACACTTCCTGTTTCACGTTTCTCGCCATAATTTTGTTTCCTCGCCACGGCCAAACCGTTCGAGATATCAAAAATCCCCTCGCAAACTTTCATCCTCAATGTCTTGACTTCACGCTGACCGAGTTTCGTGCCGTGTGTTTGAATTCTCTAGGAGGAGTACTTCAAATTCCTTTGCGTGTGTTTTACCAACAACCCTAAATAGCCCACTTCCTGTTGGGCTGGGGTAAAAAGTAAGAGTGTGAAGTATATATGAAACGATGAGATCTACATGTGTACCGAGTTTCATATTATTACATGCAAGCGTGTTTGATTTATGGACCATGTTTTCGGACCCCGTTCCAGGGGGCGCTGTCGAGCCCCCTGCCACGCCCGGGTACCATCTTCAGCCCGGCCCTGATGGCCGCGGGTTCTGACATGTGTGCAAAGTGTCAGGAGTTTTTGAGCATGTTAAGGCCTCCAAAAGTGTCCAAAAGGTAGTAAAAAAATAATAATAATAATAATAATAATAATAACAGGGTGGCGGTACCGCCGGCTTTGGCCCTTCATCGCTGCTCGCAGCTATATTTATATATATATATATATATATATATATATATATATATATAATATATATATATATATATATATATAAAGCCGGTGGCCACCCTGGTGCCTTAGGGTTATTGTGCACGACGTGACACAAAATATCTGCTCGCTATCTGCCGAACGGCTCTGGTAGTCCCGCTTCAGCACTGATGATGTTGTAGAAATAGTGCGCTCTGGTTGGTCTGGATTATTCAGGATTTATTATTTTATACAGAAATAAGTTATTTATAATTCAGATGAGAATAAAGTTAGTGTTGATTAAAATGAAGGAAAACAAATATATTGATCTGAAATATAGCACATTCATTTTAAATTTATTTAGGTTCAATTACCAAACATACAATCTTAATTTAATTTAAAGCAAACAATACATTTAAAATATATGGGTTGTATGCACATAAAAAAAAAAAGAAGATATATCCAAAAAAGACAAGGCCTTAAAGCAGTGGTTCTCAATCTTGGTCCTATGGGTGCCACTGCTCTGCACATTTTATATGTCTCCTTTATCTGACACACCCACTTCAGTTAATAAAGCTCTTTCCTAACCAGCTGATGATCTGAATCAGGTGTGTTAAATGAGGGAGACATACAAACTATGCAGAGCAGTGGCTCCCTAGGACCAGGATTGAGATCCACTGCCTTAAAGGGTTAAACTCTTTTCACTGTAACACACACACACACACACACACACACACACACACACACACACACACACACACACACACACGTCAAGTCACTTACATTTTAGATGCAATATTGACGGTTTTTCTGTTTCAGCAGCGAAAATAGTTAAACAAAGATCACAGCAGAACCATTGCGCATCTCACAGCAACATGTTTTCTCATTACTGAATGATTCAGCATTTTGGACAAATTGGTTTACTCAAAGATTGACGATATCATCGTCCATCGTGATGGCTGACAGACATCACGATGTTAAAGTCCCCATGAAATCAAAATTGACCATACTTACTTTGTTTGCCTAAATTGATCGTTTTGTGGTGAACAATTCATCCGTGCAAGTCAATCCACACAAAAAAATTTTTTGGCTTCGTAATCTTTAATCAAATTCTGAAAATGCCCCTCCCCTCTGCACTGGAGGACCTTGCCCGATGACGTAGGCTTGATGGTTTGGGTGTCTGCTTAACATCCGTAATCACGCCCCTCCAACTGACAGTAGACAGGCACACAACGTTTGAAAGGAGAGATGGCGAGGAGGTGCATTTTTCTAGATCCAATCAGGTGCTAGTTGGAAAAAAAAAAGCCACGCTCACTATTTTGCCCATAAGTATTCCGTTTCTCTCGGAAATACGTCACAGCACTGGAGAAAAGCCGTTTGCAACTTCGGTTCATGGGGACTTTAAGCAAAGAACGTATATTTACAAGAAGTGAAAGCCAATAGAACGTTCCATTGCAACACCAGCGCCCAGCAGCAGCGCTACGCTTCCGCCATTTTGGGGTGAAAGCCACTCTGCAGTCATATATTATACATATATTTAGCCCAGTGCAGAGGTCATTTTTAGGTTGAAATAATTATGTAAAAAGAGGAGGCAGCGCCAGATTTTTTAACGCAGGTGCCGAGGGGGTGCTAGATCATTGACAGGGGGAGCTGCGCACTTATAGCCTATATTGTGCTACTATTATTAAATGAGCAAAACTTCGATATTTAATATTCAATCATTTTAATTATCACAACTAAAGTTTTAATTTTACTAAATTGAATAAGAACAACATTCAGCATTCAATCAAATATATTTAAAGATGTATTATTTATAATGTTATTTCAACATAATATCTCGTTATTTCAACATATGTGAGTGTGCAACATAATCAGAGAGTAGCCTATTTCTTTTCGTTTGGAATAGTTTCGTTTAAATATTTAGTTGCAAGCTTTCTATATTTCTCATGTCTGAGGCATATTTCGGTTAATTTATGATGAGATTCGCTCAAGACGAGCGCCGGCGCCGGATGTCATGATTATGTCTGCTATATTTGCCATTTATTAAATCCAGCCGATTAAATTTAAAAAAAAATAAAAATAAGATAGAATTTATACAAAACGAAATTAATTTTAAAGAAAGGCTTTCTACAAAACACAGCGTAGGCTAATGAGTCAAAATCATGTATGAGCCACTTCATGTCTCCCGATATCATACTCATGCTGTTCACTTTTCATAATCAATATGGGGAAAAAAACATTATAATATTTGAACAAATATGAAACTAAATGCGCTTATTTAATGGCTACAACAACACGTATACAGTATTAGGCCTACAAACTCTCTATTTGTACAACTATTAGGCCTATACAACAGCAATAGAAACAGCTTTACAGTAAACTTCTTATATCGTATATTAATGACGTTTAAAGCAAGACTATGTAAACAAAAACACACAGCCACTGTACAAAATTGTGGCAATTATAGGATAACGGACACAGCAATGCATAATGTTCCATAAGATCATCATGTTTGTAGCATGATCCAGGGGATTAAAAACGTACAAAATATATTTCAGGCCAAGTGGAGTTGGTAACTAATAATAGTAGTAAATGTGTAAAGTTGCATAAAATGGAAATATTCTATAATGCAAGAAAAAACTACCTCAAAAAACTGTTATCTGTGCTGTTGTCCAGTAACTCCCGTTGGAATATTCATCCCAAAATGGCGGCCGCGCTCCCGAAGCGCCACCTAGTGGCTGTTACCAGAAAAGCATCAGAGTTTCGCCTCTTGTGCTTCTTTGCTTTAAGCCAGCATCGCGATCCCCCCCCCCCCCCCCCCATGTTTCCATGGTGACGCGTCATGCTTGGCACGTGATTCACCACAGCCAAAATAGACATGTAACGTTAGCGCTTTTATTTATAAATATTAACAAACCTGGTTACCATGTCATTAACTATCTTCTATTCTGATTCTCAAATGTGTGTAAGTGAGTTTGTTTTGTCGTTTAAAAAACAGTTTCTCCCGAAATACATGGCCGGTGAACTGGGAGAAGAATAGAGTTAACTTTATAGTTCCTTACACTGTGTGTCTGATATGAATAAAATCCGTCGGCAAATATATTTGAATGGGTTGTTATGGCTGCTTCCATAGACACCATTGTGTATTTTACAAACTATAAATGTATTGTTTTGCTATAAGTTATATGCATTTAAATGTCTGAAACCTAAAATAAACATTATGTGGTTAAAAACACTGAATAGTTGTGATATAATATGACAAGCACTGAACGCGTCTGTCTCTGGCTCAGCGCCAGCCACAGCGCGAAAGCACAGTCTGGATCTGGCTGCTCTGTCACGTGTACATTGTACATCATGTACATTCGCTCCTAGTGGTCAGCTGCTGCAGACTCAGAGCGTGCCGAAATCAAAATTGCTGATGAGATGTAGAGGAAAATATCTCCGCGTTGTGCCTACGCCCCTTAGCTGTTCTAAATCCACTGTAAAACACGGCTTTGCGGGGCTTATTGCTTAAGTGAAAAATTAAAACGTTAGCCCCGACCCTCCTCCGATATCATCGTCCATCGCGATGTTTCACTGTACACATCGTCTGATGCCAAATTGGTAGACATCGCAAACCCTAGATTCAATGACCAATCCATACCTGTCTCATTCATGAATGACTCAGTCGTTCGAACGAATCGTTTGAACGAATGAATCAATGACTCGCTCATTAAGACGGTAGCCTGGCGACACCTAGTGACGGTTCAGTGTTATGTTTAAAAGTATCATTCTTTCCAACGATTTTTAATTGACTCATATTTAAAACAATCTCATAACATCATTTAATGCATTGTTATTTTTCAATGTAAATGATGTAATTTGATCAGCCCTACCTAGGGTAACAGCCATATAGTATCTTATTATTCTAAATAATTGAATTTATTGATCAAATTTACAAATTAAAATGAAAGATGAAGCATACATTTAATAAGATTGGACTAGGGGTGCCTTGCAGATATTACAATTATGCACTTTTAAATATACCATTGCCACCCACCGTCAATTTGGTGTGTGTGTGTGTGTGTGTGTGTGTGTGTGTGTGGGTTGGTTGGTTTGTGTGGGTTGGTTTATGTGATTTATGAGGACACAAATTTGTATAATGACGTGTATTACACTGGTATTACAACTTATGGGTGGTTTATGAGGACATTTCAAAAGTCCTCATAAATCAAATGGCTTGAAAAACATAAAAAACAATGTTTTATTAAAAAAATTTAAATGCAGCATGTCTGTTATATGCCTTTATTAAAAAAACGTATTTAAAAAATACAAGGCTTAAGACATTTATTTTCTTTTTTAATGAAGGCCAAACCACACAGCAGTGAAATGGTTAATCTAGCTCCACTCCCCCTCCCCCTCCCCACACTCACAGACACACACACACAGAGAGCAGGCACATAGCCCCACTCCCCCTCCCCCTCCCCACACTCACAGACACACACACACACACAGAGAGCAGTCACAGAGACGTAGGCTCAGAGAGAAATGACCATATTCAAACCAAAATATCTGACTTCCTCTTGGTTGTTACTAATGACTGTAAATTAGAAAGTTGTCTGGCTGGAGGAGAACTATATAAATACAGATTTTTGTAACTCTAGATGAAACTAACCCCCCCACTTTTGTCAAAAGGTGGCGCTACTGAGTCCCTGCACCACGCCCGTTTCTGAAACTATGCACATGTCACCTGCGGTGCCACCGGCTTGGGCCCGTAATCGCTGCTCGCAGCTATATTTATTATTATTTTTCTTCTACCTTTTGGACACTTTTGGAGGCCTTAACATGCTCAAAAACTCCTGAAACTTTGCACACATGTCAGAACCCGCGGCCATCAGGGCCGGGCTGAAGATGGTACCCGGGCGTGGCAGGGGGGCTCGACAGCGCCCCCTGGAACGGGGTCCGAAAACATGGTCCATAAATCAAACACGCTTGCATGTAATAATATGAAACTCGGTACACATGTAGATCTCATCGTTTCATATATACTTCGCACTCTAACTTTTTACCCCAGCCCAACAGGAAGTCGGCTATTAAGGGTTGTTTGGAAAACGCATGCAATGGAATGTGAAACACTCCTCCTAGAGAATTCAAACACACGGCACGAAACTCGGTGTGCATGAAGTCAAGACACTGAGGATGAAAAATTGCCAGGGGATTTTTGATATCTCGAACGGTTTGGCCGTGGCGAGGAAACGAAATTATGGCGAGAAACGTGAAACAGGAAGTGTGTTATAACTACTGCATACATTAACTAATCTTGATGAAACTTCAGCAGTGTGTTCGTTGTAAGAGCCCGATCACATGGATGTGACTATTGTGAGTCAAAGTTATAGCGCCACCAACTGGCAGCAGGAAGTGTGTCACTTCCAAAATGCTTTTAAATCACCCTCTTATTTTTACCCGATTTGCTTCAAACTTCATGTGCATAATGTAGACACATGCCAGATGTAGACCTGTGAAAGAATTATTGATATCTTAGACACTGTTGCCATGGCAATGCATCAAACATTAATATTCCTTTTTTTAAGCTTTTTCATGCTTTTTTATGCTTTCGGGCACTTTTGGGGTTCTTAACGTGCTCGAAAACTCTTGAAACTTTGCACACAGGACAAAACCCGCGGCCATCAGGGCCAGGCTGAAGCTGGTACCCGGGCGTGGCAGGGGGGCTCGACAGCGCCCCCTTGAACGGGTCCGACAATTTGGTCCATATATCCAACACGCTTTACCCTATTTGCTTCAAACTTGATGTGTATAATGTAGACACAAGCCAGATGTAGACCTGTGAAAGGATTGTTGATATCTTAGATGCTGTTGCCGTGACAACGCATCAAACTTTAATATTCTTTTTGGATACTTTTGAGATTCTTAGCACACTTTTGGGGCCCTTAACATGCTCAAAAACTCTTGAAACTTTGCACACGGGTCATAAACCGCGGCCATCAGGGCCGGGCTGAAGCTGGTACCCGGGCGTGGCAGGGGGGCTCGACAGCGCCCCCTGGAACGGGGTCCGAAAACTTGGTCCATAAATCAAACAGGCTTTACCCGATTTGCTTCAAACTTGATGTGTATAATGTAGACACACGCCAGATGTAGACCTGTGAAAGGATTGTTGATATCTTAGATGCTGTTGCCGTGACAACGCATCAAACTTTAATATTCTTTTTGGATACTTTTGAGATTCTTAGCGCACTTTTGGGGCCCTTAACATGCTCAAAAACTCTTGAAACTTTGCACACGGGTCAGAAACCGCGCCCATCAGGGCCGGGCTGAAGCTGGTACCCGGGCGTGGCAGGGGGGCTCGACAGCGCCCCCTGGAACGGGGTCCGAAAACTTGGTCCATAAATCAAACACGCTTGCATGTAATAATATGAAACTCGCTACACATATAGATCTCATCGGTTCATATATCCTTTGTACTTTTACTTTTTATCCCAGCCCAACAGGAAGTCGGCTATTATCGTTTGTTTGGAAGCGTATGCCCCTGGAATTCGATATACTAATCCTAGAGAATTCAACCAATCGCCACGAAACTCGGTGTGCACGAAGTCAAGACATTGAGGATGAAAAATTGCCAGGGGATTTTTGATATCTCGAACGGTTTGGCCGTGGCGAGGAAACGAATTTATGGCGAATAATGAAAACAGGAAGTGTGTTATAACTTCAGCATACATTAACTGATCTTGATGAAACTTCAGCAGTGTGTTCGCTGTAAGAGCCCGATCACATGGATGCGACTATTGTGAGTCAAAGTTATAGCGCCACCAACTGGCAGCAGGAAGTGTGTCACTTCCTAAATGCTTTGAAATCACCCTCTTATTTTTACCCGATTTGCTTCAAACTTTATGTGTATAATGTAAACACACGGCATATGTAGACCTGAGAAAGGATTATTGATATTTTAGATACTGTTGCCGTGACAACGCATCAAACTTTAATATTATTTTTGGATGCTTTTGAGACTCTCAGCGCACTTTTGGGGCCCTTAACGTGCTCAAAAACTCTTGAATCTTTGCACACGGGTCAGAACACGTGGCCATCAGGGCCGGGCTGAAGCTGGTATCCGGGCGTGGCAGGGGGGCTCAACAGCGCCCCTGGAACGGGTCCAAAATATTGGTCCATAAATCAAACACGCTTGCATGTAATAATATGAAACTCGCTACACATATAGATCTCATCGGTTCATATATCCTTTGTACTTTTACTTTTTACCCCAGCCCAACAGGAAGTCGGCTATTATCGTTTGTTTGGAAGCGTATGCCCCTGGAATTCGATATACTAATCCTAGAGAATTCAACCAATCGCCACGAAACTCGGTGTGCACGAAGTCAAGACATTGAGGATGAAAAATTGCCAGGGGATTTTTGATATCTCGAACGGTTTGGCCGTGGCGAGGAAACGAATTTATGGCGAATAATGAAAACAGGAAGTGTGTTATAACTTCTGCATACATTAACTGATCTTGATGAAACTTCAGCAGTGTGTTCGCTGTAAGAGCCCGATCACATGGATGCGACTATTGTGAGTCAAAGTTATAGCGCCACCAACTGGCAGCAGGAAGTGTGTCACTTCCTAAATGCTTTGAAATCACCCTCTTATTTTTTACCCGATTTGCTTCAAACTTTATGTGTATAATGTAAACACACGGCAGATGTAGACCTGTGAAAGGATTATTGATATCTTAGATACTGTTGCCGTGGCAACACATCAAACTTTACCATTCTTTTAGAATCTCTTCGGGTGAAACTCAAAATCATAAATAGGGCTATACTGCCCTCTTGTGTCAAATTGTGTCCTATTGTTCTCTTGATTTTAAAGCTTATTTGCCCTTTCTAGTCATCCCCAATTTTGGCTAGTGATGCATTCCTGACATATCCAAAATAAAAAGGTTTCTGCTCATAAGTCATTCTGAATAGACACATAATAACACATACATATTTAGAAAGCCAACCCTTGAGAGTCCAATTCAAGGCTCAAAATAAAACAGACTGTTATAAATATTGATTATTGATCAAATTTAGGAATTTAAAATGAAAGATGAAGCATAGGCTACTGTTACCCTAGGTAGGGCTGATCAAATTAAATCATTTACACTGAAAAATTACAATTGCATAAAATAATGTTATGAAATTGATTTAAATGTACAAATAAGAAACAGTGGAAAGAAGTATACTAGGCTACTTATAAACATAACACTAAACTGCCAATAGGTGGCGGCAGGCGGCCGTATTAATGAGTGAGTCATTTATTCATTCATTCAAACGATTCGTTTAAACGGTTGATTCATTCAAGAATGAGACAGATGTTTAAGAATGGGTCATTGAATCTTTGACTCAACTGAACCGATTCGAGTCAAAATGCTGTATCATTCAGTAATGAAAACAATGAGTGTTCCTGCGAGATGTGCCGTGGTTCTGCTGTGATTTTTGTTTGGAACTATTTTCGCTGCTGGAACACAAGAAAAACAGCCAATATTACATCTAAAATGTAAGTGACTAAATTGTAACTGTTTATTGAACTGTTGTAGGAAATTAATGTCACATTTTGATATGGTATTCAGGAAAAATAATTGAGGCTGCTTAACACATATGTTAAAATATAGAAACTCCACATTTAGATTTTTAGAGGCAGTTACAGTATGTTGTTAACTGTGTGTGTGTGTGTGTGTGTGTGTGTGTGTGTGTGTGCTGCGCTCATATAGATTTCTCCTCGAGTGGCTGCGCGAGCGTCAACAGCGCAACCTATTTATTATCCACAATCGATCGCAACAACATACAATAAATGTAATAAAATCAGAATCATTCTCTCGGTTTAGTGATTCCCTAGTTATGTATTTTGTTTGTTATTGATGCTCTAATCAGGCTACTTGACTTGTACGTTCGGGCAAGTAAAATTCTCTTTTACTTGTCCCTCAAAAATCCATTTGTGCCGGACAAGCGGACAAGTTAGACAGGCTCTGGAGATACGAAACGCGGCAGGTTAACGTGGAGTGTTTTGGATTGCATAAAATAATAAAAGAAACGAACAAATACATGGCGAAAGAAGTGGAGCAGAAGAGGAGATTGGGGATGATTTTTAATGAAACTAGGGAGGCGGATGGAGGTTAGGCTACTCTTTAACGTATCATGTGGTGTGTGCGTGCATGAATGCATACACTTGTATGTGTGTGTGTATGAATAAAAGTGTCCTAAATGACAAAAAAACAAAAAAGACTTTTATATGTATTATAGTTCAGTTTGACGAACGAGACGATGAACGATGTAGCTGCCTCGTTTGTTTTGCTGGAGGACAACAGGCATCTTGCATCGTGTGCTATCTTTTTTTTATTACAAAATATGCATAGGCTACAACCCATATATTTTAAATGTATTGTTTGCTTTAATTTACGATTGTATGTTTGGTAATTGAACCTACATGAATTTTAAATTAATGTGCTATATTTCAGATCAATATGTTTGTTTCCCTTCATTTTAATCAACACTAACTTTATTCTCATCTGAATTATAAATAACTTATTTCTGTATAAAATAAAAAATCCAGAATAATCCAGACCAACCAGAGTGCACTATTTCTACAACATCATCAGAAGTGGAACTACCAGAGCCGTTGGCCAGATAGCGAGCAGATATTTTGATATTTTGTGTCACGTCATGCACAATAACCCTAAAGGCACCAAGGTAGCGGTGCCACCGGCTTATATATATATATATATATATATATATATATAAATATAGCTGCGAGCAGCGATTACGGGCCCAAGCCGGTGGCACCGCAACCCTGGTGCACCAGGGTGGCGCTACCGTCGGCTTTGGCCCTTCATCGCTGCTCGCAGCTATATTATATATATATATATATATATATATATATATATATATATATATATATAATATATAATATATATATATATATATATATATATATATATATATATATATATATATATATATAAAGCCAGTGGCACCGCCAGCCTGGTGCCTTTAGGGTTATTGTGCACGACGTGACACAAAATATCTGCTCGCTATCTGCCGAACGGCTCTGGTAGTTCCGCTTCAGCACTGATGATGTTGTAGAATTAGTGCGCTCTGGTTGGTCTGGATTATTGGGGATTTTTTAATTTATGCAGAAATAAGTTATTTATAATACAGATAGAGCATAAAGTTAGTGTTGATTAAAATGAAAGAAAACAATTATATTGATCTGAAATATAGCACATTAATTTTAAATTTATTTAGGTTCAATTACCAAACATACAATCTTAATTTAATTTAAAGCAAACAATACATTTAAAATATATGGGTTGTATGCACATAAAAAAAAAGAAGATATATCCAAAAAAGACAAGGCCTTAAAGCAGTGGTTCTCAATCTTGGTCCTATGGGTGCCACTGCTCTGCACATTTTATATGTCTCCTTTATCTGACACACCCACTTCAGTTAATAAAGCTCTTTCCTAACCAGCTGATGATCTGAATCAGGTGTGTTAAATGAGGGAGACATACAAACTATGCAGAGCAGTGGCTCCCTAGGACCAGGATTGAGATCCACTGCCTTAAAGGGTTAAACTCTTTTCACTGTAAACACACACACACACACACACACACACACACACACACACACACACACACACACACACACACACACACACACACACACACACACACGTCAAGTCACTTACATTTTAGATGCAATATTGACGGTTTTTCTGTTTCAGCAGCGAAAATAGTTAAACAAAGATCACAGCAGAACCATTGCGCATCTCACAGCAACATGTTTTCTCATTACTGAATGATTCAGCATTTTGGACAAATTGGTTTACTCAAAGATTGACGATATCATCGTCCATCGTGATGGCTGACAGACATCACGATGTTAAAGTCCCCATGAAATCAAAATTGACCATACTTACTTTGTTTGCCTAAATTGATCGTTTTGTGGTGAACAATTCATCCGTGCAAGTCAATCCACACAAAAAAATTTTTTGGCTTCGTAATCTTTAATCAAATTCTGAAAATGCCCCTCCCCTCTGCACTGGAGGACCTTGCCCGATGACGTAGGCTTGATGGTTTGGGTGTCTGCTTAACATCCGTAATCACGCCCCTCCAACTGACAGTAGACAGGCACACAGCGTGTGAAAGGAGAGATGGCGAGGAGGTGCATTTTTCTAGATCCAATCAGGTGCTAGTTGGAAAAAAAAAAGCCACGCTCACTATTTTGCCTCATAAGTATTCCGTTTCTCTCGGAAATACGTCACAGCACTGGAGAAAAGCCGTTTGCAACTTCCGGTTCATGGGGACTTTAAGCAAAGAACGTATATTTACAAGAAGTGAAAGCCAATAGAATGTTCCATTGCAACACCAGCGCCCAGCAGCAGCGCTACGCTTCCGCCATTTTGGGGTGAAAGCCATATATTTAGCCCAGTGCAGAGGTCATTTTTAGGTTGAAATAATTATGTAAAAAGAGGAGGCAGCGCCAGATTTTTTAACGCAGGTGCCGAGGGGGTGCTAGATCATTGACAGGGGGAGCTGCGCACTTATAGCCTATATTGTGCTACTATTATTAAATGAGCAAAACTTCGATATTTAATATTCAATCATTTTAATTATCACAACTAAAGTTTTAATTTGACTAAATTGAATAAGAACAACATTCAGCATTCAATCAAATATATTTAAAGATGTATTATTTATAATGTTATTTCAACATAATATCTCGTTATTTCAACATATGTGAGTGTGCAACATAATCAGAGAGTAGCCTATTTCTTTTCGTTTGGAATAGTTTCGTTTAAATATTTAGTTGCAAGCTTTCTATATTTCTCATGTCTGAGGCATATTTCGGTTAATTTATGATGAGATTCGCTCAAGACGAGCGCCGGCGCCGGATGTCATGATTATGTCTGCTATATTTGCCATTTATTAAATCCAGCCGATTAAATTAAAAAAAAAAAAAAAATAAGATAGAATTTATACAAAACGAAATTAATTTTAAAGAAAGGCTTTCTACAAAACACAGCGTAGGCTAATGAGTCAAAATCATGTATGAGCCACTTCATGTCTCCCGATATCATACTCATGCTGTTCACTTTTCATAATCAATATGGGGAAAAAAACATTATAATATTTGAACAAATATGAAACTAAATGCGCTTATTTAATGGCTACAATAACACGTATACAGTATTAGGCCTACAAACTCTCTATTTGTACAACTATTAGGCCTATACAACAGCAATAGAAACAGCTTTACAGTAAACTTCTTATATCGTATATTAATGACCGTTAAAGCAAGACTATGTAAACAAAAACACACAGCCACTGTACAAAATTGTGGCAATTATAGGATAACGGACACAGCAATGCATAATGTTCCATAAGATCATCATGTTTGTAGCATGATCCAGGGATTAAAACGTACAAAATATATTTCAGGCCAAGTGGAGTTGGTAACTAATAATAGTAGTAAATGTGTAAAGTTGCATAAAATGGAAATATTCTATAATGCAAGAAAAAACTACCTCAAAAAACTGTTATCTGTGCTGTTGTCCAGTAACTCCCGTTGGAATATTCATCCCAAAATGGCGGCCGCGCTCCCGAAGCGCCACCTAGTGGCTGTTACCAGAAAAGCACCAGAGTTTCGCCTCTTGTGCCTCTTTGCTTTAAGCCAGCATCGCGACCCCCCCCCCCCCCCATGTTTTCATGGTGACGTGTCATGCTTGGCACGTGATTCACCACAGCCAAAATAGACATGTAACGTTAGCGCTTTTATTTATAAATATTAACAAACCTGGTTACCATGTCATTAACTATCTTCTATTCTGATTCTCAAATGTGTGTAAGTGAGTTTGTTTTGTCGTTTAAAAAACAGTTTCTCCCGAAATACATGGCCGGTGAACTGGGAGAAGAATAGAGTTAACTTTATAGTTACTTACACTGTGTGTCTGATATGAATAAAATCCGTCGGCAAATATATTTGAATGGGTTGTTATGGCTGCTTCCATAGACACCATTGTGTATTTTACAAACTATAAATGTATTGTTTTGCTATAAGTTATATGCATTTAAATGTCTGAAACCTAAAATAAACATTATGTGGTTAAAAACACTGAATAGTTGTGATATAATATGACAAGCACTGAACGCGTCTGTCTCTGGCTCAGCGCCAGCCACAGCGCGAAAGCACAGTCTGGATCTGGCTGCTCTGTCACGTGTACATTGTACATCATGTACATTCGCTCCTAGTGGTCAGCTGCTGCAGACTCAGAGCGTGCCGAAATCAAAATTGCTGATGAGATGTAGAGGAAAATATCTCCGCGTTGTGCCTACCCCCTTAGCTGTTCTAAATCCACTGTAAAACACGGCTTTGCGGGGCTTATTGCTTAAGTGAAAAATTAAAACGTTAGCCCCGACCCTCCTCCGATATCATCGTCCATCGCGATGTTTCACTGTACACATCGTCTGATGCCAAATTGGTAGACATCGCAAACCCTAGATTCAATGACCAATCCATACCTGTCTCATTCATGAATGACTCAGTCGTTCGAACGAATCGTTTGAACGAATGAATCAATGACTCGCTCATTAAGACGGTAGCCTGGCGACACCTAGTGACGGTTCAGTGTTATGTTTAAAAGTATCATTCTTTCCAACGATTTTTAATTGACTCATATTTAAAACAATCTCATAACATCATTTAATGCATTGTTATTTTTCAATGTAAATGATGTAATTTGATCAGCCCTACCTAGGGTAACAGCCATATAGTATCTTATTATTCTAAATAATTGAATTTATTGATCAAATTTACAAATTAAAATGAAAGATGAAGCATACATTTAATAAGATTGGACTAGGGGTGCCTTGCAGATATTACAATTATGCACTTTTAAATATACCATTGCCACCCACCGTCAATTTGGTGTGTGTGTGTGTGTGTGTGTGTGTGTGTGTGTGTGTGTGTGGGTTGGTTTGTGTGGGTTGGTTTATGTGATTTATGAGGACACAAATTTGTATAATGACGTGTATTACACTGGTATTACAACTTATGGGTGGTTTATGAGGACATTTCAAAAGTCCTCATAAATCAAATGGCTTGAAAAACATAAAAAACAATGTTTTATTAAAAAAATTTAAATGCAGCATGTCTGTTATATGCCTTTATTAAAAAAACGTATTTAAAAAATACAAGGCTTAAGACATTTATTTTCTTTTTTAATGAAGGCCAAACCACACAGCAGTGAAATGGTTAATCTAGCCCCACTCCCCCTCCCCCTCCCCACACTCACAGACACACACACACAGAGAGCAGGCACATAGCCCCACTCCCCCTCCCCCTCCCCACACTCACAGACACACACACACAGACAGCAGTCACAGAGACGTAGGCTCAGAGAGAAATGACCATATTCAAACCAAAATATCTGACTTCCTCTTGGTTGTTACTAATGACTGTAAATTAGAAAGTTGTCTGGCTGGAGGAGAACTATATAAATACAGATTTTTGTAACTCTAGATGAAACTAACCCCCCCACTTTTGTCAAAAGGTGGCGCTACTGAGTCCCTGCACCACGCCCGTTTCTGAAACTATGCACATGTCACCTGGCTAATAAATGTGATCTGTCTGTCGAGTTTCATGCAATTTTAAGCAATTTCAGGCATGCTAAGAGTCTCAAAAGCATCTAAAAAGAATATTAAAGTTTGATGGATTGCCACAGCAACAGTTTCAAAGATATCAAGAATCCATTCACAGGTCTTCATCTGCCGTGTATTTACATTATACAAATGAAGTTTGAAGCAAATCGGGTAAAAATAAGAGGGTGATTTCAAAGCATTTTGAAAGTGACACACTTCCTGCTGCCAGTTGGTGGCGCTATAACTTTGACTTACAATAGTCACATCCATGTGATCGGGCTCTTACAACGAACACACTGCTGAAGTTTCATCAAGATCAGTTAATGTATGCTGAAGTTATGACACACTTCCTGTTTCACGTTTCTCGCCATAATTTTGTTTCCTCGCCACGGCCAAACCGTTCGAGATATCAAAAATCCCCTCGCAAACTTTCATCCTCAATGTCTTGACTTCACGCTGACCGAGTTACGTGCCGTGTGTTTGAATTCTCTAGGAGGAGTACTTCAAATTCCTTTGCGTGTGTTTTACCAACAACCCTAAATAGCCCACTTCCTGTTGGGCTGGGGTAAAAAGTAAGAGTGTGAAGTATATATGAAACGATGAGATCTACATGTGTCCCGAGTTTCATATTATTACATGCAAGCGTGTTTGATTTATGGACCATGTTTTCGGACCCCGTTCCAGGGGGCGCTGTCGAGCCCCCCTGCCACGCCGGGTACCATCTTCAGCCCGGCCCTGATGGCCGCGGGTTCTGACATGTGTGCAAAGTTTCAGGAGTTTTTGAGCATGTTAAGGCCTCCAAAAGTGTCCAAAAGGTAGTAAAAAAATAATAATAATAATAATAAAATATAGCTGCGAGCAGCGATTACGGGCCCAAGCCGGTGGCACCGCCACCCTGGTGCACCAGGGTGGCGGTACAGCCGGCTTTGGCCCTTCATCGCTGCTCGCAGCTATATTTATTTATATATATATATATATATATATATATATATATATATATATATATATATATATATATATATATATATATATATATATATATTATATATATAAAGCCGGTGGCATCGCCACCCTGGTGCCTTTAGGGTTATTGTGCACGACGTGACACAAAATATCTGCTCGCTATCTGCCGAACGGCTCTGGTAGTCCCGCTTCAGCACTGATGATGTTGTAGAAATAGTGTGCTCTGGTTGGTCTGGATTATTCGGGATTTTTTATTTTATACAGAAATAAGTTATTTATAATTCAGATGAGAATAAAGTTAGTGTTGATTAAAATGAAGGAAAACAAATATATTGATCTGAAATATAGCACATTCATTTTACATTTATTTAGGTTCAATTACCAAACATACAATCTTAATTTAATTTAAAGCAAACTATACATTAAAAATACATGGGTTGTATGCACATTTTTTTTTTATAAAAAATATATATATATCCAAAAAGACAAGGCTTAAAAACTCTTGTCACTGTAACAGACACAATCTCTCTCTCACACACACACACACACCACACACACACACACACACACCACACACACACACACACACACACACACACACACACACACACACACACACACACACACACACACACACACACACGTCAAGTCACTTTTTAGATGCAATATTGAATAAGCAGAAAAATCTGATTTTCTGCTCTGAAAATATAAATAAGCATACAAATTGAATAAGCACTTTGAATATTCTAAACAGAATAAGCATTAGTCGCTAATGAATAAGTACTAGTACTTAATGGAATAGATACTAATATCTAAAAAATAAGTACTAGTAGCATGAAAATAGAGACTAGTATGTTAAAATGATTAAATGTTAAAACGGCTTGCCATATTGGCTCAGAGAGAGAGAGAGAGAAAATGACATTTTAGATAATAGTACCTATTAATAGATACTAGTATTTATTCAATAAATACTAGTTCTAAGTCATTACATACTAGTACCTATTAAATAGATACCAGTACTTATTCATTAGCTACTAATACGTATTCAAAAGAATATCTAAAGAATAAGCACTACTATCTAAAGAATAGGCACTAGTACTAAAGAATAAGCACTAGTCGCTAATGAATAAGTACTATTACTTAATGGAATAGATACTAGTATCTAAAAAATAAGTACTAGTAGCATGAAAAAAGAGACTAGTAGGTTAAAATGATTAAATGTTAAAACGGCTTGCCATATTGACTCAGAGCATCAAAAGCATCAAACAAGAATATTCAAGTTTGATGCGTTGCCACTGCAACAGTTTCAAAGATATCAAGAATCCCTTCACAGGTCTTCATCTGCAGTGTATTTACATTATACAGATGAAGTTTGAAGCAAATCGGGTAAAAATAAGAGGGTGATTTCAAAGCCTTTAGGAAGTGACACACTTCCTGCTGCCAGTTGGTGGCGCTATAACTTTGACTCACAATAGTCACATCCATGTGATCGGACTCTTACAGCGAACACACTGCTGAAGTTTCATCAAGATCAGTTAATGTATGCTGAAGTTATAACACACTTCCTGTTTCCATTATTCGCCATAAATTCGTTTCCTCGCCACGGCCAAACCGTTCGAGATATCAAAAATCCCCTGGCAATTTTTCATCCTCAATGTCTTGACTTCGTGCACACCGAGTTTCGTGGCGATTGGTTGAATTCTCTAGGATTAGTATATCGAATTCCAGGGGCATACGCTTCCAAACAAACGATAATAGCCGACTTCCTGTTGGGCTGGGGTAAAAAGTAAAAGTACAAAGGATATATGAACCGATGAGATCTATATGTGTAGCGAGTTTCATATTATTACATGCAAGCGTGTTTGATTTATGGACCAATATTTTGGACCCCGTTCCAGGGGGCGCTGTCGAGCCCCCCTGCCACGCCCGGATACCAGCTTCAGCCCGGCCCTGATGGCCACGTGTTCTGACCCGTGTGCAAAGTTTCAAGAGTTTTTGAGCACGTTAAGGGCCCCAAAAGTGCGCTTAGAGTCTCAAAAGCATCCAAAAATAATATTAAAGTTTGATGCGTTGTCACGGCAACAGTATCTAAGATATCAATAATCCTTTCTCAGGTCTACATCTGCCGTGTGTTTACATTATACACATAAAGTTTGAAGCAAATCGGGTAAAAATAAGAGGGTGATTTCAAAGCATTTAGGAAGTGACACACTTCCTGCTGCCAGTTGGTGGCGCTATAACTTTGACTCACAATAGTCGCATCCATGTGATCGGGCTCTTACAGCGAACACACTGCTGAAGTTTCATCAAGATCAGTTAATGTATGCTGAAGTTATAACACACTTCCTGTTTTCATTATTCGCCATAAATTCGTTTCCTCGCCACGGCCAAACCGTTCGAGATATCAAAAATCCCCTGGCAATTTTTCATCCTCAATGTCTTGACTTCGTGCACACCGAGTTTCGTGGCGATTGGTTGAATTCTCTAGGATTAGTATATCGAATTCCAGGGGCATACGCTTCCAAACAAACGATAATAGCCGACTTCCTGTTGGGCTGGGTAAAAAGTAAAAGTACAAAGGATATATGAACCGATGAGATCTATATGTGTAGCGAGTTTCATATTATTACATGCAAGCGTGTTTGATTTATGGACCAAGTTTTCGGACCCCGTTCCAGGGGCGCTGTCGAGCCCCCCTGCCACGCCCGGGTACCAGCTTCAGCCCGGCCCTGATGGCCGCGGTTTCTGACCCGTGTGCAAAGTTTCAAGAGTTTTTGAGCATGTTAAGGGCCCCAAAAGTGCGCTAAGAATCTCAAAAGTATCCAAAAAGAATATTAAAGTTTGATGCGTTGTCACGGCAACAGCATCTAAGATATCAAAATCCTTTCACAGGTCTACATCTGGCGTGTGTCTACATTATACACATCAAGTTTGAAGCAAATCGGGTAAAGCCTGTTTGATTTATGGACCAAGTTTTCGGACCTCGTTCCAGGGGGCGCTGTCGAGCCCCCTGCCACGCCCGGGTACCAGCTTCAGCCCGGCCCTGATGGCCGCGGTTTCTGACCTGTGTGCAAAGTTTCAAGAGTTTTTGAGCATGTTAAGGGCCCCAAAAGTGCGCTAAGAATCTCAAAAGTATCCAAAAAGAATATTAAAGTTTGATGCGTTGTCACGGCAACAGCATCTAAGATATCAACAATCCTTTCACAGGTCTACATCTGGCTTGTGTCTACATTATACACATCAAGTTTGAAGCAAATAGGGTAAAGCGTGTTGGATATATGGACCAAATTGTCGGACCCGTTCAAGGGGGCGCTGTCGAGCCCCCCTGCCACGCCCGGGTACCAGCTTCAGCCTGGCCCTGATGGCCGCGGGTTTTGTCCTGTGTGCAAAGTTTCAAGAGTTTTCGAGCACGTTAAGAACCCCAAAAGTGCCCGAAAGCATAAAAAAGCATGAAAAAGCTTAAAAAAAGGAATATTAATGTTTGATGCATTGCCATGGCAACAGTGTCTAAGATATCAATAATCCTTTCACAGGTCTACATCTGGCATGTGTCTACATTATGCACATGAAGTTTGAAGCAAATCGGGTAAAAATAAGAGGGTGATTTAAAAGCATTTTGGAAGTGACACACTTCCTGCTGCCAGTTGGTGGCGCTATAACTTTGACTCACAATAGTCACATCCATGTGATCGGGCTCTTACAACGAACACACTGCTGAAGTTTCATCAAGATTAGTTAATGTATGCAGTAGTTATAACACACTTCCTGTTTCACGTTTCTCGCCATAATTTCGTTTCCTCGCCACGGCCAAACCGTTAGAGATATCAAAAATCCCCTGGCAATTTTTCATCCTCAGTGTCTTGACTTCATGCACACCGAGTTTCGTGCCGTGTGTTTGAATTCTCTAGGAGGAGTGTTTCACATTCCATTGCATGCGTTTTCCAAACAACCCTTAATAGCCGACTTCCTGTTGGGCTGGGGTAAAAAGTTAGAGTGCGAAGTATATATGAAACGATGATATCTACATGTGTACCGAGTTTCATATTATTACATGCAAGCGTGTTTGATTTATGGACCATGTTTTCGGACCCCGTTCCAGGGGGCGCTGTCGAGCCCCCCTGCCACGCCCGGGTACCATCTTCAGCCCGGCCCTGATGGCCGCGGGTTCTGACATGTGTGCAAAGTTTCAGGAGTTTTTGAGCATGTTAAGGCCTCCAAAAGTGTCCAAAAGGTAGTAAAAAAATAATTAGAAGAAGAATAATAATAATAAATATATATATATATATATATATATATATATATATATATATATATAAATATAGCTGCGAGCAGCGATTACGGGCCCAAGCCGGTGGCACCGCAACCCTGGTGCACCAGGGTGGCGGTACCGCCGGCTATGGCCCTTCATCGCTGCTCGCAGCTATATTTATATATATATATATATATATATATATATATATATATATATATATATATATATATATATATATATATATATATATATATATATATATATATATATATATATAAGCCGGTGGCACCGCCACCTTGGTGCCTTTAGGGTTATTGTGCATGACGTGACACAAAATATCAAAATATCTGCTCGCTATCTGGCCAACGGCTCTGGTAGTTCCACTTCTGATGATGTTGTAGAAATAGTGCACTCTGGTTGGTCTGGATTATTCTGGATTTTTTATTTTATACAGAAATAAGTTATTTATAATTCAGATGAGAATAAAGTTAGTGTTGATTAAAATGAAGGGAAACAAACATATTGATCTGAAATATAGCACATTAATTTAAAATTCATGTAGGTTCAATTACCAAACATACAATCGTAAATTAAAGCAAACAATACATTTAAAATATATGGGTT
This sequence comes from Chrosomus eos, assembly GCA_036326025.1. Classification (NCBI taxonomy): domain Eukaryota; kingdom Metazoa; phylum Chordata; class Actinopteri; order Cypriniformes; family Leuciscidae; genus Chrosomus; species Chrosomus eos. Next base: position 298,014 of record JAZAVI010000045.1, read on the forward strand.
GTAGCCTATGCATATTTTGTAAAAAAAAGAAAGATAGCACACGATGCAAGATGCCTGTTGTCCTCCAGCAAAACAAACGAGGCAGCTACATCGTTCATCGTCTCGTTCGTCAAACTGAACTATAATACATATAAAAGTCTTTTTTGTTTTTTTGTCATTTAGGACACTTTTATTCATATACACACACATTCAAGTGTGTGCATTCATGCACGCACACACCACATGATACGTTAAAGAGTAGCCTAACCTCCATCCGCCTCCCTAGTTTCATTAAAAATCATCCCCAATCTCCTCTTCTGCTCCACTTCTTTCTCCATGTATTTGTTCGTTTCTTTTATTATTTTATGCAATCCAAAACACTCCACGTTAACCTGCCGCGTTTCGTATCTCCAGAGCCTGTCTAACTTGTCCGCTTGTCCGGCACAAATGGATTTTTGAAGGACAAGTAAAAGAGAATTTTACTTGCCCGAACGTACAAGTCAAGTAGCCTGATTAGAGCATCAATAACAAACAAAATACATAACTAGGGAATCACTAAACCGAGAGAATGATTCTGATTTTATTACATTTATTGTATGTTGTTGCGATCGATTGTGTATAATAAATAGGTTGCGCTGTTGACGCTCGCGCAGCCACTCGAGGAGAAATCTATATGAGCGCAGCACACACACACACACACACACACACACACTCAGTTAACAACATACTGTAACTGCCTTTAAAAATCTAAATGTGGAGTTTCTATATTTTAACATATGTGTTAAGCAGCCTCAATTATTTTTCCTGAATACCATATCAAAATGTGACATTAATTTCCTACAACAGTTCAATAAACAGTTACAATTTAGTCACTTACATTTTAGATGTAATATTGGCTGTTTTTCTTCTGTTCCAGCAGCGAAAATAGTTCCAAACAAAAATCACAGCAGAACCACGGCACATCTCGCAGGAACACTTATTGTTTTCATTACTGAATGATTCAGCATTTTGACTCGAATCGGTTCAGTTGAGTCAAAGATTCAATGACCCATTCTTAAACATCTGTCTCATTCTTGAATGAATCAACCGTTTAAACGAATCGTTTGAATGAATGAATAAATGACTCACTCATTAATACGGCCGCCTGCCGCCACCTATTGGCAGTTTAGTGTTATGTTTATAAGTAGCCTAGTATACTTCTTTCCACTGTTTCTTATTTGTACATTTAAATCAATTTCATAACATTATTTTATGCAATTGTAATTTTTCAGTGTAAATGATTTAATTTGATCAGCCCTACCTAGGGTAACAGTAGCCTATGCTTCATCTTTCATTTTAAATTCCTAAATTTGATCAATAATCAATATTTATAACAGTCTGTTTTATTTTGAGCCTTGAATTGGACTCTCAAGGGTTGGCTTTCTAAATATGTATGTGTTATTATGTGTCTATTCAGAATGACTTATGAGCAGAAACCTTTTTATTTTGGATATGTCAGGAATGCATCACTAGCCAAAATTGGGGATGACTAGAAAGGGCAAATAAGCTTTAAAATCAAGAGAACAATAGGACACAATTTGACACAAGAGGGCAGTATAGCCCTATTTATGATTTTGAGTTTCACCCGAAGAGATTCTAAAAGAATGGTAAAGTTTGATGTGTTGCTACGGCAACAGTATCTAAGATATCAATAATCCTTTCACAGGTCTACATCTGCCGTGTGTTTACATTATACACATAAAGTTTGAAGCAAATTGGGTAAAAATAAGAGGGTGATTTCAAAGCATTTAGGAAGTGACACACTTCCTGCTGCCAGTTGGTGGCGCTATAACTTTGACTCACAATAGTCGCATCCATGTGATCGGGCTCTTACAGCGAACACACTGCTGAAGTTTCATCAAGATCAGTTAATGTATGCAGAAGTTATAACACACTTCCTGTTTTCATTATTCGCCATAAATTCGTTTCCTCGCCACGGCCAAACCGTTCGAGATATCAAAAATCCCCT